>VWZS01010066.1:149130-505128 GCA_013397075.1 Rhabdornis inornatus | reverse complement strand
TTTTTTTTTTTTTTTGGCATCATGATATTCCAAAATGTTATTGGATGTCTGAGGGAAAAATAATCATAAAATACTGCAGCATGCAGCTCTTCAGGTACTCTGAGCCTTCAGTTTTATCTTCAGAGAGACTAGGAGTTTTAGGGATTGAGTAGGAATAGTTTATTTTCTCAGTCCCAAGCTAGTTTCCCTCTGGGAAGGCTTGAAGCACCACAAGGGAGTTTACAAAGCAAATCTCAACTTCCTGGAATTCTGCACATCAATGTACAGTCCCTTTGGGATCCTGGAAGTCTCATACTTGTCCTCTTTACCGCTTGTCTCTTTCCTACCCCGATATTTTTTTTTCCTAATAGTCCCGAGTTAAGACTTGAGTTTTAAATTGTTTTTTTTCTTTCTGGACTCCAGGACAGAGCAGTTGAAGCAGCAGTGTCTTCTATTCTTTCAACTCCATGCTTCATCTAATTAATCTCGCCTCATGCAGTGTCTTCATTTGAGACTAATGATAACCATGATCTTTAGACTTCAATGCATTTGGACAGTTATGCTTTTTAAGAGTCTAAAATAAGTTACCTGAAATATTTAAGATTTTGGTGAAGAGTGGGTGAAATGATACATTGTGTGATATAACATGCTTCTAGATTTATCTGCTTGCTTACAAGGAAAGATTAAAGTTTGTTTGGCCAATCAGATTCTGTAGGTATTTTGCTCTGTATTTCCTATTCCTAAATACATCCCATTTAAATTCAAATCCCCAGGGCCAGGAGTCTGAGGTTGAGCCTCTTAGCTTAAATCATTGTGGTAGGAGATTTTATCCTAATTATGCACTTTTTTCTTGCAGCTGTATAATTCAGAGGAAAGGGAAGTGAAATACTAAAAATGTTTCTTTTAATCTATGCCATGGGGCATATAAGGAAGAAAGAGTGCTTTTCTCCATACTCTTTCTTGCTGTAGATGTTGAGCTGTTGAGGGAGGCTCCATAAATAACATATAACTATTGTTGTTAGCACAGGATGTGTATTCTTGCCAGTGTACCACAGCAGCATGATATGGATGTTTAATTGCAGAGAAACATCTGGTGCATGGAGACTTGATAACTGGAGCAGGGTTGTTGATAGTTGTTGCCATAGGTGTGATAGCTGTTGTTATCCAAGAGGTGTGTTTCCCTTACACCTTCCAAGTATTTCCTTCTGCAAAAAGTAATTATCAGACCCTTAAATTTTTTTCTGCATGAATATTGGGAACACTTGAGAAACCACATATATAGTAGTCATGATCTAGACAAACTTCAGTGTTTTGCTTTGGTTTTTATCTGAACCACCACAGGAAAAGTAATACTTTACCAAAACAGTTCTTTGGTGATCCACAGAACAACAGGTAGCAAGCAGGTTCCTTAGTTCTATTGAGACCATGTCGTCATTCACTGTGAATGCATCTTGGTGTACTCTGGAGTTGAATAAACTTTTAAAATCACTTCTTGGAGTGAATTCTGAAGGTTAGAGTGAGCTCCTAATCTGTATTCAGCTATGTTTTTTTTTTTGTAGCTATATGTAATGTTGCCATTCTTTTCTTTCTCCCTCTCCTTACCCTTACTTTTAGAAAGGAGTTTAGAGCTAGATATTCCTCTCACCTAGCCTGCTAACAACCCTGGGTTCTTCAACAAGTGCATGGAGGTTGTGGTAGCATTCATCAGGAAGATGACTATTTTCCATTTTAGTGTGTGATTCAGCGGATGGTTCAAGATAGACCATGATTTTAACCTAAGTAAATATTAGTGTTATAAGTAATCAGCATTCTTGACCAAGGATAAAAAAAGACTAATTCTCTATTTTAATTCTATTTTTTTGTGAGTAACTGCTTCAGATTCTGATACTGTGGTGAAGAATTTGCTTCAAAAAGCAGATATTAAAAATAAAGTAGCAAAGCAGCTTTCATTGTGATATTTTTAGAGACTATTTTACAAAAGCACATCATTGTGTGCTTTTTCCTAACCCCTATTTATGCTAGCCTGTATTCTTATTTTGAAGATGATTGATATTGATCCATATTGCAAAGAGGGATTGCCATGTCTACACAACGCACTTCTCAACAAATGTCTAAGGTTTCTCTAAGTTGAAAGAAAGCAGTTTACATGAAGTGTCTGTGTTTTTTCTTTTTGCTTTGAGTGGTAAGAGAAATGTGCCTTTCACTTAAAGCATCCTTGAGTTTTTCTTGGGATTCCAAGGTGCTCAGAGCTGTCTTTGATTATAGGCAGAGGACATCCTGTTAGTCAGGTGGATTGTTTCAGTGATACTGTGATGTTGCAGAAACAGATGGGCAAGTTAGGCTGTTCTTGTCCGAAATGGTTCTGCAATGCAGTTGTGATGTAAGTCATCAAATACCCCCTAAATCTGCTAGGTAATTGTTGTTGATGAATTCTTCAGCAGAGAAGTAGATGAATAAGAGGAAATACTGTACCATAACTGTGTCAATTTTCTAAAAGTGGGATACTGGTTTTCATGGTACTGAAACTGTTTTTGAACAGTTTTTTTTCTGAAACGTCTATTTAGACTGGCTGAATGAATGTTAAACTTCATGTTATCAACTTTACAGTTTAATTCTGTCTCTGTAAAATGTCTAATAGAAGAATATCATCTAGATCACTCATTCTGTGCTGGAAGAAAAAGAAAAGCAATTTCTTCTCAAACAGTTCTTACAATTTTTAAGAATGTCTTAAGGGATAGCTATAGCTAATGGAAAACTCTGCTAGAGCTATGGCTTCATATGGTTTCCTTCAGAAATGTCCATGTAATTGGAATTTTGTTACAAGCACCATTGAATGTTGTTCTTACTGGCACAGAATGGTTGACACACATAAAGCCAATGCTTTGTTAATAAAGTACTTGCTCAGTAATAATTTGATTTAAAAGTTTGTTGCCAATATCTGGCCCTGATTGATTGACTTAGCAGATGAGTGACTCAGTAAGTAAGAAAATTCTGCTTTGGAGTGACTTTTATGGTTTGCAGTCTGTAACCTGTTGTTTTCAAGTGCTGTCATCAGCAGCTGCACCAGTGCAGCTCTTCTGTGATGAAAGCCAGTCTGACAGTAACTCTCCCTCTCTCTCTCTCACGGTGCTGTGTCTCATGATCTACAGCAGTGGCACAGGGAACGGGTGGGCTGTGCTGTATATGAACGACCTACAAGAGCAGCGTTTGTTTTGCTGCTTGGTCAGATCTGTGTGTAAGTTGCAGCTTCTGTTTTCTCCTCTCCCACCTTTCCTTTGAAGGAAAGTATGGGCAATGCATGTCGCTGCACTGTGAGTCTTTCTTGCTACTGTGTGGATCATTAGCTTCTCTGACTTGCATCAAGGATGGGAACAGAATACCTGGGTCCTATAGACTACTTTGATTCTCATCTTAAGGTGCCTGGATAGTTTAAGAGCATGTGCCAGCTTAAACTTAAGGCTTTGTTCTTGCTTGTGTCCTGTCTTTAGAAACATCAAATTTCTAAACTTTTTAAGTCATTATCAGAGAGGTGAAACTTATCTTAGGGTGAAAGAGGGTAGGATGAGAGAGGGAAGAGAGAGAGAAGATAAATTAAATTTTCTAGAGGTGGCTTCTTGTTTCTCTCCTCTTCCTTTCCCCAATGTGAGAAATTCTGCTGTGTATAAGAAAGGAATTATCTTACAAGCTTTCTGCAGAGTGCTAGATCTGTATCTATCCCTGTCTTGTTCTACTGTGGCCCCACAAATGGGTGCGAATTGGGTCTTCTAAAACTGGTCTTCCTCTTTCTGTGGTGCAGCTGATATGGCTACACCTTGCTCTTGCATGTGACAGTGCTGTTGTTTGGTTATTTTCCCCATTAGTCATAGAAATTATTTCAGCACTTTGTTTTACAAATCCTCATGCCTCAAGGTATGCATTTTTGTACTTGGCAGTGAGAGGTTTATTTTCTTTTTATTCGGTGCCTGACCTGTTCTTTGCCTCATGTGTTGTAAGAATCCAAACTAGTTGTTTCACATGCTTCCTTGACAATTTTGCAGTTTGTATAAACAAAATGTATCTGGCAGCTGGTGCTGTTGTATAGATGTTCTTACCTCAACAGTACAGTTGTTCTTACCTCTTTCTCCATAGAGATAGATCTACTGTATTTAACTTAGTTAAAGAAATGCTTGTTACAGCAGTGTGGACCAGAACAATTTTTAGGACCTACTTGAAGGGTTGTGTATGAGAGGGAAAGATACATGTGATACTTTCTTCTTTGGCACTTCTGAAGTTCTGCTATTTGAAGTGTTAAAGAATGTCAATGATAGATCTCACTCTTTTCATTGTAAACAGCCTTGGTGGTATTTCAGCTCCTGAACCAAAACACTTGTTTTAGAGTGTCATTTAGATTCCTTGCTATGTTTGACAATCTTGTTTTCTCAACCTTTTTTGGAAATGGAGCTTGCTCAATGAAACTTTAGACTGAATAAAAGAAAAGAAATGTTGCTTGTTAAAAGAAATACTTTGGTTTTGATGAGTACAGATCAGAGAAAAAGTATCCGCTTGCAAATCTCTTAAAACATAAAGTAACCAGTTTGTCATATTTTCACCCTTTTTTAAAGTTGACACTTAGCTTTAAAAATACAATTAACAAAATTAATCTTCATTTTTCTTCTCCCAAGTAGGACATTACCATGCTGACCTAAATTATTGTTTTCAAGGTCTAGTCCTGTTTGTTAATCCCCTTTTTAAAGAGGCTCATAAACAAAAGTTGTTTACTCAGAACAGACTCTGGAGTCTTCTGAATATTATGAGTAAAATACCTGTCCTGAAAGGACCCCCCAGTGACCGAGTCTTTCAAAGGCAATTAACTTCAGTGAACTGAAGTTCAGTTTTGTAAGTTTGGAGCGGGCCTCTGATCTCTGAGAGGCTTTCGCACAGCCGCTGTTAAACTCCTTGGACCAAGCTAACCTGCCTTGAATTGGTGTACAAAATCAAGTGTCTTTTCTGTGCATGCGGTTTAAACTCTTTGATTTCCAGAGAGATGGAATAATTGCAGAAAGTGCAGTCCTCCAGAGTGTTCTGCTAAAGCTATCTTTGAGCGGGGTAATGTTGGTTCATAATATCTGATTTTACTATTTGTTTGTAATAATACTGTGGCTATGGTAATGAAATGTGGGATTTGGAGTAAGTCTGTTACAAAGGAGATTTGGGCTGAAGTACCATATTTAGATTTCCTCACTTTAATTTCTTGTTTAGTTTGCAGCTTGAAGCTGAAGCTACACAAGCTGTTGATTTTTATCAATTATGCTATGATTTCTGTTTGAAGGAAAAGAAAGACCATGCAGAAAACAGACTGCAACAAAATAGATACTGAGTATCTTTAAAAATAAAAAAAAAAAAAGAGCATTGCAGCATTGGGCTCTTTTTGGAAAATTTACTATCACTTAAAATTGTCTCTACCATTTGTGCTTTTTAGTATATGTATCAGAGCTTGCATAAAATACGTTGATGGAAATAACTCTATTTGATGGAAAAGTCCCATGAAATGAAGCATTATGCCCTACTGTGTTGTGCAATGTGGAATGCAAGCCACTGATAGCCTGATGGGTTATGTCAGTGTGAAAGAGCTGGCCAAGGCCATTGCGTGGACACTCATTTATTTGAAGGTCCTTGTGATGGAGGGTAGTTCTTGGTGACTGGAAAAAGGTACATATGGCCACTTGCAAGGAGGGTCCAGGGACTGGAGGTTGATCAGCCTAACCTTAGGCCCTGAGAAGATTCGGAATTATGTCCTGGTAGGATAAGGAGGTGGTTGGGATCAGTTAACATGGGTTTATCAAGGACAAACCAACAAACAGCTTTTGATGAGAAGTGACTGACTGTATGGATGGAGACAGTGGTTGGAGTCAATGGTCAAAAATTGCAACAAGGGAAACGTTGAGTAGATAACTAGCTAAAGATTTCTAGAACAGTCAAATGTTGTGCAATGTCATCTGGAGGGGTTTTGTAATGTGTGGAAATGCTCAAAACTGTGTATAATCCTGTGCCTTCCCTAATGTTGAAGTATGTGTTTTATTTATTTTTCTTCATTTAATACATTGAAATATCTTTTAGTTTTCATTTTTGCTGAACAGACTTCAATGAAAGAATGGCAAAACTAGTGTAAATTGCTTCAAACAAGCCTGTGTGGCTGGGGTGGGAAGCAGTCTGGGATTTCTGGCTTGGGCCCTTTCCTAGGGGAATGCAGCTGACAGTGACTGTTGGGGCTGGTGGCTGTTGCTGCTACAAGGCAGTGGAGCAGTGGAGGCTGTGGGCAAGGGATTTCAAAGCCTGGTGCTGGTCTCTCCAGGTGCTTATGCTAACAACATCTACTGCCCCTTTTTGCTGTACTCTGATATAATGTGTTGTTCTTGTTTGTTTTCTGAACACAGAAAAGACTCTGTAAGCCATATTAAGTCATACATGTGCTCAGTCCTCACAGGCTCACTTGTTCCCTGCTGCAGCTAACAATGGGTTTCTCGTTCATTACCAAAATATTTCTTATTTACTGTAGAACCTTCTCATTCTAGTTCTGTTCAGACATTGTTTGCAAGCCATGACTTGTTTTTTTCAATTCCCGGAAGGGTGATGATTTTTACAGCACTCTTCCGACTAGAAGAAAAACTCAATACATTTCAGTAAAAGAAGTTTAGTGGTCCCAGCTAAGGGTGAAGTAGAACATTACCAGTTTCTTGAATTTCAGAAGTGTGCTGAGTGCAGCTTTTCTGGGCAGCCTGGTATTACATTGTAACTTCAGGTCTGAGAAGTGGTGGTAAGCTGTAAGAAATGGTTTGAGGGATGAGAAATGGACTGTCATACTGAAGACTTGGGATGGCTGGAACCTTGAAAGGGTCTAAGGGAGAGCTACAGAGAAGATATGGATGGTAATCACAGACATAATGAGGGACATGTAACTTCAAATAAATAAATTAATCCAATATCAGTATTCATATTTGAAACCATTTTTTTTGGTGAAGTGCGTCTCAGAAGTGTATCTTGTCCTGTTCAGAGAGCTACATAAAGCTTTGGAATCAAGTGCTGCTTTTTGAGGAGGGAGGGGAGACTACTGTCTTGAGGTTAATGTTTTATTTCTTTTTGTCTTAGAACACAGGAGACTTGATTCTACAGTGAATCACGCAGGGAAAAGATAAATTGAAAAGTAAAACAAAATATCACATGACATGTGATAAACCTGAATACTTAATGTTGTGTTTGCTTTGGTTAGTTTGTGTTTAAAATTCAGGCAATGTTAGTGAAATAAAATTATTTCTAATACTTCCTGTGTTTGTTATTTTTACAGATGACATGGCAGAGCTTCTTCTTGGGGAGTCCAAACTAGAACAATTTTTGAAGGAAAATACTCTTAAACACAGTAGTAGTCCTCGGGGTCCCCAGCCAAAGCTGACTGAGGTCAGGAAACATCTCACGGCAGCACTTGATAGGGGAAATCTCAAGGTATGTAAGTTGGCATGAGCAACAATTAGAAAAGTTGACATTGACTGAAGCATTGAGGAAAGGTTCCTTAAATTATATTTGCAGGTTCTGAAAGGGAGATTAATACAAGAGAACATTTTCTGTCAGAACCTCCTAATGTTCATAACTATTCTGGTACTTCTTTTACTTAACTATTGTTGTAGTTACTACATTAGCATACCTCTTCTGTACTCAATGTCCTTCTTTTCAGAGATCAAAAGAAGCTTATTTTACAGTCATCTGTAACATTTTGTTTTTGGTGGCTTCTGGAAGTATTAATTTCTCTTTTTTTTCACTCTTCATTCCTCCATTAGTTCTTTTTTTTCCAGACATTTATTCTGCCCTGATACTTTGAAATGGTGTGAATTAAATATGTAGGCTGTGGAACATATATCATTAAGTTTTGATGCTATGTTATTTTCAACTGTGCTTGTGGTGTTAGAAAAAGAAGTAATTGGAGGAATTGTAATGATAGGCTGCCTTTAAATAGTTTTATCACCTGGCAAAGCTGGTTTCCAACTGAGAGGTATTTCTGGTACACATGTAAATACGCATGTGAATATCTAAAATGGCTGGTAATGTTTTTCAGTAGCTTGCTGAAATGAGATTTAGTGAATTCCCCCCTGCTTCAAGCTTCTCAAATATTACACAAGACAGGATTTTGTTCATTTGTAGTGCTGTTAGAAGAAATGTTCTGGGAGTGACAGGAAACATACCTAATAATTATCAGAAAGAATTAGGTGTATTTTCTCAGGGAAAACCCTTTCTTATTTCTCTTCCTTCTAGTCAGAATTCCTACAAGAAGCTAACCTAATAATGGCCAAATTAAACTATGTGGAAGGTGATTACAAAGAAGCTCTGAACACATATGCCAGAGTTGGTGTTGATGACTTGCAGCTGACTGCAGTGCCACTGTATCGGCTCCGGATGATTGCTGAAGCATATTCTACAAAAGGTAAGCTTGCTCTTTCCAGTATCATAATGTGGAAATAGTTTTTTAAAAGTTAATTTACATCTGGTCCAAAGATGAGGAATTTTTTAGTTTGAATGTCATCTACACAGTAGTGGAGTGCCATATTTGTAGATAAAATAAGAGGGAGGATGGTTTGGGTCTGTCAAATTATTCCAAGTTTATGATAGGTTGACAAGAGTTTTAGCTCAATTAATATTGTAACTGTGCTGTCACCTGATCAAATTTTTGAGTGTGTGTATATAAAAGTCCTTTTATATATAAATGTCACAGTAACTGTGGCTAGTTACTAAAAGTATTATCGCTGTTGCTGAAAGTTAAGGGTTACAAAATGCAGTGCAGTTTTGTGGTGGCTGTGGGCAGAATGGAGAACTTTCATTCACAGTGATGCCTTTTACTGAATGTTAAAATGCTCAGCCTAAGCTAGGTTGCATAGCTAAATTGCCACTCAGTTGAGAAAAGTATTAATAACACGATAACTGACTTAAAGCAATACATCACTTGTGCACTTTTATTTTTGAATTTTTCTAAAATGAATATAGTTTTTTTAAAAATTCAGAAAGTGAAAGTAATTAAAAACCATTTTCTTTACTGCTCTAGTATAGTGAAAATTGTAATGCTGGCCTTGTGTCTTAAGGTGGCAGTGCCACTTCAGTTTAGAAAACTGTAATAGACTTAGGGCTAGTCAGTGTGTTGGGGAAAATGGCAGTTCGTATGCCAGGAGTTTATTAGAATTTACTGATTGAAGTGTTTGCTTTGGTCTGCTGTGTTTAAGCATGGATTTGATTGCATATGTACTTTTTGTTATGGCAAGAGGAGTGTCAAAGGCAGCAAAAAAATTTGTGAGAGACTTCTATGCTTTGACTGACAATTGATCGAGGATTGTTTCTAATATTAGTCTTGGAAGAGGGTGAATGTTTTCCACCGACACAGTCCTCCAGTAAACATTAGGCAAGCATGAATCATGTCCTATAGAGGTGTCAAGGAAATAAGGGAACCAACTGGTAGTAGAGACAAAAGGATGCTTCATAAGTCTGGTCACTATTTAGATTAAAGTGGGAAGTGGGAGTATAGGGGGAATTCTTGTATATGATGTATATCTGCTCAGTTTTCTCGAACAGCGTGTCTGTGGGCTTTAGAGCAGTGTCTGCTTTGGGTACACTTCCACTCAGGTTTGTGGAATTTGGCTGTTCTTTTTGTTTTGTTTTTTAAATTTATGAGGATGTCTGTTGAATTTCTCATGTTCTTTCCATGGACTTGATCAACTTTAAGAACCTAAATTTGCTTTTATCTCCAAGGAATTTAATTGAATCTTTTCCCAGAGCTCAACTCTTCTGGCTCTGTTTCATTTGGCCTCATAAGGATATAAAACAGTTGAAGCCACAGTGGCATAAATTTTGCACATAAAATCAGTATTATGAATTTTACTTTATTCAAACGTAATGTATTAGAAAATAGAAAAACAGATACCTTTTCTACTCTGGAATGTTTTGTAGGTTCAGAGTTAAAAAAAAAAACGAGAACAGAAAGCTGGCATATTTTCTGTCTAGATGTGTGGGTTTTTTTCTTCTGATTTCAAATTTTATTCTTAAAACATTAAAATCTGTCATATGAGGCCTGATTTGTTTTGATGGGACTTCATTACTTTTGTCAATTCTATTGGGTCACTGGCTACCAGTTTACCTGAGCAAACTATTGGGGTTTTTTTGTTGTTTTGTTCATGTTCAGGAACATCTTTTTTTGCTATTGTGTTTCCAGTTTGAATGGCATTTTAAGACGGTTTGGGTTGGAAGGGACCTTAAAGATCATCTCATTCCAGGTGCCCTGCTATGGGCAGGGACGCCTTCTTTCCGCTAGACCTGGTTGCTCAAAGCCCAATCCAGCCTGGCTGTGAACCCTCCCAGGGATGGGGCATCCACAGCTTTTCTGGACAGTCTGTTTCTGTGCCTCACCACCCTCACAATAGACAATTTCTTCCTGATAGCTATTCTAAACCTGCCCCCTTTCTATTTAAAGCCTTTATCCCTTGTCCTATCCCTACATGCTCTTGTAAAATGTCCCTCTCCAGCTTTCTTGAAGGCCCATTTAGGTACTGGAAGATGATTTAAGGTCTGCCTAAAGCCTTCTCTTCTCCAGGCTGAGCAACCCCAACTCTCTCAGAAGATTAAAAAATTTAAATTTTCTTTCTTCTCATGGTAGAGGATTGTAAGAATATAGTCTTGAGTGTGTTCTAGAATGAGGTGGTAATCACAGAGCAGTCTTAAATTTAGTATTCAAAGTCTGGACGGGTTTAGAGTAGCTGACAACTAAATAGCATATGTTTCTACCCAGTAGCGTACATTTAATTCTCGCTCTCTTCCCTATTTCTGGTCGATGTTTTTCTTTCCCCTTTTAAGAGTGACTGTAAACTTTACAGTCTGAATTCAGAGTCTCTTCAGAGGTGACTGAGGCTTGTAAGTATTACCCATTTAAATACAAGTTATTCTTACAGAGATTTTGTGCTTCATTGTGATTTTTATTTCTGCTTGTATGTTCAGGGATAACTGAATTATATAAAGATAAAACTCTTCAGAGTATTTAGATTTTGTTTCTTTGGCAATTATAGCACCATGTTATTAAGCAGTGAGGGACTATCCATGCCTGTTTGCAAGCATTGGCCCAGCTGCACCATTTAATGCTGCACCATGCAGAGGCAGTGAAAGATACCTGCTGAAATTTCCCCATTTCAGTCCAGTTCCAGTGGATTTGCAGTCTTGTATTCTATTGTGTAGTGGTCAAATACTGATGTTCATACACTGAGAAAGGCAGAGAGCAGATAACAAATGGTAGTTTTTTATTGCCTTAATATTTTTTCATTATTTAAGGTGGGACCACCTCCATGTACTTAGCTTTTCACTGTGAGGCTTCATTCTGTAACCTCAGAAGTGATAGATTGAGAGGGATGCGTGAGTTGAGATGTTTCTTCTTCTACAGTTGTTACAGGGTACATATATGAGCATGTTGCACTGTAACCATAGACAGTTCCACAGCTCACAACAAACCCTTGGAAATGACCTGCTTTCCAGATGGCTCATCTTACTCCTGCACATGGAACATACAAAGTATGTCTCTCTGTTCTTCACAGCAAAGGAAGGGTCTGTGTGTGTGTATGAATGCAACAAAATACAAAATGGATTCAGGGTCAGCTTCAAGCTAAATTTTGCTGGAGTTTTATCTACTGACAGCTAAAAAGAAGGGAAAGAGGAACAGCAGTAGTGACAATGGTGGGGAGAAAAAATGGAATTGGAACATGGAAGGGAAAACCAGAGAACTTAGCCATATACTGCCTGTGGTGCACTCATGAAGGAGGTCCTCACATTTTTATTACATAAATAAGTTAAATGTTTATATACGTATCTTTAAAAGAATGCTTTTAATTCTTTATGCTTACAGATTTAGTTGAGGACAGCATATTTAGAAGACTATATATGAGAAGAGGCATAATATGGAATGATAGTAAGTCAAGCCAAAGATTTAAAGACTCTCAAACCCAGCAAGGAAGATTAAATGATTGTTATTATTTTATTGGAAATATGTAGTTAGTGGAATGCTGCTTCAGCTCTTCCAAGGAAAGTTCCTCGCTAGATTTGTCAAAATGCAACATTATAAAATTTCAACAAAATGTTAAGAAAATCCTATCAACTTACCTTTTGAAATATTTTCTATTTCCATTACATGTGGCTCTTTGCCAGCCTCTGATGTGCAGGGAATCATAGGCACTTAGTGCCCAAGAAGTGCTGGAAAGTGGTTCCTTTCTGTTGCTCCTCCTAGGGAAAGTGTGCAAAATTGTTAGTGTGGTGATAAAGGCATGGCTGTATTTTATCAGACTGAATAGTTCATGGAGAAGTTGTTTGGTTTTAATTTTTTCCTGGCTTCTGGCAACAAAAATAACTTCTAGTAGTGATGTCTTGTGCTTTATCCTGACTTGAAGAAAAGATGTAGGATGATGTGATGAAAAGGTATCTGCTGCTGTGTCCATTAAAACAAAAGGGAGCAGACTAGCCGTGTGAATGCATGAGGCAAAGCCTCAGAAACTTGGTAATAATTCCAATATTTTCCTGTCTTTCTTCACTTTTCCTCAAATTCACCAAAGTTGTAGATGAAGATGATTTTCTTTTATGTAGTTAACTTCATGGACTAGCATACCTTTTTGACCTTACACTGATGTTTTTGTGTGTATGCTCACAGAATGCAGTTCTGGTTTTCTTTAAGGAAGGAGCTAATTTTGATGCTGTGCCTTCTGAGTAATGATTCTGTATGGGTATGTTGAAGGTGTTGTGTGGGATAGAGTGTTAATAAAATCATAGTTTTTGTATTAAATGCATAATTTTTTAAAATTCAAAGACTTACCTGAAGACATACAGTGAGACATTTGTAAAATATTGTCTAAAACATAAATTGAGAAGATGGAGCTTTTCAAATCAATGGACCACTTAGTATTTGCAAAAACATGAGAATACTTATTTGGGTCTGTTGGTTAGCTTTTCCCCCATCTGCTTGTAAATTCATTTGACACATAAGCAGAGGAGAAGCATCCAATAAAACTATTTTCTGTAGCAAAATGCCTATGGTTGGAGTTGCCAGCTTGTTTCAAGAGGGTGTGATGAGGGAGTGAAAAACAGGCGTAAAAGAATGACATTGCTGAGGAGACGGGCAGGTTTGCATGACTCTTGTGGCAGTGTGTTAGCCTGAGAGCAGATGTATGAAATTGCTGGAGCTGGCTCGCTGAAGCTGTTGCCTGTTGGTCACAGGAGCATGTCATACCTTTAATATGAAATTTTAGGGAGCAGTACAGAAAAAAGCAGATTTTTTTTTTTCTTCTGCCACAAATATAACTTGGATATCAATACCAGTTATTAGAGATGTCTTATGTGGATTGAGCAAAGCTAAGAAATGAGGCTGGGCAGGGGGAGGAGGAAGGAAAGAAAGTCTTGAGATTCTGGTGACAAGTCTTGGCTCAGAGTAAAATATGGAGGTGTTTTGCACATTTCTGGATGTATTAAATACTTGGTATTTAAGTATCCTCATAGGAAGGACTACTTTCTGATAGGTAGAGAGGGTTCCTTTGTTCAAAAGGTTAAGTTTGTCTCTTTAGGGTCTATTTGTTTCTTCACTTTCTTCATTACATCAGTTTAATTGGCAGTGCTCAGTTCTGAGATTGAGGAGGATCTTCAACTCATAAAGAATTGAAATGAGACAAGGTATGAATCCATGAAGAAGTAAAGAGTATGTACGTCTTTTTCTTTTCACGTTAAGCTTGTGTTACTAGCTCCAACTTTTCCAACTTCTTTCTCTTACAAGGCCAGTCAGAAAAAAAAAAATATGCGCTGTTGCCATACAAAAGCATGTATTCATAATCCATTTTAATATTGGCTGAAGCTAATAATCCCCTTGGGTTATGGCCTCTGGGAACAGAATAATTAAGTTTCTGCAAGTTTTCAGCAGTATATGAATGAGGTAATATACAGGAAAGCATGCATAGGCATTATTCAAATACTGTGCAGGCGGTATCTCCTATGTTTCTAAGCAATTTTGTTTGCTTATGGAAGCTGAGATGAAATGCATGCACAGTGGGATATTGAGGTGTTATTTTGGGGAGGAGCAACTTGTTAGGAACTCTGAAATAATAAGTATTTATTTAACTAGGAAGTAAGCTTATTGAAATTTTATGTAACATAATTCTGATACTGCTGCCTAAGTCAAAAGACATAATTGAAAAAATGAATTTATAATATTTGGCATTGCAAATTAGTGACCCTTTCTAAAAATACTTATAAGAGGAACATAGCGATTTACAGGTCTGACATTTCTTAAAGTCTGCAACTTTGTAAACTTGATTTTAGTAAAGAAAATGTGTTTATGATTAACACAGTGTGTCGATACATAGACTACTTCAGGTATCTGTCAACATGACTGTGTTGCATTACAGTAATGAATTATTGTTAAGTGTGTGAGGGTTGTTGTTTTACAAGTTAGATTGTGACATTACAGAATTTTAGCCTTATTGTTGCAGGTCATTTTACATCTTTATTGCCTACATCTTTATTTGAATAACTGTGCTTACATGTAGATGATGCATGTTGAGAAAGGTGAGGCTGTCTTTAGTGCTGCTGACCCATATTCAAATTTAATGTTGCATTTACCAAGTTAAATGATTGGCTATTAATTAGTTCTGTTTACAGAAACATGGAGATACTCATTAGGTTCAGTGGCCGTGTCAGGTGCATGTGGATTGCTACTTTGCAGTTAGGAAAAGATGCTGCACTTAACTTTAATCATATGCAATTGTAATGGGATCTTGTGCACTGCTAGCCTGTGTCAACAGACACCAAGCAACTCTTCATGGAAGAATGCTAAATGAAAGCTGGTTTAGTAGTTGTGCTGGGGATCTCTAGACTCATTAGGCAATGGGTCGAGAACTCAGGTCTGTCCTCCCCCACTCCTGTCTTGCTGTGCAAATGTTGCAGACTGTCAGTGGCATTTTGCAGGCCATGGCTAGGAGGCCTGTGCCATAGGGAGTTCAAATTTTCTCCATTAAAACTTTTCTTTCCCCAGACTACATTTATGACATCTGCCCTGCTGGAGCAGGGACTGGGAGGAACCCAGGCATTTGTCCTACTTTCCTCAGTACTGCTTTAAGCTCTCTTATTTCAAAGCTAAACTCTGAATGAGAATGCTGTGTTTCTTATTAAAATAGAATTCATTAGGACTTGAGCAATTTGGTGGTGTCTTATTCTTAGTTTCTTCCAAATCTTTAGAATTTCTTCAGAATCCTTCCTTTGGCAGAATGAAGCGAAATTAAAAATGTTGGGCTCCAATATAAAAGTAGTGATTCTGGCCTTCTGTTCTCATGCCACAGGAAGAATGGGTATCACAGTGGAGCTTTGTCTTTTTTCGTTAGCAGTCCTTGTAGGAGCAATCCTGACATTTTACAGCAGAACAGTCTAAATTCCATAGTTAAATAATTTCCTTTCCTCTGAGCGAGTAGCTTCCTTGATGCCCATTCCATATACTGGTGTGCATCATTTCTACTTTGGGGGAACATTCAGAATTCAGCATTCAGAGATGTGTTCACTCACTCCAGGATGTGCAACAATAACCAGTCCTTTTTCCAGCTTTTATCTTTAGTTTGAACTTTTTCAGCCCTGTCACAAGATGCTGGCCTGTTAAAGGGCTCTACTGTAGCAAGAATTGGCTGGCACGTGGTTATTAAGAAACAAATGTGTATGTGGAAAAATACCAATCTCTTCTATTTAAAAGATACTATAAAAGTATTTCTTAAGAAAATACAAAGATTGGAATGCATTACATTTAGAGGAAAAGTGTGACCAATTGTTACTCAACTGTTGTCTCAGATGATGTTAAAAGAAATCCTAAAATATTGTTGTGATTTTACTGACTGCTTGGGATAATAAGTAGTTACTCAATTCAGAAAAAGACGTGAGTATTTCTGGGTTTTCTCCCTTTTTAACTCTGAGAAACTTCAAGACACTTACAAGCACTAGCATAACTATGGCATTAGAAAAGCTGGAGTAATGAAATGACATTGCAGTTTAAGTATGCGTGATACAATGCTCTGTTCTGCCTGAAAAGTTGTGCTTGTGTTACTCTGGGTTTAGTCTAGAATGGAATTTAGCTCTCTGCAAGTAGTCTGTGTTTAAAAGAGTGGCTAGCCAGAAGAGCTTCTCTTAAAAAATCTAGTGTGCTAAGAGAAGGGGATATTGGCCTTCTTCCTGGTGCCTTTTCTGGAGAGCATGTATATGAAACTAGCCATAAAATAGAAGACCTTGCATTCTGACAGTTGTTGGAGACTTCTAGAGTCTTGGCATAATGGGATGGGCAGTACAAGGTAATTTAAAAATCAGAAAATTATTTTTGTTTCCATAAATTTTCTAAACGATAGGCAATCCCTACAGTGTATCTAGAGTAACTGTAAAAGATAGTTATTATAAATATATCTGCTTAGTCTTTATTCTTTCTCTTTTCCTTTATAATAATTACTTTTCAAATATCAGTAGTGAATTGAAGACAAAAACACCCCCATGCTTTGCTTTCTAAAAAAATTCTCTGCAAGCAAGAAAAATCTTTGATTGAGGACTTAATTAGTCCTTCCCTTCAGTGGGATTAGCAGTGTATGTTCTAAGCTCAGAAATAAACTGTGGGAGTTTCTTGATAGCAATAACAATATGCTAAACATGAAGTTTCTTTAGAAGGAGGTGAAAGGGGGCTTTTAGTGTATAGCATTTGGAACACTTACCATGTCATATATCAACACTTTGCATATCATATAGGGAAGACAGAGTGCTGTATACTCAAATACACTTGGGTCTTTCTCCTGGGGTGACGTTCTGGTGCTTGTATCCCCAAGCATGTCTATGTAAGGAAAACAGAAAGCAAACCCAGAAATCTTTATGTATTGATGCAACTCTCTCTCTTGAAAAAGTGTGTTTATTGACTTGAGTATAAAACAGTAGTTCATTGTTTTTCCTTTGTCCTTTGATTTGTCTACTGGAAACAGTAGATAAACAATGGGGTCCATTATTATTTGTGGTCTCTAAAATTTATACAGACAAGGTACTGGCTGGGATCATGGATAATCTTCAGATACACAATGCTGTAAGTGTGATAGGCCTTACCCTTGTGGTTTTGTTGGGTTTTTTTTGGATGATCTCAGTAGTGGTCTGTGTGGTAAGAGTACTTGGTGAAGATCTGAACTGTGCTGTGGATTCCCTTTTGACCTTAGAGTAACTTTTAATTGGTTTTAACCAATTAAATAGGTGTTGAACTAGTTGTGTGGGGACTTCTTAAAAATAGTTTATTACTTGTTCTTGCTGAGGCATCCTCTTTTTTGCCTAGTGGTCAGTTTCTGCAAATGTAGTGGTAAGGCAGCCTGGTCTTCTGTTTGTAAAAAATGTTTACTTGGGGTAACCTTGGCCACTGATTTGAGACTATAGACACAAGACTGTCACTTACTCCAACTGGTAAAACTGTTTACTGTTTGCTTTCTGAACATTTTACAAAATATGGGTAACTTTTTGAAAATTTAAGGAAAACCTTTGCAAGTTACCAGATCATTTAAATATCAGGAATATTCTTTTGCTGTCCAAATACTGTTTCTTTTCTTCTGCTTTTTAGACAATCAATTTTAGAGTTACCTTGCAAAACATGTAAACTTAATTAGTATGGACTCGTATTTGTTTCACTGCTTCTCACTTTCTTTTCCCTCAGGAGTCATCTTGCTTGATATCAGGACTAGATATGTGTAAGTGTCTTCCCAAATTAAAACTGACCCAGTTTGTTGGAAGTTTTTATCTGAAGATGATTTTAACTGGAAGGGCTTAAACTTAAAAGCCTTGAATATCAAAGTCAACCTGTCATACCAGTTGTCATGATACTCTTCAATGCAGAATAAAATTAAATAATCAAAAGTTAAATAAAGCAATAACTATGGCCTTTGCAACAAATGCAGTAACATTTTGTAGCAACAACCTGTACTTTATTTCCAAATATCTCTAAGCAGTGTATAAACAGTTAAAGAAATGCCTACCCTTTTGGGGGAGAATGGCAGATTCCTGCCTGGCAGGTGTGGGAAGAGTCACAAAGAGGAGAACTGACTTGTCTGATTCTATGACAGGCCTTTAGCAGATAATTTAGGGTGATATGTGCTTTTTTTGAACTTCATGTGTTTCTCTATTCTATATGTTACCATTTGCTTGTTCTTGTTTTTGAGGGTCTAATATAATGATCTCTATTTTAATTAAATTCTTATCATCTCTCAGTATTCTTATGAGGGAGTGGGCAGTATACTATGTAATTGTTGTTGCTGTGTATATCTATTTAAAATTAAGTAGTACTTTTATGTACTTTAATACATTATTATTACATTTCATCTGTATTTAAGAAAAAATTAAATAAGTAGTCTGGAGTGACTTGTTTTAATGAAATCATAATTATGAAAAGCATAATTTATTAAAGATTTCTCCTCTAGTTGATCTGTTTTCATTTTGAATATAGCATTAAATTGCAATTTTTACTTGTGTCATCAAAGCAAATACAGCATGCAAACCATTCTTTTAAGTGGTCATTTCAGAACAGACCTCCAAATAAACTTCCTTCTCCAAAGCATCACATGCTTAAAATATATATAATTTCCTGTGTTTAATAAACATACCAGAAAAAAAAGTGAATACTAGTTATATAGTAGTGTTTCTCTAAGAAGTAGTATTCTCTACTTCATCAAAGAACACTACAAATTTAGTGCATCCCTGCTGCATTACTTAAAATTTCTGGCTGAACGTTGAGGTGTTTTGATATCATAATGAAAATTCTCAGCTAAAATAAAAAAATGTCCTTATAGTGAGTTTTTCAGATTTAAATATTATAGTTATTGCCATAAACTGTAAAAATAGAAAGAATAAATCTGGGTCAGATCTATAAATATAATATGCTTCATGTAGGAGATGGTTTCTTGGGGGCATTGGCTGTTCATAGTATGGGAGAGAAGGAATGAGGAGGAGTGATCCACACACAAGTTACCTGGTGCTTTCAGTCATTTGATGTGTTTATTGCAGCCCATTTATTGTATTCTTTAGTCACCTCTGAGTTTGAAGGTGTTTGGGTAGGACACAGCAAACCTTCTGTCCAGTATCAACCTTACATTTAGATCTTCTTTTCAGAAAGTCTCTTCAAATCTACTGTAGTACAAGGAGACATGACTTTTTTCTGTAGTTAAGCCTTGCTGCTTTGGGGTCTATTACTTATTTGGACTAAAATATTTCTTGGATGTTTGTGATTTGATTGAAAAATTGAAAAAAAGCAGATTAGTTGGTTACTCTAGACTATTCACAAATATAGTTAACTTTTAGAGGTATGCTGGGTGAAAACTCTGACATGTCAGAAACACCCAGGGTCTGTTGTACTCAGGTTTAGCAGGTTTTTAAGAGATAGACAAATTGTGTGTCTGCTGTGCTTTAGGAATACGTAGATTTTTGGAAAAGTATATTGGATTTAGCTTTATCTTTAGCAGGGGTCTTAGTACTGGATTCAGGATTTTGTGTTAACTGGATGTGTAGCACATAAAGCTGTAAGATACCTGTTGTTTGTACTGGTAAAAGGGTGGATTGGAGGGTAAAGGTGACCAACAAACTGTGATACAAACTTAAGGCATCCTCTCAAGCCAGAAATCTGGCTTGATGTTTTGAATACATATAAACTACACTTTTACAGAGATTGAAATTTAATAGATGTTCTGAAATAATCTGGAGGCCACAGACATTTCACAGTTCTGAGTTTATCAATAAATAAAGTCCAGGTTATGTAGTTGTATCTTCCCAAGTTGTTTTTTGAGGTTTTTTTTTGTAATTGTAATGAAACATACTGTACAGACTGTACAGTATTGATTGACAGAAATCCGTTGATAAACTGTTCTCCAAACTGGATTTGTACCACTTGGCATTCTACAGACATATGCCCAATATATAACTATGTGTTTTGTTGTTGTTTTTTGGTTTTCGTTTCTCCGGTAATGGATTGTCAAAACTTCCAACGATGAATAGAGAATACAGTAATTTAAATTGTGGATTATACTAATGTCAGAGCAATTGAAGGCACTTTAGGACTAGCATTTCCTGCTGACAAGTTGGAAGAATGACCTCAAATAAATCTCTTAACAAGTGGAAAGTACTACCTCAAATGCAATTAATTATTCAAATAAATATAAGATGAAATAGTTGGCTCAAAGGATATGAGCTGGTGGTCTGTTGCAGGTCATAAATGGAAGATAGTTTTTACTAATATGTAAGGGAAGGCACCAAAGTTAGCTGATTTTTAATACTTTTTTTTTTTAAGTATCCCTCATGATAACCAGGAAGTCTTTAATCTTCTCTGCTCAGTGCTGTTGAGGCCTCTAAGTGAAGCCATGTATTCCATTTTGGCACAGTGAGTCACAGTAGAGGTAACCAGTTGGAGAGTATCCATAGGAGATAAAAATGATTAGTTGTCAAGGAAGCATGGGAAGAGAAATTGATGAGAATTGACTTTTTTGTTGCGAGCATGTCTCTCTCTCTAGATGAATCAAAGAATATTCTGAGTTGGAAGGGATCTAGAAGGATCATGGAGTCCAGCTTGTACATGAATGGCCCATAGGGAGATTGAACCCATGACCTTGGCATTATTGGCACCATGCTCTAACTTGCAGAGTTTTGTTAAGAACAGAATAACCTCTCTGTGAGGATGAATCAAAGTAATTAATCTAGAGAGGGCGATCTAAGAACTAGGAGAAAATATTATTTGTGAGAACAGTTGAGCTCTATAGAAATTTCCATATGAAGGCCAGGGCATCCCTATTGTCAGAAGCTTTTAAGAACTGCTTAGACAAGTATCAGGGGTTGGTTGATTCCTACATCAGATTTATACAATGGATTTATATTCTTGAGGTCCTTTCCAGCACTCTAATTATCTTGAAAATAACTGTAATATAAGTGACTTATGTAGGAGTTAGTATTGATTAGTAAGAGTTGCTAGATTTTTATTTGAGACAAGTGAAGATTTTTTTTTTTTTTGCTTCAAAACACCACTTAATGTATTTGTTGGATAAGTTCTGAGCAGAAAAGAGTTACGTGGTCTTGGTGAGTGTCAACTACCTCTTCTAAATTTAAATGCGAAAATTACACTTCCTAACACATTGTTTATTTTAAAAGTATTTGTTTTTATAGATGCTTTTGTCTTGCACAGTGACTAGATTAATATTACCTTGAGTGCCTTTCGTCACTGTACCTTGGTTTCTATGATCATTCTGGAAAAGTGAAGACATAGTAATGTGAAACTGGTATAGAAAGACACTATATGTTTTTTATGGCAGATTGTCATAATGTCTTTTACATCAAAATTGCTTAAAAAAATGGCTGCTTCTGGATTTGCAATTATTAAGGAGGAATAATTTTTATTTATGTATTTATTAGTGTCTGTTTTAGGGGACCATATCTTCATTTCCTTTGTTTCTTCTCCTGACAAAGGAGCTTAACCTGGACTATATTTTAACTCTTAATATTATATGACATTAGTTTTTAATGCTTTGTTTGAATTTTTTTTTGCCTCCCAAGGTCTCTGTCTTGAGAAGCTGCCAATATCTTCCTCAGTGAGCAATGTCCATGTGGACCGTGAGCAAGAAATTGTTACATGCTATGAGAAGGCTGGGGATATTGCTCTCCTCTACCTTCAGGAGATAGAAAGGGTAAGTGAGGGTGATTTTCTAAATTGAAGATTTAAAGATGGATATAAATGCCTTTTTAAAAGAAATTTGTGTTACTGTTCATTTCTAGGAGTTATACACTATTGCTTTTTATTTAGACTTTGAGGTGCAAAATGCAATACGCTTGGGGCTCTGTTCTTTGGCTTGTGAATGCTGTTAGAGTGAAGTGAGCTGGCAATATCCATCTGATCCTCTTTTTCAGACCCGTTGCTTGCAAGCCTCAGGCCTGCCACTTGACAGCTGTCTTTGAAGGAGTTCTAAGACACAGTTAGGATCATGAAAAACAGAAGAAAGGGGAAAGAAAACCGATGTGATGGGGGAAAAATAATTCACACTGTTGTTAAAATACATAGAGGTTTTTATGAGGATTTTTTGCTGTTTTATTATTGTCTCGTAGTGGCTGGTAGACTATGTGCACTGAAAGCTGATTACATTTTGACAGCAATTTTAATGCTGATATTATACAATTATTTCTAAATTGTTTTTTGGAAATCATTTGGAGATAGCTTTTAATCTTCTTACTGCTCTCTTCAGTAGTCTTTTCTAACCTAACAGGAGTTTTAGATTTCTGAATACCATTATCTCCTGCTACTGAATAAGGTTGCAAATATGGTTTTTCACATTCTTCTCTTTCGTATACCATTCTTCACAAAACTTTCGGAAAAAGTATTATAAAAGTTTGCTTAGCAGTATTTCTACTTGGTAAATAAATTATTTCTAAGGGTATAGCCAAGAGCAAAAAGGTTGATATTTGGGTGGCAATGGAGGTAAAGCTAGAAATGGTCTACTAGCCACCACCTACAAATGGCAAGGATTTCTCCAACATTATATATTAGCTTCCAGGTGAAAGTACACAAACCTTTATTTTAAGGTATTTGTTTGTTTGTTTGTTTGTTTTTTCCTAAATACACTTCTTCCCCCATTTTCTTTTGTTCTCTTAGGTAATTAATGCCAACATACAAAACAGAAGCCCTAAGCCAGGGCCCACTGCACATGAACAAGAGCTTGGTTTTTTCCTGGAAACAGGACTTCAAAGAGCACATGTTTTATATTTCAAGAATGGGTGAGATTTGAGTCTTCTTTTATCGTGTTTGCTTTTTTGTTTAGTTTTGTATTTGTGATTTAACTGGGCATAATTTTTAGCAATTGTGGATTCTGTAATTGTGAGGTCTCTTATTAATAAAGTAGTAACATTTTGATTAACATAGTAAAGCTGCCCATATTGTATTTATTTACATATTGGAAAATTGTTTAGTCAAAGCATAGTAAGCAGAAAGCATTTTGTAGTTTTGCTTACTAAATGTAAGAACTTAAAGTACTTTAAGCTTTAACAATTTGAAATTTACTTTATTATTGAACACTGTTAAAAAGTGATTGTCAATATATTGAAACTCTTGATTTTTATAATTTTGATTTTGTAATTTTTTTCCAAATCTCTTTAGTTATCACTTATTTTAACATTATGCTGCAGGATAAATGTGCATGAAGATCAACAGTATGTATATAAGTATACAATCTTTATTGTACCTGCTCTGTAGATCCCTTTAGATTCTGCATGGGACTTCCTTTATAATTTATTTTAATAAGGCTTTGCTTAAAAGCCTAAAAATAAATTCAATTACCACACAGAAGAAGAGAAAGAATACAAGTCTCCATTTTTAAGAACTTTAAAACTTGGCACAGATGGGTTTTAAGTACATTTCTGACATTTGTTGAAATCACATAGTTTAAAAACTTGTTTCCAGAGCTTCTTATTTCATTAGAAAAATGTGATTTTATTGAAATACTGGAACTCTTGATAGGACTGCTGTTTTGTACTAAAAAATATTTCTTATCCTTTCAAATACATAAACTGGAGATGAAGGAAATCATGCAGTGTCTGTAAAGAGTTCGAGATTTTAATGTACTGAAGGTAGGGTACAAAAAGGCAATCTGAGTTTTAAGCTGTTCAGGAATTTCAACATGGAAATGATCACTACACTTTTGAAATCTCTTTCTTGAAGTATTGAAGTTGTGGTGCAATAACATGATCTGAGAGTTACACTTTAGTTCTGTTTTCATAATTTAATTGCAGGAGGAATGGAATGTTCTGAAACCTAATTTTTTTCATTTACCAGGGCTAAAAATAAGATCTCTGTTTTCATGTCTGCACAAAAAAAAATAAAATACAGTTACTGAAAAAATCCCTGTGCCGTCATGGTTAAGAATAAGCTAAGAAGTCCACATTTTGAAGGATTTTGATTGAAGGCCAGGGATGGAAATGGTGCATTTAATCTGACATGTTTTGTGTAAAAGCAACCAGCAGTAGACACAGCAGATTGCAATTAATGACGAAAACAAAAAGCAACTGCACAAAAAAAGTCGTGCAGTGGATTGTTAAGGAATATCCAGACAGGAGTGTTTTTCCTAGGCCGTATCAGCTGGTCTGGTGTGAGCTTTGAAAGGTGATTTTATTCCATGTGCATTTTAATTCTTCGCAGTGAAGTTGTTGGTGATCTTGTTAACTCCTACACAAGCTTTTTTATTTTTGTTTTTTTTTTTCAGTCTTTAGTACACTGACCACTTGCAGTTTATAAGCTAATTACACATTATATATAGAATTTTGAATTTCTTCTTCTAGTTCCATTGGCCAGTGATACTTTTTTTGTGGTATGATAGGAAGCAAGGTGTTAGGAAAAATAGCTCTGTGACAGTTATTATTTTACATATTCCTGCTGTTACCTCCTTTAGTTTCCTTTCTTAATTCAGAGTTCTTTCAGTATTTCCTAATATGGTCCTTGTTCCAGGCTGCTTGTTATGTGGCTGCTTTTAGGGTTGCTTTTTAATTTTCTTCATTTTTTAACTTGGGTTTACCAGAACTGAAGAGAACTTCAAGTATATACTTTTTCTAATAGGGATAAATTATAGCCTGCTTTTTAAGAAATCTATTTTAAGGATGTTTTGTTTCATTTTTAAATGTATCATCCCTCCTGATGTTAGGTTTATAGAAAGTAGATTTGAGATCTTTTCAGTAAGCTTTGCAACCTACTTTAAGTTTGAGTGTAATCTAAAATAATTTTTGTATGTTATGTGTCAGGTTCAAACCAGAAAAGAGAATAAGATAACTTTTATATGAGCTGGAAGACCATAATTTCAACAGTAACATAGGCAGTATTGCTGCCTACCCATAAAGTTGGTTGATCTACTTCAAATTTCTCTTTCATTTGTTAACTGTACAGAGATTTTCTTTTTAGTCAAATAATCAAGATTTTGTGCAGGATTAAGTGATTATCTTTCAGGTATGCATTATCTTGTACAAAAAACTAGGAAGTGTGTGAAACTTAACTTAGCCTTTCTGCTAAGTGGTGGTATTTTGAAAATACATGGAAATGCAATTAGCTAAAAAAAAAAAGTTGATGTGGAAATAGTCTGAACCAGAAGAGTGTTACTTTAGTGCTAATAAGACACAAAACTGAAATTAATGGTTTCTTCTGAAGCGTACGGAATTTTGTTAAAGAAACAAACTACATACCCATTTTTCACTTGGGAGACGAGAAACATTTCAGCTTGGAAATGTGTAACAAAGAAGTTGAGGAAGTTGTTCTAAAACTTAAAGTAGGGTTTGTGTTTTTTAAAAAAATGTTCTGAAATATGTAACTTTACATGCCTTCAGGCTGATTACATAACTTGTATAGTAATTGCTTTGTAATTTCATATTGAAGGAGTTCAAAGTCTTGATGTTTTTCCAAGAAAAGCTGTGAGCACAGGAACGTTGACATTGGTATTTAACATAGCTATTTTGAAAGAATGCCCCTGAGAAAGGACAGCTGTTTAGGTACCCCGTGTTTTTTCTATCCTAGTATTTTCTGTGTTGTGAGATTTACAAGTTAATTCTGTCTGATTTATGCGTTTTATTTTTGAGGTAGTAATGTTCACAAATATACTGGAAATGTGTGCTCTTGAAGCAAAATGGCATTCTGGTTGAAGTCTAAAATCAAGAGTCCATCATGTGAAAACCAGACTTAACTAGTTTTCAGAGCTATTTTTTGGCTTCTCCTTTATTTTATACCCCTTCCAAGGATATTGCTCAGGATCCAGACTGCAGTTTGGTCTAGTCTCCGTCATGGTTCACATACTCAGTCAAAACCTGAGGATCCCAGAGATGATCTGTACTCCTCATGGGGCCATTACCTGTGCTGGCATAGTCACAGTAAAGCGAGACATTCCTAGTCTTCTCCAGCAAGTTTTTTCTTACAGAGTGGCTTCTCCATAGAAAATCAGCCCTGAAAAAAAAGGAATTAAAAAAAGAAAAATCAATCAATTTTTCTTATTTTTTAATATAATTGAGATAATTGATTTATATTGACTTTAAATGTTTGACAAGCGCAACAAAAGCTCTCCTTAGAGTATGGGATTTATCTGTGTAGAATTTCTTTTATCTGTTTTTCTCTTTTCACAATAGCATATAACAGAAATAGCATAAGAATATTGCTCTCTTTCTGGTAAGAGAGGAACAGTGAATAGGGAGCAGTCTGTAGGTGCTTCTGTTCCACATGTATATCCATACAGTGGTCACAGCTAGGGATTTTACAGTGATGAAATCCATGAAAGAAGGATTTATGTAAATGCTTGACATAAATGCACATGAAGATCCTCTAAGATCAGTTCTCTACTGTGTTAGAATATAGTGCTAGATACCCATCACTCTGCACCTCTTGAGATCCTGTTGCACATCCTACATCAGTCTCAAAACATGTTGGTGTTTAAGTAAAGAATAGAAAGTAAGATGAAAACATTGAAATCCTACAAAGTATCACGTTTTTTATGTGTAAAATATCACTGCTGTATTCTGGAAAGCAAACAAAATCACTTCTGTTGCAGTTTTCAACACAGCTTTGTTCTCTATATACCTGCTTTCATGTTTGTGTTGTTAGGAAGCTAAGGCAAGAATATAGTCAAGATAGGAACAAAAATAATTTCCCTGTGTTTTCTAGCAAAAATATGTTTTCAAAGGATACTTTATTGTCTGTCATATCAGATGCTTTTCTCATCCTTGTTTCCAATACTGTTCCAAACCTGTTAGTTTTCATTGAAAAAACTTTATTTGGACATGAGAGGAAATTATTATTCCCTCAGATATTCAAGATAAAATCATCCATAATGAATGTTTTCTCTTTCAAACCTTACTGTATGTGTATTGCTCAGAATTGTGTCTTAACTTAAAGAGTTTAAAATAAGATTTCATTTTGAAGTTACAGATAGGAGACCTGACAGTGCTACTTGGAAGACTAAGGTGAATGTAAACATGAAGGAATCACTTTTATTCAAAATCTTACCAACTTTTGTAATAACTGGTTTTACAAAGAATAGTGAAAGAGTAATGTTAGTATCTGAGTTGATGTTCAAGACTGATACTCTTAATAATATGTAGTTGGAATTCTGACTCCATCTCACTTTTTCCATGAAGATACTTAGCATTTTTTAGCCTGTGTACTACATGTCTTGCTGACAGTGGCTCTTGATTGTATTTGCAAGCATCAGATTGAAGGTTTTGGTTTTATGTTGAGTTTTGATGTCTGGCAAACAAAATGGTCTTGGATCCTCAAATAGGAGAGTTAATATTTCATACACTTCCCCTGCTCCCCTCAAAATGCTCGTTTTACTGCTGTACTTAATGCTCTTGTTTTTCCACTGTACAGAGGAGTTACTATTGTCATTTTCCCCAGACCTACCCTTCTCCTTACCCTCCTAGTGTGCATTTTACTTGTTTGCCTTTTGCTGGTTCAGGTGCTTTTTTGGTTCTTCTGTGGAGTTGTTTTGTTGTCAAAGAAATCATAGTTTTCTGTCATTCTGATGAGAAGACTTGATTCACTGGAAGGTGTGATAATGACTGGTGTGGCTGTCAGAAAAGAGAAGACCATGCAATTGAGAGTAGGAAGATACCAAGAAGGAGGAATGGTGGAAAAAGGGAACAAACACTAAGAGATGAGAGTGGGGAAAGATGAGATCTTCATTTTCAGGTCGTGAACCATTAGGTGGACTAACTACCAGTGGAACTGCAGTCTATGCAGCAAGTGTTTTCATTTTAAATGCATGAATGCCAGAATTGCTGCTTGATTGGTCTCTTTCAAATACTTAGGCTTGTGTAGCTCTAATGGCACACTGAAGATGTTTTATTTATAAGCTCAAACATCTGTTAAGAACTTTCAAGCATCAAGCAAACATGATCTTCTGTTGCAAATTTGAGATATCTGGGATTTCTCTTTCTGCATGGGGTAACAGTGGATAAGATCAGAAGTATTCCATGATAATTTTCTAAAGTAGACTTAAAAAAAAAAAAAGAAAAAAAGGATTCTGGCAACAAATTAGGGGTTTTCTACATTTTATTCAGAAAATAATGCCCAGTGTTAGTTAATGTTTTGTGAAAATTATGTAGTATTGTGGGTACACTGAAAGTGTAAGTATGAAAGGAAGAGAGCGAAAACAGATCTGTCTGAAGTTGCAGCTATGTTGCCTCTCGTAGACAGATATCCAAATGCTTAACAGGGTGTTTTTTCTAATTGTAGATTAGGTTATACTTCTTCACCCTCTTAAACCTGATGTAAAACAGACACAGACATTAGTCACAACCATCCAAAGCACCATCCATTGTGCAGAGTATGTAGTCTTGTCCATTTTGTCAGACCTTTAATGAAGTTATGGAAGCAAGCCATAGAATTGCAGTCCTTTGAAATTTTTTTTGTAATTTCATCTTTGTAGGGGTATATAAAGCAGTATGGTAAATGGCATACCTTGGTATTAGGATGTTCTGTTACTGCTGAAGAATTAATCTCTTGATTTGTCACATTTCTTGCTTTTTGCTTATGTAGTAACTTCTTCTAATGTGACATTGTTTCTGGTCTTAATACTGTGTAAATGACTCTTAATTGGCTAAAAGTAATTAGTTAGAGTGTATGGATTTTCATAGTTATATTTTCTTGTAAACATGTCAGTTATGCTGAAGTTACTGAAATGTCACTGTTCTGGTTGGCATCCATATTAAGAGTTTCACTTGCCCTTACTCCTTACCTTTAAAATAATTCCTTTCTTTCCTATCATATTTGAATTTTTGGGACAAAAAAACCAAACTTTAAAACTTGCAGTGTACCTATGAGTTTACAAACATTGCATTTCTTGATCTGTTTATAAATATAGACAGAAAGAGAGAGAAAGCACAAGAGAAGATGAAAATAGCTCAATTCCAAAAACAACTTCTGTTTCATCACTTTGGTCCAGCCCTGTAGATTTCATTCTTATTGGTTTATCTCCTTTTAAAAGAGGAGTATTTTTAAAATTGATATAGTAAGTCTCAGCAATGAAGTAATAGGGTAGTGTAAGTAGCTCAGCCTATTCGCCAGCATGGTTCTGGATGTGCTTTTCTCTTAAATGGGAGAAGTATTGAAAATTTAGCCACCAAATTGCAGAGGAGGTTCGGTTCGGTATAGCTCAGTATGCAAAAATTTATTCTAATTAAATTTTAATCATTAAAAGGCAACATTAGACTAAATATTTGGGGGTTTGATTGAGAAACATAAAGGAAATGCCTGACATACAAGGCCCTTCTCACTAAAGGAGAAGATATTACCAAAAAATGTTGAGAAGGTATTACCAAAAGATTCTGTAATTACAGAGTAAATTGATCTTATCAACCTTTCTAAGGTTAATTTTAAAACATTCCTTTTTTAGTCTGTTTTAAATATATCATGATTAGATCTCACTAATTTTGTTACAAGGAGTAATGTTCGGGGTTTTTATTCTAATATCATTCAAACATAGACTGCTTCTTGTTGAGCAGTTTCTTTCATTCTTTTCTACTTTTTGTGTGTGTTTAAAAATGAGGAAGATACAATTCAAAGGAGTTGATTTGAGTACGTTCTGACAGGAGGCAGTCATATAAACACACATGTATGTAACTGTCAGTGTCCATCTGTGGGCTTTGTCTTGTTTGAAATCACTGAAAACCTGTCAGTTCCAAATGAATGTTAATGTACCTTAAAATTCCTTGCCCCGTGAGAGGAAGGGATCTCAAAGTCATTTACAGACACTGTGGGACATTGCTGTCTAAGTTAATGTGCCCTTTTGCTCTGGCATTCAGTCAGCACAGTGAGAACTGCTGACATGAAAGCACATCCTAGTGGGAAGCAGGTAAAAGCTGTGTGTGTCCCAGGCTGGGAAGGAAAACCATGTGCCAGAATAGCCACCACTCTTCTCAATGTTACCAACTGTTAACAAATACAGGAAATGTACTTTGCTAAAAGCAGTGTGGTGTGGACATTTACCATATTATTCATGGTATATGTTGCTTCATTTCTTGTCTCTAAAAGCATTTAACTGAATTTTAGGGTGATTTAGATTGTAATTTTGAGGTCTGTTTTTAGAAAATTCCATGTAGAAATGCTTGACTAATCTGTTTTGTGTTTGTGTTGCCGTGTGCAGTGGATCACTGTTAAATGCTTTATGAAGCAAAAGCTAATTCTGTATTTTGACTTGTACAATCTTACTGCTTTTTCCATGATTCAGTAGAACTTCAGTCACAAGTTTCAATCCCTTGCAGATGCTTAAAAAGTGTGAATAGAAGCAACCTGTCATGAAGTGTTCAAGGGCTTGTGAAAGTTGCATGCATTTTCATAAAGTGTTTTGTTATTGTTCTTGTAACGCATCAAAAGATAAACTTCATATGGAAAAAATGCCAATTCCTAAAATTTAATGAAGTTATTGTGATTTGAAGTTCTACTACATAGTATGTGTTTCATCTGCACTGGGAAAATAAAGTTTCAAGCTGACAAGTTTTTGCTCATAACTCTTTTTCAACAATTTTGCAGGGAGCATTTCAGTTTTTTGTCAAGTCTGCTTTTTTTGGTTGGGTTTATTTTTTTGTTTTGGTGTTTATTTTTTTTTTTAGATCTTGTTATAAGGACACATTGTGATTTTGCAATACAGTCTTTGAGAGAGAACTCCATTCATGAGAAATACCCACTTAGACCAGAGGACTTAAAGCTGGGATTCCAGTGGACTGGTTTTGGTTCTCTAAAATATTTGGAATATGGTATTACTAAAGGATATGTATTTTGGCTTGAATGTATATTTGGTGCTGAATGTATCCATCTTCAAATGAGTTTGGAGGTTTTCTTGAAATCTGACCTAATGACTTTCTATCCTTCCTTAGTGTATGAAGTTGGTGTAATAGTCATCCGCTGTTGAGGCTGCCTGTTTGAAATGTATAAATTAATATGATTTTTCATACAGTTGTTTCCGTGCAGATTTTTGCACAAGATTAATTTTCTTTAGTATGTACTAGCTGGTCAGTCTATGGTCAAGCTCTGCTGCAGCAAGTGGGCTTTTTACAAACAATTTTTGGTTTTTGTCTGAGTGGTGATTATTTCTTTTTAGCCAACTAATGGCATTCTTTGGCATAACTTTCAACCATTCATATTGGTTTTGTTACTTGGAAATGCTACTTCTTTTAAAATGAGCTTTTATATAAAAGTATTTTAGAAGGTGAACTTGTGCTGATGAAAGATGATGTCTGTGCTAATGAGAGATGTGTGGAAACTAAAGTTTCTGAAAAATCCTGATAATCCTTTATTATGTGAAACAGAACAGAGATGAGTGCTCTCATGTAATCTGAAGAGTAAAATAAACGACTAGGTGTCTAGGTAAAGTGATAGGAGTTCGACAGTCCAATAGCAAGATCTCTTGCATCAAACACTAGTTCAGATATTCTGCAACTGAATTGAAGGAAAGTATCTGTATAAAAATGCTGGCTTTTTTTGAATTTGTACAGAGTTGTGGTTCAAAAGTCAGTATTTTAACGTATTTTAAAATAAAGGCAGCAGACTAAGGAAGGCGGTTTTAACATCTGATTTATAGTGCAGTGCAATAGTGCTTTAACTTACAGAAAGCTTACACAATATGTAATATTTCTTGTCTCTTTTGGCTCTGTCTCAGAATGCTGTGCAACTTGCACATAAATCACACCTTAGAGACAACATACGATGTTACAGCAATGATTTAACACAAAATACACTTTTGATCAAATAATTTTGTTTTGTAGCTGAACTCGAAATAGTGAAATGGTAGTCCTATCAGTTGTGTTCAAAAAGCTAACCCAGTCCTTCCTCAGTTCACTTTGAATCTCTGCAAAAGCTGTTTAGGCAGCAGATGTGAAAGAAGTGTAGATGGAAAAAGTTGGGTTGCAGAAGCCAAATGAAAAGCCAGTCAGAGTCAAGAACAGAACACTGATTCCCCAGTCCTCTTCTGGCCACACAGTGGCCCTTAATGTGTTTGTGCTCTTTCCCTTCTGAAAAGGAGTTTCAAATTTTATATTTTGTATTGATTTCAGGGTTACAAGATTTACTCATTTTTAATCTCCCTGTTTTAAGGTGTCAAGAGGCAGCTGAAGTGGATTTTTTTTCAAAGTTTACACTTGAAGCCTAATGTAATTGAAAACTGAAACTACTGTAGCAATGAGAACAACTTGTTTTGTCTTTTTTTCTTTTTGAGGTGGTTGCTTCTTACCTTTTTCCTTGCTTTCCCTTGAAATATCTACTGATCATTAAAATGTTTCTTTTTCAATAAACTGTCGGGAAATGTTATTATAGTAATCAGTGGTGAGATTCCCAGATGAATATATATCTCTTTATATCTATCTCACAGAAAGGCAATGAGGCTATGAAAGGAAAAAAAAGTAGCATGGATTTTAACAACTTTATTGAGTAATATTTTAAGGTGTTACTTCATCCAAGTTGGAATACTGTCAAATTCTATGTTTATATACAGGAACTTGACAAGAGGAGTTGGTAGATTTAGAGAGTTACTAAGAGCTGTTGAAACAAGAACTACACAAAACCTGCGAATGGTAAGTTACGTTAAATCACTTTCCTGTTGTAGCGTCCGAATTTCAGTAGCAAGGAAAGCATAAATATAGTGGATGAGTTAGAGACAAATAGTTGGATACGTAGCATATTGTTAAAGACCTGTTATCCAACACTTCATAAGTTTTACATTTCCTGACTTAAGTGAATGATTAAAGTAACGAGTGTTTGGTACGCAGTCTCCCCACATTCCTGTTTCTTGTTTGTGCTTATAATTAGAATCTGACTGGTCACCAATTGACCATACTTTCAACCTTAAATATAAGTGCCCTATTTATGAGTCAATGTAGTTTCATGTTTTTGGAAGGTAATGGGGGTGAGAACAGAGTGCATAGTTTTTGTGTGGTTTCTATTAAGTTGAAGGCTATCAAGTTATAAAGCCTCTTAAAGGAAAACCATAGAAGCAAAATCATGAAGATTTGTTACTTATGTTGTCAGAAGCTTGAATCTTTTATATAATAAAATGTAGAGGCTTATATCTTTTACTGTCATGTAATTATTTTCAAAAATATCCTAAATTTGCTTCCTAATACTGGACCTTTAAAACGTCCAAACTGGTAATAAGGAAGATAAATGATTTCTTAATTCATTCAGTAACTGATTCCTAGTAAATATATTACAATTATTTAGTAATAGACTTTCAATGGAGAGAGATAATTCTGCAAATTTTAATAGAAAAGATGAAGGGCTTCTTATGGTATAGGAGTTAAGGTAGAAGATGCAGATCGTGTGGTGCTCTCTGTGACTTAAGCATTACACATCTGTTTTTGGGAAACGTTACTGGGAAATGCTCCCAATTCTGATGCAAGTTTAGATCTTGCCTTCTTTCTACTGCCCTGGTAGAAAATCTCTGCCTTTTCATCATCGTGATACGTAGTCGTGCAGGGTCTATGCATGTGTGTGAAACCTTAATGAGGAGATTAACCTGATAGTTATGGATGATAGAATGACTTAAAAGCTTTAAATTAATATTATTTAATTAAATAATATTTATGTAAGTATTTCTAGAGTTAAATATTTGGTGACTATAATAGTTGATCAAAATAAACCTTTTTGTGCTGATTTTCAACCTTGTTTCACTCTTGCTGTGCTTTAACAGTAGCTAACACCAGCACCTCCAAGTACGAGTTGTCAGAAGCCCCATTCAGCAATAACTGTCTGTGTTGGGTTGACCTTGTCTGGCTCCTAGATGCTCACCCAGCTGCCCTCAAACTCCCCTTCCTTAACACATGGGGAGGAAATAAGCTAGAAAAGGTCTGAGACAGGTCTGGGATAAAGGCAGGGAGTTTTCTTACCACTTACCATCACAGGCAGAACAGGCTCTTCTTGGGGGAAATTAACTTAATTTATTGTCACTTAAAAGAGACTGGGATGGTGAGAAAAAAAGACAAACTGAAACACCTTCCTTCCACCCCCTTTTCTCAGGTTTGACTTCAGTCTTTGACTTCTGACTCTTCTACCTCCTCTCCCTACCCTCCCATTCCCTGAGTGATGCATGAGGGGTGGAGGGTTGTGGTGAGTTCCTCTCTGCTGCTCCTTACTCCTCACACTTTTCTCCTTCTCCAGCATGGAGTCTCTCCATTGGGCTGCAGTTCCTTCAGCGAATATCATCCGGTTTTTCACCATGGTTCTCTTTGCAGGCTGCAGTTTGTACAACTGCTCTGCTGTGGTCTGGAGAGGCAGTAGAGGTTATTGAGCATCTTAGGATATTGGTTATCTTAGTAGCAGCAGCTGGGTTGTTTATGCTTCAGAAGTATCTGGATTTAACTGAAAAAATTAAAAGATTGTTATTGCCGTTGTTTTTCTTTTTGTTTAGAGAATTGTACTTTTACCTTCTAAACAGCATCATACCTGGTTTTTTGGATGTTGTAGAATAAAGAAATACATTCTTATATAAGTAGTCTTCATTAGAAAAAATCTGAGCATTTTTTAAGAGTTTGTGTCCAGCATTTCTAGGGAAAATATTTATCTTTTGCTTTTACAGACGATAGCAAGACAACTTGCAGAAATTTTGTTACGAGGTATGTGTGAACAGAGTTACTGGAATCCACTGGAAGATCCTCCTCACCAATCACCCCTTGATGATCCACTTCGAAAAGGTTCAAATACTAAGAATTATGCACTCAGTAGAAGACCACGGGTATACACTGGAGAAAAGTATGGCTGAGTTTATACTTCTTTTATTTCTACAATTGCAGTTGTTACCCAGTTATTATCTCATGGTGAATTCTAGAGTAGCTATGGTATGTTTTTTGCTTCTTGAAAATTTAACTCTTTTTTCCCAAACTAATTACCATTAGGGTTAGTATTAAATATAGATAACTATTTCCTTGAATTTGAAATTTTTCTTAGAAGTTAATATCTTGATTATAGAAGTAGCCCTACTTACGTAATAGAGGGATGTTTTGTTTTAGTGTACACAGTATCTTTATATTGTAACATAAATGCCTGCAGTATGACACCATCTGAGCTGTTTAGCTGTATTTGTTGCAGAGTTCCATTAATGAATCGTTTACACAGCAGCAAGCCCACATAATTATGGCACCTTTAGTATTATTAAGTAGAATGGCTACTTTATTTTCAAAGACTTCTAGAGATTCTCCTTCCTGCATCCAGAATAGTTGTAGCAGATTTCTCAGGCTCAATTTTTCAAACTTATGTTCTCCATTCTCAACTCATCCTTCATAGCAACATGCTTCCTGCACAAGTGGGGCTTTGTTTAGTTTTCTTTTTCTTGGCACGTGCAGGTGAGGAGTTTCACAATTTCACCAGAGCATATTATTAAGTCCTTTCATCATGTCAGACTGGTTAATACCATACCACATAAAATATGTCCAGCCAAGTATCTCCTCTCCAGCAGTCACTGAAAGCAAGTATCAAAGACAATGATATCTAGGAAATTTCTTCCTAGGCGTTCTTCTGACCACTAACTCTGAGTTTGCAATGCACTGTTTTTTTTTCTAAGTATGTTGCCTGACATTAGATAACTGCATTGTGTTCTTATGACGATTATGGGTATAATTTGGCTAATAGCATTTATGATTTTTTAGATATCTGTGTTATTGCCTCTTCGGTTTTCTTTAATCAGTTCTTCAATTCAGCATAACTTTCGTGGTTTGCCTTTGGTTGATAGCCATTTCATACTTTCAGTTGCCTCTTTTGCGCTGTTACACCGAAATTATTTTATTCATGTGCCTGCATCTATCAGGAGAAATAGAAAATGTCTGAGTTCAGTCAACTTAACTGAGCTTTTTGCTTAGACAGGTCAAAGAAATTTCCCACTAATTTCTGCACAGAGATCTTGTTTGAGACAAACATCAACATATCTACAAAAATATGTTTGAAATGGCAAGAGAAAATCATGTTTGCTTTTGTTTTGATAAGTGACTTTTTAGTATTTCCCTTGGGGGCAGCATCCCTTCTTTCTCTGAGAAAGTAATTTCTCCAGCAGCTCTTTCCAGTCATTATTCTGCTTTCTGGGTGTCGTTGTCAGTTGGTCAGGTTAAATCTTCTTCCAGGTTTTTAAATTCTGCATAAAGGAGTGGATTGTTAAATAAGGAGCACTCTGATGCTTCCTCATCACTCCTCATCGTGGGTGGTTCTTATTCATGACTAACTTTGTTTTGAAATTTCTTTGTTATGTAATAATAAAAATGTATTCTAAGATTTCAGATACTCTTAAAAATCTGGTGAGCAGTTGCATTGATTAAAAAATAAAAATACAACAACAGAACAGCTGCCCTGGGGTCTTAGCTGTTGTATATTACCACAATACATTTGCAATGTTGCTTTCAATCTGCCTGGAATTCAGATGTCTTTTAGTTTCTATTTTCTTTCAGGCATTTAGTTACTGCTTATATTTTCTAGTGCTTTAAAACAGCCTGAAAATAGGTTTTAATGTCAGACAAGTTTTGTTTCCTGTCTATAATGTATTGTAGTTTAAACACCCTTGTGACCATAGGAATTGATTATCAACAACAACAGATTATTTTCTACATTTAAATAGTTAATTGTGGAACTAATGGAATTAACAGGAAATAGCACTTATGCTAATTCAGAAATAGTTTAGAGGAAGAAATCTGAAGAGATAAAACATAGTCATGGATTTGGCAGATTTTTTTGTGTGTATAAGAATGGATGAATGAATTCCTGCCAGTATCCAGTGCAGATTACTGTTGTCTGTCCACCAGCATAGAAGGGTTCAGAAAGCATCCAGTATTCAGGGAAAACAGTACAGTCTGGAAACTAGTCTTATGCAACCCTTCAGCATTAAGTTAGAAGGAAGCGCAGTTCATTACAAGCAAATAATTCTACTATTTGGAACTAAGAGTGGTTATGGCAAATGGGTGGAGATTATCATGGATCTACTTAAAAATATTCATAGCTATTGAATGCATCATCAAAAAATTTTCAAGCATATCTCATGAAAGACTGATGGAGGTATTTCTCCATATATTGCCTAAAATACAAAAGTTCTCCTGTTCTTGTGTGAGAGTTTCCTCTTGCCAGCACTTGAATTAGTGATGTAGATTCAGCTCAGACAGAGAAAGAGGCTAGTTAAACTATGGGTTTAGTGTTTACACTTGTCAAATTATGTTCAATTTTGGGATATTTGAGTTCAACTCTGACAGCTGTGGTAGTTTTGTTCTTTTATTGTGTTCAGCCAACTTTTCTGAAATGCAAACATAGAGCATTGCAAAGAAATGCATTTTAACCAATTGATTTTTCTATGCAAGTTATTTTCTGTTTTCTTTTTTGGACATTTTCCAGTTTTTACAGTGCTTTTAATATATATATATGTGTGAACTACTCATAAAAGCAATGTGTTCTGCTTAAATAATTAAATTCTCATTTTGAACAGCATCTTCTGTCCTCAAGAAAATACAGAAGAAGCCTTACTGTTGCTGCTTATTAGTGAATCTATGGTAGGTAAAATAGAGTGAATGTGCATTTGCTGTATGTGTGTGCTTTCCTTGTTTTGTTTTTTTTGCCCTTTTTTCTTTTTTTTTGAAATTAAAATAGGATTTTTTCCCCTATATCTTTGCCTTGTCCTTCATTTTCTCTTAGGAAAGCAGGCAGTTATTTCTGAAACTCAAATGTTTGTTCCTCTGAGCCAGCAAGATGAGATCTGCAAGTGTTATAGAGTTTTTCTCCTTTGGACTGGCTGTACCTAGCCTTCTTCCAGCCATAGGCAGGTGAACAAGCCAAGTCCTTCATTTGGCATCACTTACTGGTATGAGCCACCAGCTCGTTGCTATTCAGACAGACACAAAATCTAAGTTTTTTTTGTTGTAAAAAGCAACTCAAAAACTACTAAAAGAGCATAATAAACATCGCCAAAAAGTACTTTCCACTGTGCATTAAACTTCAGTCACTCAAATTTGTAAATGATTTTTGATGATACTGACATTCTGTCTTTGCTACTGGATTATTTTTTTAAAATGGCTCAATTTCCTCAATAAATTATTCCTTTCAATGGTCTACTTGTGCCCTTTATCAACCTTCCATATTTTCTACTAGTCATCAATCAACTGCCATGTACTGGCATTCTCATACCATGTCAGTTTTATATTCTCAGATAAAATGAAATGCTGGAGCTTTCACTATTTTTTTTAACTGGAGGAGTGAAACTTCTACAGTCTCAGGCGTCATGCAGTTTGTCTCACTGCACATCAATGAGATGTAGTCTTTTAAGTTCTACCTACAGGTGATTCAGATGCTTCCATGTTTTGGCATAATTTCTGTTTTGCTACAGTTAAATAGGATCAGAACATTTTAGTGAACATTGTCTTAGTTTAACTGTTTTAAAGTGGCAGATATTTATATTGTAGTGCTAACTGCTTTCCTCATTCCTAGTGATCTGCCTTGCAATATTCATGATAGAAATTCTATCTAGATTTTGAATCTTATAATGCAGAAAATTCGTCTGAGCAAACATTTCCACATATCATATGGCAGTTTTGCTGCAGTATATACTTACCCACTGAGAGGTGCTGCCCATGTCTCTGTAATGTGCCTGAGCAGCAGTGAAGATGTAGAGAATTCTCATGTGAACTATGGTCTTGGTGTGAAATGAAAGAAGTCCCAGTTCTGCAAGATCTGACTACTGATTGCTGTGTTTGCATGTTCCTTAATATCATCATTAAGAAGCCAAAAACCAAATTAAAAGTACTGCCTTGTTAAGTGTCATTTCAGGTTACTTACAGCTTTTCCTTTGTGAATTAGATCTGCCTAATTATAGCAAATGCTGTCACTGTAGAGCATATACCTTTAGCAAGCTCTCATTTTTTTTTAAAGTAATTACTGCAGATTATTTCAGGCAAAAGAGTTTGTTTCGGGGGAGTATGAAATCTTTGACAGGATTGACTTACTTTGGTTAAGTCAATTGTTCACGTTAGTTTTGGAGGGGAGGAAAGGGGAAGATTGAACATAAAAATATTCATCATTACAAACTTACCTTACTGAGAGTTGAGACCTGCTTCAATGCGTGTTAACTTTCTATCTGTAGTAGTTGTGAAGATGTATGTGATTTATGATTCTGAAACCAGTATTTGGGAAAGAAATAACACTTAGAGAAGACTGAGTAACAGTTAGTGTTTTGATATGCTATTGTGTTATTAAAGTACTATGGTTCCTTGCTTTCATTGTCTGTGAATTAGAAGAAAACGCCCCAATCAAGGCCAGGTTGGACAGGGCTCTGAGCAATCTGGTCTGGTGGAAAGTGTCCCCACCATTGACAGGATGATCTTTAAAAGGTCCCTTCCAACCTAAACCATTCTGTGGTTCTATGATCTGACATCCTAATGTTACACTGCATGTATGTGTTGCTGCGTGTCAGCTGAGTTGTGGTAACAGAATGACAGAATGATTATGCTTGAAAGGGACTTCTGGAGGTCAGTTTGTCTGGCAGCCTTGCTCACACAGGGCCATCTGGAGTAGGCTACATCTCTGTCCAGACATCTTTTGAGTACTTCCAAGGAGAGAGATTCCACAGCCTTCCTGGGCAGCCTGTCCCACTGCTCATTAACTCTTGCAGAAAAAAAAAAAATTGTTTCTGATCTTTAGAGTGTTTCAGTTCATGCCCATTGCCTCTAGTCCTGTCACTGGACACCACTGGAAAGAGCCTGGCTCTCTCTTTCTTGTATCCTCCCCTCAGATATTTCTAACATTGATAAGGCTCCATTCCTGAGCATTGTCTTTTCCAGGCTGAAGAGTAAGCTTTCTCAGCCTTTCCTCATAAAAGAGATGCTCCGGTGTCTAATACATCCCGGTGGGCATTTGTTGGGCTCTCTCCAATAGCTCCGTGTCTCTGATACTGGGGAGTCCAGAACTGGACCCAGTACTGCAGGTGTGGCCTCACCAGTGCTGAACAGAGGGGAAGGATTACTGCCCTTGACCTGCTGGCAACTCTCCTGCTGATGCAGCCTGGGCTATCAATACCCTTTTTTTTCCAGCTGGGGCACTTTGCTGGCTCCTGCTCACCTTGGGTGTCCACCAGGACCCCCAGGTGCTTTCCTGTCAAGCTGCCTTTGAACTAGGGGGCCCCCAGCATGTATGGTGCCTGGGTTTGTTCCCTGCCAGGTGCAGGACTTTGCTGGAGGTTTTGCTGAGGTTCCTGCTGGCTTGTTCCTCCAGCCTGCTGAGGTCCCTCTGGATGGCAGCACAGCCCTTTAGCATGTCAGCTCAGCGAACATGCTTGGGGTACATCCAGATCATGAATGGGATCAGGCCTAGTAGCAATCTCTGGGACACACCACTAGTTAGTGGCCTCCTGCTAGACTTTGTGTCACTGATCACCACCTCCTGGGCTCAGCTTTCTGTGAGATTCTTAACCAGCGGAAAAATGGCTGAACATATCCTTCCTTCTGTTGAGGCTGCACTGAGTTACACTGCTCAGGTCTGTTACAGGCTTAAAGTGAGTAAGTGTGGCCAGATGACACATTGCAGTTTAACTGTCACCTTAGAGTGTCTGAGACCATGGCAGTTCTGAAATACTGAGCACTTAACTTCCTACGTACTTTCTGTTTTATAATTATCAAGAAAATGATTGTTCAAATACACAAGGTATCTGTAATAATTATGAGACATCCTTGTGCTTTGGCATGGTCAACCACTGTTTCACAAGAAATGCTGGTTCACGGCTTGTTCAAAATTTGCAAGGAGCTGAGTCAAATAGTGATTAGAGGTAGAGTTAAAACGAAGTTCTTGAAGTTGACTGAATATTTATGCAGTGCAAAAAGTAAAAGCCAAAGACTTCTTGATCAAAAGAAAGCAAAATGTCTGTCTGGGGGCGTGTGTGTGTATGTGTGGGGTTGTTTCAAACCAAGGTGTGGATAATTCAGTTAATAATTCCTGAGATGTCTGTGCATTTCACACTCCATGCATATATTTGAAAAATTTTCAATATTTAATTATTCTGATTTTAAAGATGTATTTGGTTTGTTCAGAGCTTAAAATGTTACCCTGTTAAAGTGGAGAAAAAAATTTATTATCCCTTATTATGTCTCATTTTTTGCATCTGAAAGAGGGGGAAATAAGCTGCCTATTAAAATCTAGTGTTTTTAAGTAAATGTACTAAGGGGGCCATGCCCTGTGAAATTAAAAATAAGGAGGGGGATGAGGAGAGAGAAGTATCTTTGACTTCTGATTGCAGAATACCAGATATACTAGCATTTGTACCGATGAGAATATTAAACATCAAGAAAACGAGAAATAGATAGGATAGCAAGATAATGTGTTTTCAGAGGCTTGATGGTAAACTGGGAGAAGCGCTGGGTAGTTCAGTGAGGTGCTAACTACTCTGAGACTTGAATTTTGTTCTGTGCTCTTGAACATTATTTCTCTGTGAACATGGTCAATTAATTTAATCCATTTCTAGCTCAGCTTTCTTCCTTCCCAAAAGGAACACTTTACTTTTTGCAATGTGCCTTTCACAAAACAGGTTTAAAGTACAAACCCTTACTGCAAACATGGCCTGATTCCAAAGCTGTTCCCAGAAACAGGATCAGTTTTCACTTCTCAGTAGTAACTCCTGAAGGTGTTTGTGGGTTATCCTGGGCTTGTTACCATTCACAAGTGATATTGTCATGATGTTGTGAAGAGAAAAGAAGTTGATTGCCTTGTTTTACAGATGCTGGAATAGAGGATTTGAAGATCCTTTTAATATGTTTTACTAGCACACAAAAAATATAAATAAATTTTAGTAGGTGAATATCCATTATATTGAAAATATACCTTCTTTTTTTTCTGAGAACTCTTCAATAATTTTAAATATATTAGTTAGATTATGGAATTAGAATTTAGTAATTAAAGATAAGTCCATGTAGAAACATCAATCTTGCCACTAATATATAAAATTGGTAATTATTTCTATCTATAAATTAGTATCAGATCTCATTGTATCCCTTATAGCAACTACTGACTGTGAGGTTGAGTAGAATGGTAGTTACTTGAGTGAAAATATGGCTTGAATTATAAAGGTTACCTTGGTTTCTTTCTTTGTTGTGTGTTTCAGGCTAACCGTGATGCTGTACTGAGCAGAATACCAGAACACAAGAATGATCGCATCATCAGTTTGCAAAGTGCATCTGTAGTCTACGATTTACTTACAATAGCCTTGGGAAGAAGAGGCCAATATGAAATGCTTTCAGAGGTTTGTTGATAGTAATGAATATTCATCTGTGGCATTGTTGCTGTTTTCTGTTAATCATGTTAATTGTGGTAGTAAGAAAGGGCTGAAACAAATATAGGACACTGTTATTCTGACTGCTTTATAAATATAGGAGGTAGTTTCCACCCCAAAATGTTTACTCTCTAACTTTATACACGTGACTTGAAGTTGCCAAACAAGAAAAGTTGCGTGGAAGGTGTGGTTAATGTTTAATGCCACAGAAATTCGCATGATTTTTAGGTGAGGATGCATGGATCTGCTTAAAAGGGTACACATTAAATGGAGAGAGCAAGAAGGACTGGCAAAAAAATAAAAGCTGTTCTGGATATAGAAACATGGGGTTTTTTAAAAGTTTTTGGAGGGGGGTTGGTGGGGTGGTTGTTTTTTGTTTTGTTTTGTTTTGGGTTTTTTTGGGGAGTGGATTTTTCTTGTTGTTTGTAAGTTTTGGGTTTTTTTAATTTAGCATCTTTTAGTCTAGCATCTCTGTAGTAATATTCCAGCAAAATTGTATGTATATTCTTTTGAAATGTTCTTCTTGAAAAAAAGAAAATAATTCCACTGTCTTTGAAAAATACTTTCATTACAGAATAATTAAAATGTCATATGTACATGAAATATGTTTCTGAATATGAAAAAAGTCATCTTATGAAGACCTGTTTTAATAAACAATACTTATTTTAGCATACAGATGTTCTAGATACACAGCTGCAGCAGGATCTTATCAGGAAATTATTAGAACATCTCATTTCCTCTTATCCTTGTCATCCAAAGCACAGTGGAAAACATAGACTTTAAGATTATCTTATATTTTAGTGAGTAGAAGATATGTGCCCTCAAATCCTGCTGCTGATAGTCTGTAACTTTTATAATTTGAAGTATTATAATAAATACATATTCAGAAATATTAAAATATTCTGTTCAGTTATATAATAGGCATTTAATTTTTTAGGTCTTCATTCTCTTTGGGCTGATTTTGATTGCTCTAGTGGAGCTGTTTTAGATTAAATCAGAAATTGGGAAATTATTCTAACTGTGGAAATGGTATTCACACACCAATATCTTATTGCTGCCTTCTGGTTTAGCTATAGCTGATAACTTACAGAAGTAGTTGGTTGTTATATAAGAATATTTAATGATCAAAAATCTGTCTCATCCTTATTAAACTGTTCTAGTGCCAAGTCACGTTCTTAACTGAAAATGGCTCTTGTTTTTGTTGAGTTTGTATATAATGGGCTTTCAATTTCTTAGGGTAGCCTCAACTAGATGAAGGAACTTTACACTGTCAATTCTTTCCTAAACAAAAGTACTCTGGTTGTAATCAAGTTAGTTTTTAAGCTTTGTAGGATGCATGATATTGAGCTTGTAAGTGTTCTACTAGAAGAGATGTCTTCCAGACCAGAAATTTTCCTACATTTTCATAATTTCATCTTTCAGCTCTCTAACTTCAAGCATATACTTTTCAGGAGACCATAGTGATGAACAACCAAATTCAGTAATGTGTTCATATATGATTTGTGATTATTTACAAGGCAATATCAGCAATGGCATTTTCCATCAGAGAGGGATTGTGCTGAATGTGTAGTTAAGTCAATTGCCATTACCCTGAACCTTATCTTAACTTCCAGTCTGCCTGGTGTCTATTGCTTGTTATGTATTTCTTATTAGGTCTTTGAAATTCCTTATTGTGACTTTGTTCAGACGAACCCAGTTTGAGGTGTTTGTGTTGGAGTCAGTAAGCCAGAGGTGTCTCTGAATCCAAAATCTCACAGTTTGTGTCGTTGCATAGGTCACAAACACATCCATGCATGCATCCCTTACTCCCACATGCTTCTGTCATCTTACAAAGAAAAGAAAAACCACCTAACTGGTCACTTTTCTTACTGAGCAGGCCAAGTAAATAGAACTTGAAGTTAAGCAAAAGGAATGGTAGATGTATTATTAGTATTGTGAAATTCAAGCCTTTTAGGATAATCTACTGTTGTGTCCTGTGCCCTTATAATTGCATAATTATAAGGTCCTGAAGTACCAATTTCTCAAACCTAATTTTCTGCAGTTAGAATTGGTAATTAAGTTTTAATTGAGCAAGGCCTAGAAAAGAAATTTTACATTTTTTACAGTACAGTGAGCCTTATGTATGCACCTCTGTGAAGTATTTAAAATAATAGAAGCTATCGCACATAACTTACTTCTTTCTTTCCGTGCTCTTTTTGTTTCCACTTCTGAAAACTCCAGTGGGAAAATAAATTCTGTCTTGTTTTTTGTTGCAGACATTTTATTAACTTACTTCATATGCAATCTGATGATGAACCTTTAACAGCAATATTAGAAAGTATTTCTAAAATCATGTCATATCACAAAGAAAATAATTTCTTTACAGTAATATAATAAAAATTCTATTAGGTAATAGTCCTAAATTGGTCCTGTATTGGAAACCTCTTGATACTGGACATTGTGTAGTAGGTTAAATTCTAGTATACATTAGTTACATGTAGCAGATAATGCACTTCTGTTTTGTTTCCTCTTCAGTATTCTTTGCTTCAGATTCTGGTGTAGTGTGGAAACACACTGCACATGTGGTTGTGCTTTGTGTAATGTTAAGGCTGAGTTTGTCTGGGAAAACTAATTCATGTTTTTATGGTTTAGCATATACACTGTAGCTGTCAGTGCATAAAGCTGCTTCATGTAATTGGACTCTGCAAACTAGAAAATTAATTCCTAAATCAGTTTATTCCAGATAAGTGTTTCACCTTTCTACTATATAGAACTAGCCTGATTCGTTAAAAGTAATATAGCAAAATGAAATAATTCTTATTCACAACAGCAGAAATGAAACATTCAAAATTAGTGTATGATGCTAATTTCATGTTTTAATCTCAGTATTAATAATGAATTTCCTTTTGGCATTCAGTTAGTTCACTTAAAATCTTAGCAGAATATGGAGTGTGAAGTTGAAATCGTTACAAATAGAAGTGATACTTCAAGGTGAATCTTTATATACCACCCCTCCTTTTAATGGTACTTGTAAGTGCTTGTGGTACCACTGCTTATTAAGTATTTACACCTTAGGAAGAGAGGTGTACAATTTTCATTTTCACTTAAGACTTAATCACCTACTTTTTACAGATAGTATCTTCAGTAGCTCATATTCATCATTCTTCTTTCAGACTACCTAATACAGTACCAGCAGGAGTATTTAAATAAATATAGTAAATGGGAAATCAGTTTTCCGTTAAATTATTTTCCGTATAGAATCTGGCAGCTATTTTCAGGTGTTTGAATAATTTAATTTTTTTATTTACATGCATGTTAGATAAGAATCTATAAAAAAATCTTGATACCAGTATATCTTCTCAATGATTGAAGAACATGACTTCAAATAACGATTTCACCACCATATTTAGTGTTTAGAAAGAGCCATGAAGTTTGCGTTTGAAGAGTTCCATCTCTGGTATCAGTTTGCATTGTCCTTAATGGCAGCAGGAAAAGTAAGTCTGCATTTTTTCATATAATTCTTGTATTGATGGCATTTGATAACATGTTTAGCACTTCCATAATTTCCATTTGTAGTGTTTTCTAAAAAAATTCTAATCCTTATATCAACTAAGTATGCTGTAGTCCTGAATTTATTCCTGGTGCTGTACAAAGAATGTTGTTATTTGAATAGTTTCTAACTTAGGTGATGATAACAACTATCTTGCCAATAATCTTAAAATAAGCTGATGGAATACAAGCAGTGAATTATACCAGATCCTATTATCTTGTTAAACTTGAGTGTGCTTTTGATGACTTAATTTATTTTATACTTAGGTACAAATTAAAGCTGATTCGTGATACTGTTATTTTTTTTTTTCCTTTGGAAATTTCTGATTTTATCTTCTTTAAAATTTCTGCCTTTGAGACTGTGTTTTCTGTGCAACTAATGGATTTTTTAAAATAATTTAAAAAATAATTTTAAAAAATAATTTTTAAAATAATTTTAAAATAATTTTAAAAAAAGTGTATAAACTAGGAACTTAAACTTTTAGATGCAATCCTCTGTTTTCAGTTCCTTTTGCTTTTCGCTGTCTCGTTACAGAAAATACATTAATTATGTAATGCTAACAACTAACTTTCTAAAAGATTATTCCCAATGGGGATATTTTGCTTATTTTCAGAATGGAGGAAAGGAATGTATTTTCCTTAGAAAATATTTTAGCAGCACATGGATTCTGAAGAGGCTTGGTTATTCTTCTAACTCTATTTACTTTGAGTTATCTTCCAAACTATGATTGGATGGAGGCAAATTTGTTAAAAAAAAAAGAGGAGCAGTGCCATTCTGTCGTATATCAGACCTATTCCTGTGTGCTGTTTTAACTCCTAAAGAACACCAAAACACTGCTTGTTTAGAAAACCCTGTCCCATTCCTTCCCTTTTATTTGCCTGGCTCAGATTCTGTGAGTTTACAGGCCTAGCAAAGTTTTAAATGCATCTCAGAACTGTTTTCTGAATCATGTACCATTTGAATTGCATTCTTAGCAGATGTTTCTCTGGGGTTGCTTAATGAAACTTTGTAGGAGTTAAATAACAATAGCAGTGCCTGAAGTCTTGTCTTCCGCTGGCTTGAGGAGCTTTGACCAGTTGTCAACAAAATCTGTATTAAGGTCTCTTTCACAAAGGAAAAATAAAGTAAACGGTGGAAATTGGAATCTTCTATCTGTGAAACTTATTTATGATTTTAGTAATTTAAATGGGAAATGTTTTAAACAGTCTGCTCGAGCTGTTAAAGTCTTGAAGGAATGTATACGTTTGAAACCAGATGATGCAACTATTCCACTGCTTGCTGCAAAGCTCTGCATGGGATCTCTGCACTGGGTAAGCTTTGCCCTTCAGCAAGAGCTGTACTAAAATCTTGATTTAGAGATGTAGCAAATACTTTTGCACAGTGACTGCATGCACTTGGGCATATCTAAAAACACAGCACAGATATGTATATATGCACATGTACATCCCTGTTTGAATGGGTAATTTGAAATACTTGACAGTAGTTATGTTTATCAAGGTAGCATATTCTTATACTGGTCTAAGACATAGCTTAAAATATATGGAAATTGAAACATTGGAAGACAGGTCATAAATGCAACTTAGACTTCTGTTATTTTCTGCAAGAGGAAAATAACTTTCAGCAAGATAATGAAGCAAATCTCTTATAATCAAGAGACTCTTCTGGTGGTACCATGTTTGCAGGCAGCTGTGGTTTATGAATTTGTAACAGGGACAGTTAAGTATTTTAGTTAACTTGAAATGGGCATATCTGTACAAAAAACATTAAAGTGATCAAAGATCTTGGTGTTGTTTTCAAAATACTTGTCTATTTTTTAGAAGAATGAGTATATTTAAAAAAGAAGGAAAAGAGAAGGGAAAGGTCACATATTGAAATTGAGAAAGTGGTGTAGTAGCACAAACATGACTTGTTGAGGCTGACAAAATACAGCTTTAATTAAGGTATATCCTAGTTCTATAAATTGTTCCCTATGGACTGAGTCCGTATGGAGTAGCTTACTGTACTTAGCATTTACAGTTACTGGAATGGATTCAAATGGGCTTTTTTTTTCTTTCTAGATTATTAAATAGTGTGCTAGCATGGTAGTTAAACCTTGATTTTTATGTGTTTCTCTGTTTATGAGTTTGCATCCATTCAGCAATGCAGCATTCAAAGCAGAGTTCTGCATGGATATAGTGGTTTTTTACAGGGTTAGAGCCATAGTTCTTGTGATTGATTTTCTTAAATAAATGGTTCATGGGTCAAGAATTCTATTTATAAAGTACAAAAATGGTAGATGGCATATATGGACCAGAAATACCTTTTTTATTAAAAAAAAAAAAAAGGAAAAAAAAAAGAAAAAAAGAAAAATAGAAGAAAACAAAAGCTCAGTAAGTGTGCTTTGTACCAGATTTCCCTCAATCATAGGAATAGGTGTTTCAGCTTAAGATCTGTGGTTTTTACTCAGTATTTAGGAAGAAAACTAAATCTAATGAAAAATGAAATAGTTCTTCAAAGCAATCATGGCTGAGATTTTAACAGGTTCAGTGTGTATAATATACGTTCTGAGCATTCTTGCTATTATAATGGAAGATTTAGCTAGTTTTAGACTTACATGGACATTTTGTAATATTTTCAGTTGGAAGAAGCTGAAAGATTTGCCAAAGCAGTTGTTGATCTCGGGGACAAAACATCAGAGTTCAAAGCAAAAGGCTACTTGGCACTGGGATTGACTTACAGTCTGCAGGCTACTGATGGTAAGATAGGAGTAAACATTCACATTTGGAAATTCCCATGCTGCCTAAAAAATGGCAGAATGGTAGACATTAAAGCTTCTGTTTGCAACCATTTTTTCAGTAATGAATTAAAGCTTCTTCAATTAGTGTGTGGAATAAAATCTCATCATAATTTATATCACTGATTACATATATCCTTTTTAGCATCTTTGCGAGGGATGCAAGAGGTCTTGCAGAGAAAGGCTCTTCTTGCATTTCAGAGGTGAGTGGATGTTGATCTTTCCATTTTGTTCTGCTATATGTAGTCCAAAGCTTTTATTATGTACTAAAAAGAGAGACTTGTAAAAGAGTGTAATGACAACTTCACCTCTGGGAATCTCCTGTCATGAGAACAGAATGTATTTCTTTAGCATTTATTGCCATCATTTTCTGCCAGAATTACCTGAATGGATTTCTAAGGATTTCCCTTTATTTAAAGATACTTGTATTGCTCTCTAGTGTAAAATATATGCTCAAACATTCTGATCTAGAACGAAAAACCACACAATGTAAGTTTTCAAGTAGTGGTTCAATGAGATTGTGTTTCTAAGAGCTGTCCACTGATCAGATTGTATAGGAGGCCTTTGCAATTATCTTTGTAGCAGTAGAGCAATAATTGAGGCTGTGCTGCTGGGGCTGAGGATTGAAGTGCAGGTTTTGAGGTAGTAAGTTAGGGGAAAATGAAAATTCTGGAAATGTACATTACTGTAAATGTAACAGTGTAGGCAATGACTATGCAAATGTCATCTTCCAAGTGCGTTGGAAGCAGTGCCATTGGCGATGACAGCAGTTCATTCTCATAGGCTCTGCAAATGAAAGGACAATAAACTGGCAAATGAGAACATTTCTACCCTAATTATAGAAGAAACAAATCTTGATGGCAAAGCTGGCAAAAGTGCTGCAGCATCTAAATATGTCTTTTATGTTTGTATACCCTTGAAAACCCTTCTTTGGTGAGGTAAGCCTAAATGCAGGCAAACAAATTTGTGCATTAATGTGAAAATGAAGTCCTGGCTTTTTGGTGGTGATTTTGTATCTGAGTGGATAGGGTTAAAAAAGTCTTTTGTAAGCAACTTTAGAGTGAGGCTGGTATGTCTTGTCTTATCAATTCCTCTGTATGTAAACATGTTTTAACATGTCTTTGCTCTTCTGTTCCCTTAGTAGCTTTAATTAGGCTTTTTACTACTTCAGCATTTTCTCTATGTTGAAACTGAGCTTTCTACCTCCTGATTTATACCTTAATTCCTCACCCATCCCTCTTACCACTATTGACTTAATCATCACTGTTGCTAACCATTTTTCACCAATTCTGTGCATTCACTACTTTTGAGACCCTGATAATGATTTCCTTTCTTTTGAGGGTTGTTTGAAACAGCAAGGGATGAAATGGACCATAGTGCGAAGCTAACCCATTCCAGTTCAGTGTCTGCTGACCCTATTCTCCAGTTCAGAGCAGTGATTCTCAAAATTCTGAAAGTCAACTTTTTGGATGGCTCAAAGCCCCCTTCAGTCTGGCCTTGTACACTGCTGGGGATGGGGCATCCACAACTCTAGACATGTTCCAGTGCCTCACCACCCTCATAGCGAAGAATTTCTTCCTAATATCTAATCTAAACCTACTCTCTTCCAGTTTGAAGATGCTACTGCTTTTCCTATCCATACATACCTTTGTAGAAACCCCCTTTCCAGGTCTCCTGTAGGAGCCCTTTAGGTACTGGATGGTGCTGTAACATCTTCCTGAGCCTTCTGTTCTCCAGGCTGAACAATCCCAACTCTCTCAGCTTGTCTCTTCAGCCCTCCCGTCATTTTTGTGGCCCCGCTCTGGACTTACTGTGACAGGTCCACGTCCTTCCTATGCTGGGGACCCCACACCTGCACACAACACTCCAGGTGGGGTCTCATGAGTGTGGAGTAGAAGGGGAGAATCATCTCCCTTGCCCTGTGGTCAAACTTCTTTTGATGCAGCTCAACACATGGTTGGCTTTCTGGTGGTAAAAGCACATTGCCAGATCAGGTCAGCATTCAGCTTCTCACCACTGTGAGATTACTTTCTCAATCTCTGTTCAAATTTTGTTGCTGGGTTGCATGTTAAGTTGTCTTTCACGCAGTTATACCAATCGTGCCTACTTTCTCTTACCACATCTGAAAAATAAAATTTTTCCAGGAGATGGAAGTTGAATTCCCTGTCTTCTACCAGTTTATAAAGCAAGCAACCTGTACTAGACTTGGTATTTTGCTGTGCCTTTTTTTTTTTTAATAATTTTTCTGTGGATTTTTAAAATCACCTACCTAGAGGGCCAATTCCTGAAGAAACAGAGGTCCTGAAGAAATAGTTACATTTTGTACCCTTGCCTGAGCCAGATTTCAAGGCTTACCAATTTGTGATGGTGGCCATTCAAGAAGGTGCTTGTTGCTCTCTTTGCGCAGTACTGAGGAGGTGTTTGTTTCACTAACTTTTTTTTTTTTTTTAATTTTGGAAGACTTTCAGTGCTTTTCCTGTGATTGGTGTGAACTGAAGTTTTGCAGAACACACCAAATGGTAGATAGATAGTAACAGCTTTATTCTTTTACTATTTGAAACTTGGGTGACTGAAGAAGTACTCTCAAAGTAAAAATCTCCTGTTCTTGTTTAGTATTGCTTAATTTGTGAATTTAAATTTAAAAAAGGACTGGTCCTGAACCCTGTTAGGCTTTACCTGTGCATCTAGTCTCCGATTTACAGGTGAAGTTAACAAAATATGGAGCTGTCCTTTAATAACTTAAAACTTATTTGAAGCATGCTGGGTGTAGTTACTAAGCTAATGGAGCTGTACAGCTGTTTGGACTTGAGAAGACAGAAATGCATGGGTCAGAAGCAGAGAGTTCTCTGAGGTTTTAGTGGTTTAAAGGTCAATTTTGATGCTTCCTCCAAATGGAAGCAACTCACTAGATGTTCCAAAGATGATTGTTGCACATTATAGTTCTAACTGAGACTTCTTTAAAAGAAGGCAACAAACATAAATTAAAAAATAGTTCCAGGCTTCTTGACCAATACTTACTACACATCGTTTTGAGGTACAGCCATAATTTTTTTTTGTTCTTATGTTCAAACATCCCCCTGCTAAAAAGCTCTTATGTTGCAGAAGAAAGATTGTATTATGGGGGGAAATAGTAGCGTCTTTTACAAGAACAATTTCCGTAGGATAGTAGAATGACTAAGACTCAGAGGGTACATTTGACCAAAATATTTAAAAGAAGAGAACAAACATAATTTTTTTAAAAAGTGGAAAAAAATTGGTATAATTCATCTCTTTAAAGGTGTAGTGTTCTGGGGAATTGATGTTTGGATTTTTTTCCCCTTTTTTCTGTAAGAAAACTTCATTTAATGAATTTTTCTTATAAATATTCTAAGTAATGACATCTAGTGTTTGTTTAGGTGTATAATTTATTTGAAGAATCATTTTGTATTAAAGATTTATTTTTTAAGATTTAAGCAGAAGTCACATAATTATTTTCTATTAAAAATGACTTTTCATGTCCCAAGGTGCTTCCTTTAACTCAAAGATGAGTGAGAAGCATAAGAAAAGTTGCTGAAATGAACACCACTTATATCAAAATATGAGTATATACATAGTGAAGAGATCTCAGTATGAATACATGAATATATATGCATTTATGGATATGTCTAACCTGTCTGAACAGGGGGAAAATTCACTTTTTGTTTTGTTTCTTTGTTTTTAAGGGCTCACAGTTTGTCTCCAATGGATCATTTGGCAGCATTTTACTTGGCACTGCAGCTTGCCATATCCAGACAGGTTAGTTATGTTTTAAAAGTGCAACATCATGTTGTCATATGAAGATTAGAATTTTTATCTGTTGATGAATAGAGATGAAGATTTCTTCAATAAAAACTTGGTTTTCCTTGTGCATATATTCATATATATGGAAAAAAACCTGAAATACTCTCTCCAAACACCTCCAGTCTTATGCAGTTCTCCTGGGTTCTGCCAATATTTCCAGTTCGAGGATGAGAAATAGGACAGAAGTAATTCCACTTATTTCAGCATTTATGTTGCTAGATGGAGAGAAGAAATTCAGTTTTTAAGGTGTTTTGACCTATTATGTGTAATCTCTGCTCAGATCCTAGAGAGGAGAGCTCTTGAATCTAGTCTTTAACTAGATTTTGCAGTGCTTAAATCTAGTTGCATCTTTGCAGTGCTTGAATCTTGAGTACCTGCTAATATCTGTGCCCATCCTGAACACCTATGTGAGGCTTGGTCATTGTGGACAAAATTACAAAAAAGTGTTTAAGAAAACTGGAAAATATTTTATTGCTATATAAGAGATCAGAGCTTAGTCCAGCTTGTACAGCTGTTATATTTAAGGCATCCTACCATACATCACATGAATTTGGATAATGTGGAACTGCTTTCTGCATATCATGGTAAGCCTCTTCCTATGTCATATTTATTTCACAAAGTAGCCCTGAGCACAGTTGTTTACATTCTCTAGTGACTACTTTTCATTGATAATGAGTAGCACACAACCTGGACTATGTCATGTTAGAGTGGAGTGAATTGTCGCTTTACTAGCACAAAATATTTTTGAGGAGGAGGCTATGACTCTGTATGTTCTGAATTCCAAAATGCTTGTGTTGCCTAATTAAATTTCTTGGTTTATACTTAATACTTGGTTTATACTTAATACTTACTGTACTTACTTTGAACAAAAACACAGGCAGCTGAGGAGATGATAAAATTCTACATAAAGAAAAATTACTGTTGCTGTCTAACTGTACATTTCAGTTAAACATTGCAATTAAAATATTTTCAAAATCATATAGAAATACAGCCAGGACTACAAAGAGAATATTTTAAGGGGCTGAAGATAACTGTTTTATAAAAACATGCATCTTCCTTTCCAGGATTAATATATTATTTAATTTTCAGTGTTCACTGTATAGCATCAGGTCCGTTTTAAACTTCTGAGTAGTGTCTTACAGGAGTGTATAGAATTCTACATCTTACCTGGGTGAGCATTTTGAAAATTTTATGGATGTCAATCAAGTAAAAGGCAATACTTCTAATAGTGGTGCTTTCTTTTTCTGCCTTTTTTTTTTTTTTTTTTTTTAAAAATCAGATACCAGAAGCTTTGGGTTATGTTCGTCAGGCTCTGCAACTACAAGGAGATGATGCCAACTCTCTTCATCTCCTTGCACTCTTGCTATCAGCCCAGAAACACTATCATGATGCTTTGAATATCATTGATATGGCCTTGAGTGAATATCCAGAAAATTTTATGTGAGTGAATGTCATGTTTCCTTTCTATGCTTTCTCTCGTATTTATTTTTCCCAGATTCTCATCTCACTCATTTCAAGAGCGGATGGATTTGAAGATGGTTCTATTTTTTTTTTTTCCCAGCAGTCTTCTTTCCCACACATTTATTGCAAGTCTGCTTATGAAAGGCTTGTTAAAGTGATAAAGGATTTGTTTTGGAAGGGAGGTTAGAAGTGGATAGTTTATCTTGCTTTGTTTCTTTCTATACCACCCATGTAGATAAATTCTCCCTGTTGCATGCTTTGTAGTATGTTTGTATCTTCTATTTTTATGCAATACTGCAAGAAGGATAAATAGGACTTTACTATTAGCTAGGATAGATTTATCCCATCCTACAGATAACTCTATGGATATTGTATGGAATCCATTTTGTAGATTTATGATGTAGATATGTTGTAAAACAGAGAATCTCTTCATTTGTTTACATAATAACAGTTATCTGATTTTGGCTGAAGGACAACTAAATAAGTGATCAGGAAAGAAGCATGTTTGCTAAATGTTCTCTTGTTTAAGAAAGATATCATTCTTTCTGCTTATTTTTCATGTTAAGTACGTCTTAACATACATTTGGATTTTGTACTTTTGTATAGGGTTTTGTTGGTGGGTTTTTTTTTGTTTTGTTTTTTTTGTTTTGTTTTGTTTTTTGTTGGTTGGTTGTTTTTTTAAAATTAATTTTCTTATGAAAATCTAATAAAATTCTTTATAGGACAATATCTTGGGGACAACTTCCATTAACTTCCACTTTCAGTCTTCCACTTTCATGCTTTACCAGCTGTCACTAAGGTTGTAATCCATAATTTACACATATCCTACATGCTTATTTGGACGAGTTTTAGAATGACCTCATTCTTAACTTCTAAATGACTGACCTATATCATAAATTGTTATTATACCAGCCTGCCAGAAAACGATGATTTTCTGAAGTATTATTCATTTAAAAATAGAAACTATAGTGGTTTTCCTTCCTGTTCCTTGACATTTCATGTCTCCATTTGACTGTCTCTATAAGGTATTGTTGCCTTTTTCCTCACAAATCTGACCAGGACCTCTGTTGATATCACCTCTGGTCAGAACTTCTGTGGCTTGCAGCCAGTTCTGTGCAATGGCTTTTGTTGCCTTTTGCTGTATCTCACTTCCTAGTTTTATCTACACACCTGTGCCTTGTCTCGGTTCTTATCAGGGGCTTCTATACATGTTTCACAGTTTCAGAACTATGTAGCAGTTTCTCTTTCGAATCTGTTTGTGCTTTCCTCAGGACAGATAGACTTGTCGGTAAGTGAAGGTTTGAGAGGCAATTGAAGCATCAGCTTCCTAATTTTATACCCTACTATTGTTAAAGACAAATATGTTCAAAGCACTTTGACTGTCATCTTCTGTCCGTTCTTGTTTCATCTTCTGCCACTTAGTGGCAATGTAAATAACATAGCTGCAACTGCTGTGTGTCTCAGAGTAGTATTAGTCCAGAAGTATTTCTGAAACTGTAGTTTCAGAACTCCCTATTGTTATAGGAGAACTCCCTATTATATTAATCACAGTTGTAATGAGAGAACAGAGTTCATTCAGTAAAATGTTTTAAAATACTCTTGTGAGCATTCAAAAGGTATTTATGGGTTTTTCGAATGTGGTTCATGGCTTTTCTGGAGTAGTTTATACTGCAACTTTGGTTAAACATGTTGTCTGAGTTTTTCATTACAGTACTGATCTTTGTATTAGTGTTTGTACATATATTAATCATACAGGTCATAATAGTGGTTCTAAATTGTTGGTCCTGTTGTATAATACAGACTCTGTGGTGATACAGTGTACTGTGTTACAGTGTACTGGTACAAATCAGGGAATTTCACAGGTATATCTTGGCAGTAGGAATCACCGTCAGATGCAGCAACAAATGCTGAAGAATCCAAGTTGAAACGTTAAATGTATCTCTAGAAAGTCTTTTGAGTCTTGTTTTTAGTGCTGTCAATTTCCCAGAGAAGTCAAAAATATGATTGAAATTTCTTGTCTGCTCCCTGCAATTGATACTGACAGCCAGACAGGCACATCTGGTCAATAATATAAATTTGGATTGATTCTGTCATGTAACTGGGTTATTTTTGCAAGGATTTATCAGCTTTTGAAAACTATAAGTGGTGCTCTTGAAGTGGTTGACAATGCGTATGTGCATATATAAAGTACAAAACAAAACTGCTTAGTGTATTGCTGATTCCATATTCTTATTTGGCAACTTCTATAAACAATATAATCTCATGGTATTTCCTAGTAGATTGGAAAGAGATCCTCTTGTGTTCCTCTACAGCTTGCTAATTTTTAGATAGACTGAAATTTCATATTTCATTTCATGAAACATATTTACCTGTGGTGCTTTACTGGGTTTTGTAAACACTTCAGATGTCTTTATGCTTTATCTTTTAATTATGTCTGCAGTCCAGTAAGCTAAATACTAAAAGAGTTCTCTTGGTATTCTCTGTGTTTCTGTCAGGATCCTTTACCCCAGCTTTATGCAAATTGGTACTGTGATGTCTTTGCAGAGTAAAAAAATCTCTATATTGGAAATATTAAAGCATAGTGCTTTTGATTTATGTTACTCCTTATTTCTTTCATTTCTCGTGCAGATTATTCCTATATGCATATCTCTATATGCTGTAATTGCATTGCTGCACTGAGTGCTGTTCTTGCTCTCTTCACAGCTGTATGTTCCTTTTGTTTTGCATTTCTTTAAAAAGAATCTACGTTTTCATAAGTTTAATACTGCATCTTTATAAAATGCCATAGGTTGCAAGGAACTCAGAGGATACATCATGAATCATGCAGAGAAGTGGCTACTTTTCAGCACTCTTCTGTTGTAATCAATTAGTAAATATGTTGTCTGTCAGTTTTTGATATTTGAAAACCTGGGGCATTCCTGGAGTTCATGTTCAATATTTGAAGTGTACAGCAAGCATACCTTTGGATCTGCAATTAATATTAGCCTTCCTGCAACTATAAAGCTAGAGAGTTGGCCAATCAGATCATGATTTTGCCCTGGGCATCTTAAGTTAATAAGTAGAAAGAAATTCCTCAGAGCCAAAGAATTCTGTCCCATCATTATCTAAAGGAATGGAAGGAATGAGCAAACCTCCATGGCTGTTAGCAGCAAGGTATAGCTTTTTCTTTGAATAGAGTTGGTTGTTCCTCCTGTATTCATTATATTGGCAACATAAATGTGCAGTTTGCTCTGATATCTGAATAGATATTGGGAAAACTATTGGCAAAAATCTAAGAAACATGTAAAAGTAAAACAGATAAGTAGTAATGTTTTTTCAGAGATAATAAAAAGAAAGTTATTTGCTGAATATTTATAGCACTATTTTTTCAAACTTTTTTGTAGGCTTAAATTGCTAGGTTGTAGCCACTCTACTTATAAAGAAATCAGCTATATGAATACAATCAATCTCCTTCTAAATGCTGGCTAATTTTTGAGGCATTCTGCAATCTGAGCATGCTTTAATCTAGGGACAAAAAGATCTCTAGACAGAAGATTACTGAACAGGTTAAGCTACTGAAAAGATTATGAACTGTAGTCAGTATCAATACTGAGATGGGTGGGAATAAGGTGCCAGCATTAATAAACCTGAATAGGTAATCCCAGTCAGGTGCTACTGTGTTTGAATTCATTGAAAGTTAAGGGTTTTCTCCTTTTGTTAGAGAGCTTGTCCCAGTAATAGAAAGGTGAAGTTCAGTTCTTCTCCAGCTTGACAGGATTTTAACCCACAAATGATGCAGCTCAGAGTCCTAACCATCAAACTCTGTGAGAAGCTGAGCAAGATGATCCCTTTCTCCTCCTGAAACAGAAGCAAGGATGTGCTGCCCTGAATGCAAGACTAGGCAGGAAGCGGGCACAGTATATGCTAAATTGCTTAAGTACTTAGCCATGAGCAGGGCTTCAGGTCTTAGTTGCTTGGGTTTTCCTTGAATTTTATTTCTATTAATTTTGTGATTTCCCACTCTGAATGTGTAAGCAGTCCCAAAGGTGTGTATTACAATCTGAGGGTGTGTTCAGGGTGATGTAAGATATTGGTGGTTGCATTGCATTGGTTCATATCAGGCTTGTGTTTCTTGTGTGATATATATAGTACATGTGCAATTACCTGAGCAGCTTTATTTACAGTATTCCCTGTTTTTTTCATCTTCTTCTTACAAGGAATTTATGTCTTAGTGGTGTATTGAATGATGTGAAATCTTGAAACAACACTTCTGTCTGTTTTTAATTCATGATTAGTCAAAAGTAGATTCTCAGTTAAGGGAGACAGAGTCAGGTTTCTTAGCGAAGTGCTTAGGATATCGTTTTCTTAATCTTAACTCTTTGGGGTTCCCTTATTATTTCAAATGCTGGGGCACTTAATGATGAGTATAATGCCTACAATTTGTGTAATTAGGCAAAATAAACAGTAAATTGCTAATTTTGTGCTGAAAATTGGAACTGCAATGGATAACAGCTGACAAGCTTTTAAAGTAGCAGAAGTAGGGAACAGCAGATGGGTTATTTGAGGAGTGCAAGCATGTTATTTTAATGTTAAGTACACTCAAAAAGGAAAGGCATATGGTAACAAGTTTGAAGACAACTGAAGACTTAGTTCACAGATTAAACATTTACATTTCTTGAAGTGTGATGGAAATTTTTTTTCTTCCAAGAATATTTCACAGAAGCATCAGGCCAATATGTCATTCCTCTGAAAACTATTAAATCTTTTCCTCCCTGACCCTCAAGGGCTCTTTTGAGCTACATTAGATTACCCAGAATCACAGGGTCTTTTAACATTCCTCTTAGTTCAGTGAGTAACAAACTTGTTTCCTTCTTGGAGATGTCCAGGTGGGCATAAAAAAAGAACTGGTTGGTGCAGGCAATGTAGGATTATACATATACACTGGTGTTTTGTGGGACGGGAAGATATTTATCAACTGAAGAAAACAAGACTACCCTATTCTGCTTTTCCAAGGTCAGTTGTAGTTGCACTGCAGTGTGTGGTGCTGGTAAAACTTGAGCTTTTGTGGACTTTTTTTCCTTGATAAATAGAGCACTAGGAATTATTTGAGGAAAGGATGATAATATAAGATTGGGCAAGAGGTAGTGATGTGCTGTGCTTGCCAAAATCGTGTCTTTCAGGTTTATGTATGCATTCTTGTCAATATTTGACAACATGAATTTTCAAATCCGTTTCATTTTGATCCTGTTTATGTTGGGAGTTAAATGAATTAGTTCTCAGGAATGATTTTTCTGTAAAGTATCATTTGCTTGTGTTTTTTCTTTTATTCTCTGGGCTCTTCTACCTCACTCCCCCATCCCTCTTTCCCTTTGGCTGTTGTTATATGCTTTTACTGAATGGTCCATTAAAAAAGCATTGTTGATCGGTAGATATTACTTTATATAACAAATTGGTCATTGGCCTCAGGGTCTTACCCCTGAATTATGTTTGCTAGGCTGTAGATTCTTTGAAACTTGATTGAAAGAGTCCCAGTTTGGGTCATGAACTGGTTGCTGCAGGGAATTCAAGGCGGGCAAACAAAAAGTTTTCAAGTGTAACTAATTTGTTCTGGCTTTAGTCAGAAACTATCTTCATTAGAGTTTAGAGATCTACATTTTCTTAAGGACATTGAGTTTGTAATATGGAATAACATATACACTGCATCAAAAATCACAGGTCTGACTGCTTTGGGAACAAATAAATGGGGCATAATAGGGTGCAAGGAATGCTATCCAATGGATACCAAATATTCCTATTCACGATTTTCACAAAATTGTGTTATTTTGGGGCTTGAGGGCTGGTTTTGTTGCTTCTTTTGCTTTTTGAGAGTCATGCTTCAAATAGCAATCTGAACAGCCTATTTTTACTCATCCATGTTTCTGTGTGTATATGGGATTCCCAGTACTTGGCATCTGTATGGCCGATGTTGGAGAAGGTTTGGTGATTGATTGAGAAACAACTTAGGACATTTATTTTTTGTTAAGTTAAATGCTTTTCTGGAGTTATTACAAAAACTAGATTTTTTTGCTTGAACTCCTGTTGCCAGTGTTGGGCATTTAGTGATTTCAAGGTACTTAAAAAGGATGATTTTTCATGTTTTAGAATGAACTCTTTATGTCTGTTCTGACAATAGAACTTTCCTTGAATATTCAAAATGGAGTAGACTGACTGTGTAGTAGTTCACTTTGCAATTGCAGCAGACAGCTCTATAAGTTTTTTTCTGTACTTTGATTACCATGGTTGCATCTAAGATCACTGAATGTGTAAATACGTCATTTATAAAACTATATGTCTTTGATAGTGTGTCCAGTTTCATATTGTCATTCTCCCTGTAGGTTAAATTTTTACAATCGTGTCATTTTATATTTTGGTGATGAGGCAGGAATTTAGGAATTGGGTAATGTAAAGCTAGCTGTAAGCTTTCTACAGCAAGTGTTAAAGGGCCAGCTGTCAAAACTGGATGCTTGGATTAATAGTTTGAAGCCAGGATGATCAAATCCTAAACCCCCGACCGTCTATATGCTAGAAGTTCCTAAATTTACTTTAATTTTTATATTAATATAGGTTTAGCTAAATTATACCTTCCAGAGAACTTCATTCTTGATTACAACACATCAAAACCTGGAGAAACCATTGTAGCGTGTGGTAGCTTGTTTCAGTGTTGGAGTTGCACTCTTCATAAAGACTGCATTTTTGTTTTTAATCTGAATTGATCCCTTATTGACTTCTTTCCAGCCATTGATTTTTATATCATAATTTGCTAAGCCCTCTGAAATCCTGGTGGCTTCATTCTCTTGATGGTAGCTTCTGTAATAAGACCACCTCCCAACATCCTTTCTGATAAGAACATCACAGTACTTGCTGGCAGTAAGAGCATGTTCTCCAGCCTTTCAATTATTCCTTGCACTGTAGACAGTTTTCATCACATGTGAGCCAGAACTGCACAAAATATTTCAATAACATTTATTACATCATTATACAGAGAAGCACCTGCATCGCATCTCTTGGAAAGGGTTGTGTTAATTATTTTGAGCATAATTGCTTCACTGGGGACTTTGGTTCAACCACCTGTTTGCTGGCATTCTTATTTGCCTCTTGGTTAGTTATTTTTATGATGTGTTTCCACATACAGATTGCAAAGGCTGTATTTGTTCCAATAGCTATATATTTCATTTTAAAAAAGAAATTTGGCCTGACAGCTATTAAGCCATGCTCCTGAACAGTTTCTAGACAAAGTTTCCTACTGTGTTTTATGAGGATCTTTTCATTAGGGTGGTATATTACATGTAAATTAGAGTCCTGTTGGATTCAATTGAAATTCTGAAGAGAAGCAGTTTAAGGCAGTCAGCCCTACCTTCTCCTTCTAAAAGAACTTACCAACTTGCAGACAGTGAGCTATTGTCAAAATCTGGATTGTGAATGAGATAAACACTGGGAACTTCAGGATTTTCTTCGAATTTTAGCCTTTTTCTTCTAAACTGTTTATTAATAAGTACGAGATTTTTAGAAGGGCACTTGCTCACAGCACATACTGACATAGAGAAAAAACTGACCATGCTAATGTTTCACTTCCTGCCTACTTCTTTATTTCTTACGTTTCCTGTCAATCATCAGAAGTTTTCCTATGTATGTAATTGCTGAGTGCAAGGAGCGACTTGCTGACACTTTATCTGGAAAGGTCAATAAATTTAGATTCTTGCAAATAATAAATATTGAGTATTATTTGTTCCACCTTAATTTTGTGCATTCTATGTACTGCTTTGCCATTTCAGTTATTCTGTGGCGTCTCATAGTTAACCTGATTTAATTTGCACAAGGAGTTGACACTATCACAGTTTGTTACAGAAATGACATCAAACTGTATGAAGTATGCATGTGGAATGTAAGCTCTACATCACCACATTTATTTTTTCCCTTAAATTCAGATAATCTGAAATGAAGTCTGCATTGTCTGTTAAAAAAAAGTTTATTTTCGGAGTTCAGTATCTTTAGCATTACATTGTGCATCAACCTTTTACACAAAAAAACACTTTTTTTAATGCAGAATTATTGTCAAAGGCATCACTAGTGAGTCTAACATTTTACAAGTCTTATGATTAGACTTGGTGAGGGTTTTTTTTGGGGGTGAGTGTGTTGTTTGTTTGATAGTTTTTGTGGGGGTTGGTTTTTTGGGGGATTTTCTTTGCTTTTTTAATAGCTCTTTGTTTTAAAACCAGAATAACTTCTTTTGAATTCTTCTAGCATTCGAGGATTTGAAGTTGTGGGATATATCAAATAAGCACTTAAAAGTGAAAAATGAAATATTATATAACTCCACACAGAACTGGTATTTGTCACCTTTCTTTTATACTCTCGTAAGTAACAGGCTATATATCAGAATAGATTGTATATAAAGTTTATTATTCTAGTTAAGCTATTGTAAAAATTGTTGTGGTTTTCTGGGAGATCAGGCTGTTGTGTGATACTTTGTGTGGCTTGTTTGTTGTTTGTACCCATATTTATGGGACTCCCAGTATATTAATTATTTCCTAATATTTTAAATAGTTGATTATCATGTGAAAAATACTGTTAGCTGAAGTTACTCTTAGCAAACTCTTAGATTATTTTAAAAGGTTCTCTTAAAAATTAGTAAGTTTACTACAAATAGTTTAAACATAAACCAAAGTAGTAGCATTTTTAATCCTGCATTCTAAGAAAGCAGATTTGATGCATCCTTTTAAATTTTATTTTCCTAGGGTGGTTCTTAGCTTTCTCAGCAAGGCTTTTGGTGCTTTACACTGTAATTTCCAATGCACATGCTTTTAAGTGTTATGTATAGCACTTCCTCATTTTCTTCAGGCCCTGAACAATGTAGATTATTTGTATAATGAGACTAATAATGAAGTTTGCTTCCAACACTAACTGGAAATAGAGCGTTCTGATCAGTTTTGATCAGGATATAGGGATATGGACCCTTCAGAAGAAGTCTAGTGGAACTGTAGGTTTCCTGTAGGATGTTCCTTAGTCTGAGGGACTTTAGGGAGGCTCCTGATTATGGCTGCATTGAGTGACACTGCTGTAGCAGGCAGGTCTGGGGTAGGCATCATGGTGTGTCATGTTGCTAGATTTGAAGAAAGGATCACAGAATGAATGTAGGGCAGGTCTCATCCATGCAGTAGTGTATGAAATACAGATATCCAGCTTTGGCTGATCCAAGCCATTGTGCTCTTATGGTGCGCAGAAACTTGCAGAAATTGCTGACTTGATCCCAAAAGCAAAACAGCTGTTTTTAAAGTGATGCTTGAGGTGAGCAATATCTGTTCACTGAAAGAACTAAGAGTTCTCAGTATTGTTACTGTATTGTTATTAGTAGTGTTACTTGTCACATAGCAGAGCTCAGTCTTCCATACTTCAAGTTTTTGCCTCATTCAACAGGTTAGAAATACCTTCAATATCTTAAGCCAGTATTGGACAAATTAACTCCTCTTGATCTCCTGACATTATAAGAGAGTTGCTATAGAAGAAAATTGATGGTTGAAGCATCTTCAAAAAGTGAAACAGGCTGCATGAGAATTAGGACAACAACTGTATTTTTGAGACTCCTAAGTTCTTTGCCACAAATTACACTGGCTCGTAGAGAAAGCTTCAGATCATGGATTAGTAGATTAGTTTGCACTGATTAGGAAATAAAGCGGTAGCAAGAACCTTGGACGGCACAAGGCCCCATTATTATAGCTGTCCTATCTGTAATACTTTTCATGAATATAGCAATTGTATTTTAAGAGGTTAGGTTATTTGCTCCACCTCTTCTGTGGCCTATCCAAAACAAACTGTGAGGAAGCAGTCTTTTCTACGACCTAATTATAAATTAGGAGATCTAATTCCCAGCCTTGGTGTTTTAATAGTCTAGATATACTTGTTTTTGTGGAAACCATTTCCTCTAGATAAATTGTTCTTTTCCCTTCCTGCTGCTTGTCTCATCTGTACTTATAGAAAGAATTTGTACCTCTTCTTGGCTTTTTTTTTCTGCTAGACTGACTAAATGAAGTACTTTTTGTACTCAGTAGTTTCCAATCAATGGATCACCCTTACAGCCTTTCTCTCCAGCAGCTCCCATTTGAAATTCCTCGAGTGTGTGGGGTTTTTTTTAAGCTGTTACAATGAGAATTACATATAACATTCCAGGTGTAGCCTCACTGGGATATTGTACAATGCCACTGTGTCTTTCTCCTGTTCCAATGAGTAGTCCCTGAATTGCATCTGGCCTCTTCACAGCTGTCAAACCTTGATGAGCCCAGCTGTTAGGCAGCTCTGGTTTGGAATAATGGTTCCACAGGTTGTTTGGTACAATCTCTTTATTAAACTTGAACAATAACAATAACCCTTTTGTTCATTAATGGTATCTAATGCTCCTTCCCTCCTGACAAACACATTGCCAGTATAGATGCTGTTCCCCAGTCATTCCAGAAGTGATATTTTCTTTCAAATTTTTACTTTAGAAAGGACAATCACTGTTTCCATAATTCTGAGAAACAGATTATTTTTGACTGCCTTAACTTTAGTCATTCTTAAAGTGTTCCTAATCTCCATTTGTCATAGTCTCCATATCTCAGACAGCATATGTATAGATTATGGTGAAGGTTGGAGGTTCAATCCTCAATATTCTTAATTTTCATCCCTGTTTAGTAAATATATTTTCTCTTTTTTCCTACTTTGATACAAAAAAGCCTTAAAAGACTATAATTTTAGTGTATAATAATCTGTTCAGGTGTAGTTTAGCTTTGCTTTTCCTAATGTACGTTAAGATGCAGCTTTTTGTGTTGTTCTTTTGTCCCCTGCCTGTCCCCTGCTGTTCTTGATAGGATCTCTGTACATTTTTGATCTTACTTGCACAGTCTTATCAATGATTGGCTTGTCACACGTGGAGTTTTACCCATTCAACTTGAGACACAGATCCTTAAATGTTTGAGCGTCCTGGTGTTAAACACCGGGCTTCTGCTGCATCTTGGATGTCTTTCTAACCTTCTCTGTCAAGTTATTTGTCACTGACATTCAAAGACCAAGTTATAAACCCGCTTGGAATTTTTCATTCTTCATTTAAATAAAAATCCAGTAATATATGGATTAGGTTATGAGCAGCTGTTTTGTGATGTCCTCATTAGTTAGTGAGAACAGTCTTCAAGTAATGAAGTAATTTGCTGCTTCAGTAGCTATTTCATGAAGTTATCATCTATTATCTCCAAGATTAACTAAGTCTTTCCACTTAAGAGTTTGATTTGTTCTTTATTTTGTGCCTGGGTAATTAGTCTCCTAAAATGATACAATTCACTTTATTTTTAGTGATGTTAAAGATCTGCATCCGTAGAAAATTCTAGTGCTGGAACAAATGCCCTGTTAGTCTGTCTTTGAAAGAACCTGTTTCACCTACTTCCCTTCCAAAGGGGATTTGACCCAAACAGATTTCTCTTCTTATCTGTTGTATTTATTCCACATCTCTGACATACACTGTTCTACTCTTCATTTCTTTTCTGAATATTGTCTTTTCCTTAGTACTTCCATTCTTAATAGAGTGCTGTTCTACCATGTTAAGGTTACTCTGGCACCATGTGCCAGTAATTTAAACTTCTGACTGTCAAACAGATAATTAATGATGTTTATAAAATATACAGCTTGATTTTCATCATCCTATCACTTGGTAGTTTTTATCTATTCTTCATAATTTTAGTAGTGTATCAAAACTTCTCGTAAGGTTTAAAATTCTCTGTGTCTATAATGCGGGCTGTATTCCAGAAGAGCTGTTTTCGCAGATGCTTGAAGTTGACCTTTCAGAAAATCTTTTTTCAGATAACCTACCTTGATAACCTACCTCTTGGTTTCTAAAACTTTCCTGGTAATACTTGTCCCTGAGCTGCTGACACCTCCAGCCATGTTTCAAGGGAACTTGATAAAATTAAGGTGATATAGGAGACCTATTTGTCACATGGTGTTCCTCCTTTCTATTGCCTCCTTCCTCTTTCCTTCCTTCCCCCATTTGTCAAGTATGCATAGTGGCAGGTTTTCATTTTATTATTAATATCATGTTTCAGTTTTCTGAGGTGTCTTAGTTCTGTTAAGATTTATAGTCCAAATATTTCTTGGATGCAGGGAAACTGCTCTATGTGGCTTTATAAATACGACCTTTTCTACTCATAAGATTATTTTTGCTTTAGTGTGGATAATCCCACACCAGTGTACTTTATTTATTAGATACAATTTACTAGCCTTTCTTTATTAGAATTGTAAGTATTTTTCAATCTTATACTTTATTTGCTGTTTGTATTTTGGAAAATGTGTTAGCACCCAGTCCTGTTGACAGCCATAATGCACAAGAAACAGGAACAATGTTGCAACATGTATTAAGTGCATCCAAAAGCACCAAACTTATGTGGTGCTTTCATTCTTACAAGTATATTTGTCTTCTGCTGTCTTGACGTTGAATCCTACACTAGTAGCCCAGGTTCCAACATTTTTGTTGCACAGACTCCTGTTATATTGTACATGTGTTTTTAAGAAATTTCTTAACAACCAAATCTCCTGCCTTTCTGTCCCCTGCTCCATTTTTTCCTTTTAAATTTTGCCTGCTGAATCTTAGCATTTTGCTGACCGTGTGCCTTCCCTCTGCTACAAAATCCCTAAAAACTCTTAAATGCTTGAATACTGTTACTGGAAATTCAGTCTATCTGTAAACTGTACATAGTAAGATATATCTTATGATTAATGACTCTAGAATGACTTGCAAATTCAGTTCTACTGAATTATGTTCCGTAACTTTTGTAAAATGCTTTATAATCACAAATTTTAAGAAATTGAACTTCTAAAGGCTCTTCAAACTGTCAGATGTACTATCTTACATACAGAGAAGCAGGAAAGGGATTGTATGAGATAGATTCCTGTGGTTTTGGTTTCAGGTTTTGATGCCTATGTCTTGCTGTTTGGGTGAGGCATGCATGTGCATGTTTTAATGGTAGACTGGATGAGGGGAGTTTGAAGGAGGGAGGATGTTATTTGTCATATTTCCTTCTCTCTTCAGTAAAATTACGGACAGACCTGGACACATTTTTCTTTCAGTGATGTCGTCACTGTTACACAAGTATCTAGAGAAGACATCTCTACCAAATGAAATACAACTTTAAATTATCCATATAGTACCCTGCATACTCAAATCCAATTTACTGATAGGAAGAAAACTAAACTAGTATAACTGCTCTACATTACAGAGTGATTACTCTGCTCTACATTCTTACAAGATATCAAGTGAGACTTAATATGACCATATGTACCTAGCAGGTGCTCATTTTCTTAAACTAACACAATGAACTGCCTTTTGTTTCTTCCTCAGTCCCACAATGCACGATGTACACTTAAGGTTACGTGATTAATTTTTAGATTTACATGCTGAGTAGTTTCTGCCGAGGATGTTCAGTGCAATGCTGAAAATTTAACTACTGTCACTCAGTGTAATTTCTTATTCTTGAGAAAACTCTCTGCACTTTTCAGTTACTATTAGCAGCCTACAAGTTTGTCTTTGGGATAAGAAACTTCTGAGCTTTCACACATACCCCCCCTCTACACCCTTCTCAGTCTTCCCACGCAAACCATATGAGCAATCATATAAATTTTTCACTTAGTATGATGAAGGTTGCAGTGGAATAAAATGCTGAAGTACACCTGGGTTTTAATACAGAAAGTAGGCTAACAGTTTTATATGCATGCTCTCCTCCTGCTTTGTGCTCTTTAATCTGTGATTTTGGCAAAAAAATGCTTTTAAATTAGTATTTTGCTAGTGTATTATCTGTTCCTAGGTGCTGTGACTCCTAGAAATGTGCCTACCAAGGGACTAGCTCCTTTATTGTTACGTTGTATTTATATTCTTTACATTTCTTTAGAATCCTGTGGTACTTGTAATTTCAATAAGCTACATTGTCTTATAACTTATTTTTTTTAATTCAATAGAAATTCTGTCAACTATTGCTTCTGTGCAGTTGAAAAAGGCGTCTTGTAAAAAGCACTGTTACTTTGATGGCATTAGATGTTTATTGCAATTACTTAATTAAACTTAAATTATTACTACAGTATTTGAAGTTATATTTTCTCCAGTTTGGTGTGATGCTGTCTTTAAAAACGTTTTTCTTGAATTGGAATCTCTTTTAACTTCTCTTTCCTTTTCACTAGATTACTGTTTACAAAAGTGAAATTGGAGTCCTTGTGCAGAGGCCCAGATGAAGCACTCCTTACCTGTAAACACATGCTCCAGATTTGGAAATCCTGCTACAATCTAACTAACCCAAGGTAAGATGCTGTAGAGTGTTGGGCTGCTCACTACCTTGCTCAATACCTTTTCAGGGCAGTATTAGGTCAGCAGTCCTCCTGCACTTTCTTGTTTTGGTATTTCATATAAACAAACTAATCCTCTGGAAATCTGGAGACTGATGTTCAAAGACACCAGTTGATGGTCATGTGGAACTACATAGGGTTCTGTGAAGTAAGGAATGCCAAAGCTGCTAAATTCTGCAATGATAAAGACTGGTTACACAGTTTGGGTGACTCAAATGAGTTACCCAGTTCTCAGTGTATTGGTATGGTCTTGTTTTGTTTCTTGATCAGGGTTTTAGTCTTTTATATTGGCTGGTGGAGAGATTGCTGTAGTGGGAACTTAGTTCAAGGGCTTCCACTAAATAACGTGAAGGAGGACAAGAGATTTATTAGAACCGTAGAAGGATGGGGATCACATGAATAGAAATTATGTGCTTGCATAGTCAGCATGGCTGTTTTTTTTAAAGGGAGGTCTTGCTTATGAACCTATTTAGGTTCTTCAAAGGCATTAACAAATACATACATTTAAGTTATTACACTCTTGCTTGGGTTTCCAAAATGCTTTTTTGAAGGTCCTTTGCCATATATATTTAGATAAGCTGTGAAACAAATGAGAAGGCTACTACGTAGAAATCTATGCTGGTAGCATTCAACATGTTTATCAAATACCCGGAGAAAGAGACAAGCAGAATTTCCTGCTATTTGGTTATTTGAAGGGTTGACAGCTCCTGGAGAAGACAGGCTACAGCAGAAGAGCTTTGTACCAAGTGGCATCAGATACCTGCGTAGCAGTATGATGGACATTCAGTTTTTGCTGTGCTTAGATTCCAGTCATGCAAACCCATGCGTCTGTTTAAGAAGATTGAAAGAGTTGACCTAATGGCAGAAGAGGGAAAACTGCTTCTCTGCTTAGGGAGCTAGTGAGCATTCAGAGCAGCAAACTTTGGAGGGTGTGGCAGGAAAAGCCTGGGAGGGCACTGGGTCAGTCACAGCATATTGAGAGACCCTGACACTGCATTGTGGAGCAGGGAGCATCACTCAGGTTACAGAAAGTAACTCTGCTGGCAACCAGAAAGGTTTGGGCTGAATATTTTCAGTTCAAAGTCATTGAATGAGGAGTAGGGGCCAGGGAGGAAATTTCTCTACTAACCTAAGTGGGTGGTGCTTTATTTTAGTTAGCTGGTTGTGTGTGTGGGCAGGCAGGGTTAAGAGTTTAGTATCAGAATGCTGCACTTTGCAAATAGCTAGAGTTTCTGTGCAAGCCTAATTTCAGACTGGCTTTGCATGTACTCCAACACAGCTTTTCACCTTCCATCTCTGGTGTTATATCCTTTACACATATCAGGGCTCTAATCGTAGCTTGTCATTACTGCGTTGTTGTTCTTGTTCTTGTGCTAAGAGCTACTGTACCATGTTAAACACACATTAATGCCTGCTTCAGACATCAGCAATGACTGTGAGAAGTTACTCTTGGCTGTGTCAGCTTCAAACAGCAGTGGTTGATAACTTTCCTTGGCACCGTTCTCCTTCAAGAGCATCTAAGTGGAAAAATTAGTGAAGACTACATTTCATCTGATTTTTTTTAATACTGATTTTTTTATCTTGACATCTAAGTCTTTTCTTGAAGTTATGGTACTGCATTAAGGTCAAATTCAGAATGGAATGAACAGGAACTGTGGATAAGTGTCATGATGGAAGGATGCAGGTTTCCCAAATCACACATTCAGAATTACATCAAGCAGTGAATAAGGATACCGAGTTGTAGTTTTTCTTTGGCTGGTCTGTGTGAAATGTAAGGACTGAGTACATATATTGTATCATGTAGTCCAGATCCATCAAACTCTTATCCAGGAATAACTGTTATCAGTGCGACCTGAAATGTGACTGGGAAGTTCTATTCACCCAGCTGCATTCCTCTTGTACTGAAGGATGATGATGTAGGATTGTTGTGAAAACTTTAATTTTTCAACCTTTGTAGTTTCAACACAGGCTTCATTTTGTTGCAAAGCACCATTTGAAAATTATGTCTCCCACTGGAAATAATTGAAGCCTTTTTAAAAAGATTTCTTTAAGCCAGTAATAAAAGGTCTTCTAATAATTTTAAACCTTTTAATTATGTTGTTTTTTAAAGATTTAAATGTCTTTTATGCTTATTTCAAGTATCTTTTTCTATTATGATTTAGACTGAAAACTAATTTGTCGTATCATTTTCCCAATGAGATAAGAATTTACTTTTTTGGTAAGCTGTGGTTTATATTGAATATTTCTTCTGCAGTGAATCAGATTTTGTGGGAACATGGGTTCAGTGTCCTCAATAATCTTTTAATAATAAAAATAAATCACAAATACCTATATACCTTTAAAAGGGCCAAATGCAATACTGTGAATTACCTTTGTTCAGCCGATATGGAACTTTTGTCTTGACATACAAACTTTTTTCTCATGAGATGATTAATACGAATTTTAAAATTATTTTGTGATGCAAGGCTTGGAAGGTTTAAATGCTTGTCTTTAGCCCACTGCTTAAAATGCATTAGAAAATAGTTGAATTCTTTTCCACTTCATGGTTTGCATTTGAAAAAGGAACAAACCACAGTGCCAGTGGTGTGCTTAGAAGATATTGGCTCTACTTGTCAGCAACATTTGGCATGTGGTTGCATGTGGATTGAGGAAGTAATTACCACAGAAAATTTACACCAAGTGATGTAACAACTATAGCTGATAGTGTATGGGCCAGAAAGTTCCCTTCTGTTTCCTGTGGATTTCTATAATATTGTTGTTTTGTAAGGAAATAATGCAGTAATGTCAGGGTAATGCAAAATTTTAATTCTACCATTTTAGTAACAGCTCTAAAAAGAGGGAATGTTGTTTTGCTGGCTTTTGCGACTATTAAGAACTGTTGGGAGACTTGTTGCCCTTTTATCAATCCAAATTCAGAAGGAGGTGGTTGTAAAATTAAGGCAAATGGAGAGATGTGCTGAATTTCAGGCTTGCAGTTTAGATTAAAGTTTCTCAGGCTTTACTTTAAACTAGGAATTTCCTGCAGTTCTTTCTCTTCAGGGAGAATCAGACAAAAGATATCACTCTGCTGAGCTGGGCTAACAGTTCAACTGCTTTAAAGCTTAATTACTCTTAAATTTGTGGGGTGGTTTGGTTTTTTAATGAGTTTTTAAAGAAAATATTTATTGATAATGGATAGAACCAGACTTAACAATCCTAAAAATGAAGTTACTGTATTAACCATAGAATGTTAAAGAAGGAATGCCCATATGTGCTTCCTTACACTTTGCTGACAATGTGTCTCAATGCTTGCCTCATCTTAGGAGAAAAAACACTTAGTTCTTCAGTCCCTGTTCTTTCTGCTGAATCTTTAATATTAATTCTAGGAGCAGTTAATTTTATCAACAAGAAGCCTGAGGGGCAGATACTGATTTACTGCTGAAGTAGAAGTTAAGTGCATTTGCCCACAGGTGCAATTAGTAAGAGTCACTGCTACTGCTTAGGCTCCTGAGATGTTAGAAGTGTTCAAAATGTTTCTGCTGTGCTGTTAGAATCAAGTTCAACATTAGGCAGTTAATATGTGTATGTGAATATATTAAAATAAAAAAGCAAAAATCAAAACCAAAACAGCCCTTTTATAATATCTTTACCTAAAATTAGTTGTCCTGGCTTTAGTGTTTCTATTCAGTGTGGAGAAAGTGTGGATTTTCAACCTTACACCTGCCTTCTTGGCTTTCTGTGAAACCTGTACCCCATATCGTATAAATACTCAAGGTACAATCAATTCTTCCTGTAGAGGTGTTAGTTTTGAATTAAATTAAAAGCCATGATTCCCTTTTTGGTTGTATTAATTATGAAAACAGAATTGCTGAAGTAAATAAGGATTTAATTTTGTTCAGCTTAATTCTGTTTTAATGCAACTGGCTTAAGCACTGTGAGTGGTTAGCGGTGCTTGGTACTAAATTTGGTCATAGCGGCAACTTTTATAGGAAGAACCTTTGTGGGAGTCGGGCAGCATGCAACTTGTGTATCAGTATATCATTTCGTATTTTAATAGCTTACAATTTCTGTACTTCATTACAGTGATTCTGGACGTGGGAGCAGCTTGTTAGACAGAGCTATTGCTGATAGACGACAGCTTAATACAATTACATTACCAGATTTCAGTGATCCTGAAACAGGTAAGAACTGCATATGAACAGTGAAATAGGTTAAATGATCTGGCCATAGCTAGATTTTGCATTACTTATTTTTTTGATTTTGCTAAATGATGTTATATTTTCATTATTGTAATGTGAGTGGAAATAGAGATTGTGATATAAGATTTCTTTTTCTTCTTTTTAATTTATGAAGTATTTCCTGACCATGTTCTTTGTAAATTAAAATATCTGCGGTATGGATCTTGCTGAGTTTAGTAGTATTTCCTTATGCAAGGGCTAAAAATTAGTATGCTGAACTAGCCTACTTGCGAAAGTCCTGTGCTTTTTTGTTTGTTCGGTATTTGCACATTTTTGTTTAAAAGATAAATAAAAAAAAAGTTCAGAGAACTTTTAATCTCAAAAAAATAGAAGACATTCTTTTTAATTAATTAAAATCTCAAATATATGTTAAAATATACTTACATAGGTGGCTAGGCTTACTGTGGTCATACTTTGACATTATAAGCAAAATTTATTTGTTGTAAATCATACATACTGTGATATTTTTATATACATGTAAAAAATTGTGGTGCACAGATATGCTGCATAAAAGCTAAAATTGTTACATGTCAGTAAATACTGACAATATGTAATTTGCCTGTATTAATATATTCAGTTATCCCAATGCAAACTAATATACCTTAGAAGTTATGCAATCAAAAAAGCACATGAGCCATGAATTCTGCAAAGATTGCAGAAGGAATTATCATGATGCTACTGATTCAAAAAACTTTTACTGTATCTTGTGTTCTAAATATTGAGAGATTTCTTTTTTCTGGGTTTTAAAATTACAGAATGCTTTTCCTGGGACTTTTCAAGGGTGTATTTCTGCTCAATCACTATTTGACACAAGTAGCTTATGGGAAAATTTGCCAGCCTATGAATTTGAGTACACTTGACCCATAAGTTAAGATGCATTGAAATGTGTACTATATGTCTAATATCGGAATACTGCAGTGGAGAAAAATCCAATCTAGCTATTTAACTTCTGAAAGTTAAAATTCGATTGAATTGAATTCACTCAATTTTGAATTTAAAGTAGTGTTCTGTGCTTCTTGTAGTGCAAGCAGTTTTGATTGCAAAGATCAGGTCACTTGATTTCAAAGAATAGCAATATGATACGGCGTAATTAACATGGAATCTTCTTTCTTCTTGTATTCGTATAATTAAAAGGGGTAAGATAACATTATATCATGCTGTGGTGATCATTCTATATTCTAGTCTAGCTGATTGTTTGATTTTTAAGAACATAACTACATTTTATAGGTTTCATATATATATATATATATATATATACATGGACATGGCTATATTTAAAGTTTTATGCCTTCGAAAATGTTCTTGTTGGAGATGGGTGTTGTGAAAGGTTTTTTGTGGTTAGTGGTGGTTTGTTGTTTGCTTCTTTTCCAGTGGAGGCATACAGCTCTTGATTTATACCTTCAGGGTGTCCCATTTTCTTCACTTGAGAGCACAGTGAATTGGTGCACTTTAAAGACTGCATATTCCTCAATGCTTTTTGGTAAAGATGAACCCTCATTCAAAACAGTGAGCTTTTCAAGAAGCTTGCTCCAGATTCAAATCTGGCAGCCAATATCCTGATCCAAATAGGATCTCTGCATACATTCTGATTTTTCTAGCAGGTCCAAATTGTGTTTTTTTCTGAATCTCAGCTGTATTGTCAGAACTTAACTCTATTGTCAAGGAGAACAAGATGGCAAATTAAAAATTTGGGATCCATTTTTGATTATTTATCTTGTAAAAGGTGATTGTGGAGGATCAGTGGGTAGATGTTTTATGTTTTCTTTTTTTTAATTGGGAGTTGGAGTTGATTTTGTTTGTTGGTGGGGTTTTTTTAGTTGTTAAATGTTAATTTTAGCAGAAGAAACCTTGTTGCAATACCAGTACTCAATTTCTGGGAAGGAGTAGAACTTTGTTATCTACTGAATCTATGTGATTATATATATAAAAAAGCTCCACATTCACTATTTGTCCCAAATTCTTCATCAGAATATTATGTAAACGTTTTGCAGGCTTTTAAAGATTATGGTACTACAAAAATGAAAGCAGTCAAGCTTGTCATAGTGTTTGAGAAAGCTTAAGCAGACTGTCAATAAATTACTCTCAACAGGTAGATGATAGAAAGAATAGATGGTCAAGATGTTAGACCTTTGTAGGGCTGAAAGGGCTCACCTGAAATCCACAGTGTTTAGAAATGCAGAAGGAATTTGGCAAGTAAGTAAACGTTAAAACGCAAGAAAGTTTTAAAAATGCAAGAAAGCTGAAAATCCTCTCAGGTTGGAAATGTTTGCTCCCCTCCTACTTAAACTACCTCATGTAATGCTGCTTTGTCGATACATTTTTATGTCTGGATACATGTGAACATTTGGAAATTTTCCCTTTCATAACTTTGCTTGCCATCTATGATAATGATCCACTTTGCCTGTCTAGTCTGAATTCAGTCATCTAAGTACCAAGAATGAGAGCTAAAATTCAAATTTGATGTTTATGTAAAATCCTTTAGAAAAAAAAATCCACGTGCAATGGGTGTAAATTCTTCTTTGTTTTAAATGTATCAATTAAGCAGAAGCTTACCTTTAAAAAAAAAGGATTGAAAACTTGCTTTATATATATGGAGCTCTTACCAATCCTATAATGATTAAGTCATTCAAGTTTAAATTTGTTTAGCCTTTAAAGTATCAAATGAGTGTATTGTGGATCTCTTACAAGGCTAGACTGTTGATACTAATGTCCTGATCAATAAGTATGTCAAATTTACTTTGTCTCTGTTTCAGTTAGCTTGCCATGAGTGGGATGCAGTCATATTTGTATATATTGATGAAGGAACTAAATGTAGGGGAGAAAAAAAGAGCTTTGATCAATCAATCAATCTCACAGGGAGATAGACATTTCATATCCAAAGACAGACAAAAATAAGCAAATCTCTACAGACTCATTGGCTATTTCCTTAAGATAAGTTGTGATCAGTCTTTTTAAAAACTTTCTGTTCAGTTTGGTTTCAATCCACTGAGTTTATCATAGGAAGAAACAATATTTACCTGAGTTTTAGATTTTGTCCTTTATTTTCCCTGAAATAGATTTTCTTGATTTAAGCTTTGGAACATAGGGAAAAAAAAATATTTGCTTTTAAAATCTAATTTAGTATTAAAAAGGAGAGTACATAAAGGGGGTATTTTTTGTTGTTGGTTTCAGAAGTGGTATTTATTTTATGTAGGAGCCATTTCAATCTTACTGAATAGTGAAACAAATGCTTTGTATTTTGGACATCCATGAGTCCATTAAACCCTGTGAATCTTTTTTCTTTCCTGTCCCCCCCCACACCCCCTTACCATTCTCTTTGTTTCGCTTTTTAGCCTCTGATACTTCCTCATCTTCTCTCTCAAGAACAGAGTCTCCTCTCCAACTGTTTGTATCTTCTCATCTTCCTCATCCTCATCCTAAGCCAGACATCTTTGTCTGGCCCCATGCAGCCTCTCCATACTGTGACCAAGTTCCTGAGCCCTGTTCACCTACTCACTGTAAATTGGCTTTCTATTCCTGATGAGCGTGTTTGTGCTGGATTTTTCTGATAATCTTCATAGCTGATAAACCATGGTTGAATAGATTATGTTTCAACAGTGTCAGTGAAATCTGGCCTTTCAGCTGCTTTTCATGAAATACTGCATGGATTTGAAGAGTTTCATCAGAGAAGATTGTTTTATTCATCCCAAAAGATGTAAAGCTACAGACATATTTAATACTCTGTTTGCATGAGTGTTACAGAGAATTATAGGTGTTCAGTGAAAGAGATTATCGGTCAAGGCTGCTTTGTAGCATTTACTGATGTAAATTATTTCCAGTGCTGGCATCTTTTGCCTAACGAGACTGTCCCTGCCACAGAATCTCCTTTTATCTGGACAGTTTTTAATAACTTAATTTCAGAAAGCCTTTAACTAATTACATTGAAAACATTCCCTGAAAATTCACATGAAGGAAACCATTTCCTAAATATCAGTGTGTATCATGATGCAGCTAGGGCATATTGGAATGACTTGGAGGAGGCATAAGAGCAGTGAAAATTAGCATTCTGCTGTTTCTAGAGCCTTTCTGTTACCTGAGATGATGCCAATTTAAACCAACTGTAAGATCAATCTCCATGCTGTTTGAATACAAAATGTACATGAATGCTGCCGGAGTAGTTCAGGTGACAGGGTGAAATCAACGCAGGTTTTCAGCCATTTCCTTTTAACTTCTCTTAAATTGTCCTTCACTCGTACCTTTATACATAGCACTGTTTTTGTCACTGAATTTACTATAATCTGATTTTAAGAAATTAATTTTGACACCTAGTCTTTAGACTGATTTCATGTCAAATATATTAATTCCAAGCCAAACGTAGAAAATAAATCTTCATGTATTAGCAAAATTCACTTGTTAAATAGTTGACATAAGGCCAGGGTTTTGAAAACACTAACTCATACGTAACTGGAAGTGCCAGGAAACCTGTGTCCTACAGAAGCTGAAGTCTGACTTTCCTGAGTTGTTTGAATAGCTGATTGGCTGCTATTACAGGTTTGGGTATCATTGAGTTGAACTTCTTCAGACCTATACTATGAACAGTACATCCCAGTTAACATTAAATTACTTGTTCTTATTCGTTACAAAGCTCTAAGTTAGTAAGAACCAACTCAAGAGTGGAGGCAAAGTGAAAGAATGATGAAGACAAAGCACAGATTCCATTATGGGAAACCCAAGTTTTCCATTTCCAAGCTATTGTGTCCTCAGGGAAAGGAGCTTCTACCATATGCATGAGAAGTAGAAGAACCATGAAAAAGAAGAAAAATATTGGAGTACTTTGTATGGTGTCAAGAATTAATGAAAGTTAAAGCTGTCTGAGTAAGAAGCAGTTTCCCTAGATGCCTTTAGTATGTTAATATAGTTTCAGGGGCTGAAAAATTTTGTGTTCTTTATCTTGCTCAACTCATTATTTTTTTTCTAGTGAAAGAAGCCAAGGACATTTTGTATTATTGATTTGGCTTCCAGTTTCTGTTGAACTGGAATGTGATTTTAGAGGTGTAGCATCTTATTTAATTCTTTTATCTTTTGAAATCCAGTAAACCTGATTTACAGTTTGAAGGTTATCAGAAATCCTTTGACTTTCTTGGAATTTTTGGCTTTTATGTGTCTATATAACATCTTTTTTCTTCTTACTTCCGATTTTAATTCATGGTTTGATCTATCCAAAGGCAATCCATCAGATGCTTACTTTCATGGGGTTTACTCCCTTTTTTCAGTTTGTAAGTAGTATTCACTGTGTAGTTCTATTAATTCCTGAAGGACTAAAATCACCTCTTCCTTTCCCACAAGATGTACATGTTTTGTCCATCAGTAGTTGAAGCTTGATAGTGTGTAAAGCAAGGCTGATGCTCTTTGCCCATTCAGTCACCCTATGGGCTGTAATCTTACAAGACCTGAATGCACTCAACTAACACTTGCATTTAATAATTAAAGAGGCAGTATTCATTTCTAGAGGACTGCAAATAAAGATATATTAGGCAGTTCTTGTGTAACACAATGGCCATCTGCCAGTACACTGTATTATACCACTGCTGTTCGTAAAGAAGTACGCTGATCCAGAGTACAATTTTGCAACTACTGTCATGACTCATAACAAGCTATTACTTTCTTTTGTGGTACAAGTTTTGATTGTAAAATAAATGAAGAATACACTTTGAAATAATGAAATTATGAAAGCAAGCTAAATAAGAAAGAATGAAGAATATAGATCAATAAAAATCACTGTTGTTTTAATCAGGACATTAAATAATAATTTTTTCTCTAACCAGTTACCTTATAAGGCTGTGTTCATAAATTCAATTTTTATTTTTTTTTTTAATTACCTTTCCATAGATTTTTTTGGAGTAGTACAGGAGATCAGTTTGGTGAAGGAGAGAAAAGTAAGGAGATACATAAGCCAACATATTTGACAGTGACTAAGCACAGAAAATCTTTGAAAAAGAGCTAAGAGGATGCTTTATGAATGATGCTATCCTTACCTGACTACTATCATCTCCATGCACAACTCTGTAGTAAAAGATAAGATAGCTTGGTAATTTGTGATTATGAAAGATTATCTCAGACTCTTAATGAATTTTAAATGAAAAAAATTGTGAATTTTGGCTAAATCTGCCAATCTGCCTTATCAAATGCATCACTTCAGGGATGTATTAGTCCTGCAGAAGGTGCTGCCTCTTTGTATTATGTAATTGCTTTTCTAGGAGTTCTCTGTGTGTCACACCACTAATGTTCTTACTTCCAGCTCTTTGTGTGCATGTGAAGTTGAGTCATGGACGTTTTCCTCTTTTCTCCTGCATGAGCATTGCAGTTAAAGCATTTTTTCTTTATGTAAATATTGAAATGTTTAAAATGGGATGAATGTAAAACTATTGAGTGACATTCTCTTTTATGATATAAAAAGAAATCCTGTCATAGTGGTTTTGTGAGTTGATATGACTATGTTCCATGAAAGATGACAGTCCATTCTATTACTCGTTTTCAGAAGGGAAATCAATGTACATAGCAAAGTGATTTTGTTTTTCTCAAAGCTGTCATGCCATCTAGGTCCTGATAGAGTCGATGTATTAGTTTATGTCCATTACACTGCATTGTGAAGAATTTATGTGGAAATGACCAAGGAAAGAACTGAGGAAGTCATAACACGCTCATTTACATAGGGTGTATGGTATTTATAAGTGGTATTAATGGGTGAGTTCATGTGGACTCTCTTGTGACATTGAAGAAAAGCCTGAAGAGAATAAACTGAATTCTTTATTCACAAAAGTTTAACTGTAGGTGTGACTTGGAAAGGAAAGGTTTCTGTGAGATGAACTTAACTTCTTGGGTAAATTGTCTTTGTTCAAGGCTCTTGGCAGGTTTTCTATTTGAGATTGAATCGAAACATTAAATCTGCAACGTGGTTGTTGCAGATAGGATGTTACTATGATGAATAGAAACTAGATTCTGGGCAAGTGCCATTATAGGCGACTTGAGTGGGAGGTTATACCTTTTTGGTTTAGGAACATTTTGTCGTGGTTAAGACCTTCTGTCACACTTTGCGATGTGCAATGTGATTGTGATTCCAGATGTTAATCAATTTAAGCAGTGAATTCTAGGTCTTGCAAAGACAGTCTCTGTTTCATGCTTGTCCTTTTTAGTATAAACAAGCTTCAGAACAAAACTAAACAAATGAAAGTGAGTAGCCAGGATCTATTTTGGTGATATATTAATTTTCCAGGCCTCATGATTTCCATTTCAAAATAAATACTCTTTGCTGCTTGTGGTATTTGGAGGGAATTTTTTCTTGAGTCTTAAGTATCATGCTACAACAGCAGGTATAGAAGTTGTCTGGGAAGAGCAAAGGTATTTTTGTGCTTGAGAGATACAGTGAAATTTTAAATGAGAAATTGCTGCAACTCTATCTCAGCATTTGAAGGAAGCTACAACACAGTGAATTGTAAGTGAAAGTGAGGATACCTTTGTGTTTGGCTATGGGTCCTGACCTCAGACCAAAGAAAGCCAAATGCAGGTAAGACCGAGATCAGAGAGCAGAGCTGGTGACAAAACCAACAGGGAACCTCCAAATAAATTGGCTACATAGGATCTACAAAACCTCAAGGAGACTCTAAGACCTACTCCACACCCTCGGTTTCTTACAAGCCACTTTGTATCTTTACTAGTTGTAGTTGAAATTACTTCATGTTTCAGAATTGTCATATGAATAATAAAGATCTGAACCTGTTAGGACAAGTGTACAGATAAGTTAATTCTGATGTGAAAATACTTGACTAAAATTTGAAGGAAGGTAGGAAAAAACTGTTTAGTATGCAAGATCTTTAAATAATTTTTAGTTTATGAACTGAAAAGTTTATTGAATGTGTTTTAACAGAAAGAGCCAGAAATGAGTCAGATGACAGCTAATTGTGGCAGTAGTAAAGAAGTATTTAGGGGTTTATGGGTTAGAGTATTAGCATGGGTGCAATGTCCCTGAAAGATGCCTGATTGGCCATTGATTTGTATGTGTGTGTGTTTTTTGCAGAGAACCAATTACTGAAATATGTTAAGGGATACCTTTTTCCTAAGGAGAAAATGTAAACAATTTGAATAATACCACTTCAAAGAAAAATTTTAGAAATACTTTTAAATTTTTTTTCTTGTTTTTATGTCACTCTGTATGAAGTCCAGAGTAGGAAGTGCTCAGTGTTCACTCTGTTTAATTTTAATACGGATGGAACAGAAACTCTTAAGAATCTTTTTGCAGTATAGTTCTTTTTTATAAATAAATTTATGTAAAAAAAGTTTTAATAATATATTATCATATGTGCTTTATGGTTAAGTGCTGGAGGCTTAAAATCTAACAGCAAACTTTCTATATGACTTGTGGCCTGGCTAGCAGCCAGAGTCCTTGCTTTATATAATAGAAAATATAGGCCCTGTTTAATACTGAATTGCATAATTGTTTTTCTGAAGGAAGGGGTTAGATGATCTCCTTTATGGCAGCTGATTGCACTTTTCTTTACAAATTGTTCTGGAGAGAAGCCGCTTTCACTATTAGTCTCTGAAAGGCTGACAAGTGCCAGGATGCAGCAATGTGCTTTGCAGAAATGGCTGTCAGACAAGAAGAGGGTTACTCATGACTAGTGCTTACTTTAGTACACTTTATTAGTACACTTGATAGTATTTTTGTTATAATACACTCCATGTGCTTCCTGCTTAGACTTCCCTTTTAAATTTCTTCAGAATTTAAGCTTTAAAATAAGAGACACAAAAACTATAGTGAATATTCAGCTGTGCAGGCTGGACTTTGGGGTTGTTTCATCAGCCAGTAAAAAGGAAAGCAAACTCTGCTTCCAGACACTGTTTCAGATCTTCAGGGCAATTCCTTGTTCATAACGACATGAAATGCTGATTATGTCCTGTGCTGCTTTTCCTTTGTTTCTTTCAATTAAGGGAACTATGATACATACTTTCAGACTAACTTCCTCTTCCTGCTGATCTTTGTACTAGGAATTTCTGGTGCTTTCTGGTTTGCTGATTTATCTTGTCACACTTAAAAATGTATATTTCATGTGACAGATCTCATTAAAATTCTTAGAAAACCTGCAATATTGAGAGTGAAGGTTTTGTTTATTTCTTAACTTGTAATGATGAGGATGAGTTTTTGGGGTGCAGTTCAACTTGTACAGGATTCAATACTTTCTTTTGGAGTATCTGCCATTGTTGATCATTATGGATGTGGTGATGGAATTAGACAATTTCTCATCTGTTCGAGTATGGAATATTTTACTGCCTTTCTTTTTTAATCAGGCCTAATCAGTATGTGATTTTGTAATTTGTAATTATAAAACAACTAGAGATATACTGAGGCTTAGATGACAAGAAGGAGTATAGTTTAAAATATTCATGGTCTTGATTTAAAAAAAAAGTAATCATTAAATATGCTGGCAGTAATTGACTATCCAAAGTACAGTTGCCATTAAATATTCTCTAGTCATAGAAGCTTTTTTAATTCCAGTACTTTGAAAAGGGTATTATTTGCCGATGAGATTCTAATCTGACTTGGAAATGATACATTTTATGAGAATTATCCTTAGTATGCTCTGGGAATGTTTTTTATGCAAAAAAACTTTGTGGACTTTTTTTACCACAAGGAACTTTAACTCAGCCTTCTTGATTAGACAAATTTTACATTCAGTGCAGTTTAACAGTGTATTTGTGATAGTGTATGTCTTGATCGCTGTGTGTATTTTAGTTCTCTTTTTTTGTTCTTAGTTGTAAAATAATCCTCTTAATTGCACTCTGTGGAAAGACATAGCTAGTACTAACATCGATGTGAATGCAGCAACCTGAAGACTACAGTGTATGATACCATCACAAACCTTTTTTGGATTGCACATTGCCAGAAAAGAGGTGTCAAGTTTAATAGAGAGTATTCATAGCAGCAACCCAAAAAAAATGTCAGGTACAGTTACCAAAGTTTAGTGTGTTTTTTATATAGACTTTCAGACCAAATTGAAAGCTTTCATAAGAAAATTAATCTGACATTTCAAAGAATTTCTCCAAAATGGTAAATATAAATTAAATATTGAGTTTGGGGTAAAGCCTCTTATGAAAAGGGTTGCAATTAAATGTTTTGTGTGATGTATATGGCCTTCATTACTTCTGTGCTGGTAAATTATTTTTATTACTTCTACAGGTTCAGTCCATGCCACATCAATAGCAGCTTCCAGAGTGGAGCAAGCATTGTCCGAGGTTGCTTCTTCTCTGCAAAGCAGTGCCCCTAAACAAGGTCCCCTGCATCCTTGGATGACTCTGGCTCAAATATGGCTTCATGCAGGTATTGTGATAGTAAAATTTATTTTTCTATGCCCTCTCCCTTATTGCTAGGCTAAGGACTTAACCAAAATCTGTTTGTTTCATTCAGAATCTGTTACCACTTATCAGATCATATTTTATCTATTTGTGTGGCATCAAAAGAAGCCAAGAAATAAAAAGCACACTAGAGTTGCTCTGTAAGATCATTTATGAAAGATTAGGCAGTAGTTTTAGAATGTAGCTGTTACCAGTGGAGTCATGTCTTCTGTAGAACAAATGCAGCACACTCTCCCTTATCCCTGAAGAAATTAGTTTCTGAAGTACCTAGAATATCTTCCTGCTTGGAAATCTAGGTATCCTTGCAGAATCACAGAAGATTCTGATTTGGAAGGCACTCACAAGGATCATGAAATGCAACTCTTAAGTGAATGATCCATGAGGGGATGGAACCTGTGACCTTGGCATTACTAGCACCATGCTCCAACTAACTGAGCTAATCTCAGGTCGCTGATTCTGTTGAATGGAAAAAGATGTTTGTAAGCTTTTTGTATAGAGTTCCTGTATCTACAAAGTTTTGTAATAGAAAATAAATAACTCTGCATATGCAGAGATAGAAACAGTAGTACTATCAAGCAACCTGTCCCTTGCAGCTGTGATAATGAGACTGAATTCTGTTATTTTCCTTCTGGTTTCATTAATGTAAAAGACTCAGGGTTGTTTGGCTACATGTGGAGTCATCCTGAGTGGATTTAGTATTGTTACGATGCTTCAAGCCTCAAGCTAACTACAATATCACAAGTGGCTGTTGCATAAAATTTTAACCAGAAAATGATGATCCACTGTATTTTTATACTGTTAAAAATGTATAACATGCAATTGCTTTTATTGATAGCTGAATCAGAAAGATGTAATTTAGAAATCAGCCAGCAATTGCTATGCTTTGTTCTGATTTCAGAGCATTTTTCAGTGACATAATTTTTTTCTTTCAAGTTTTCAACAAAACTGTGCTTTATTTAGCATTTATATAGTATTGTAATTTACCTATTTACATCTACATTTTTATGGTGTGAAAGTCATTGCAGGGTGATAGCTCCCAGTTATAAATGGTTTAGTGGTTTAAAGGAAAAGCCCAGAAGATTGGAAAGAAAGCAATTACAGTGATTAATAATAGTGATCTGATTTGGGCTATTCAAAAGCAACACAGATTAGCACAGGGAAGGTCCAACAGGGTGTAGTGTAGTTACCTGCCCTGCATTGTGGCATCATTGACTTTAAATATTTATGAACTGTCACAGATGACCATCTACAGTAACTTTTAGCATCTACAATGCTGATAATTTCTCAGCCTTCTGTGGCAGCTTGTTCCACTACTATTTTCTGTTTGGTGGGGTTTTTTTTTGTTTTTTAAAAAAATGTTGTGGGTCATTTGCTGTTGCTGGTTATTCAATTCATGCAAGTGGCTGCTACTGTTTTGCCCACAAAAGAGGAGTCTGGATACACTTTGCTAATTCCTTATTAGTTCACAACTTAGTCAGATTTCCATGCACACTGGTGGTCTGCTGCTACAATCTGCTACACAGGCCACTTTCTACTCTTAAAAATACCTTTAAAATATTCTGACATGGCAAGAACACAGAGATAAAGCTGTTGAATGCAATTTTTTCATAAGCAACTCCTTTAAAGGCACTCAAGTATCAGTCTGATTCAAAGTTTTAGGCATAATCCCAAATCCGCTGCTATAGTGGGAGTTCCTGATCTAAGAGCCTTTAATCCCAGAGATGGGTGGCCTGTACAGTACAGTGAGAAGCATGTCTTGAGCAGTGACAGATCAAAACTTTGCTGTTTTGATGCAGCAGCTTGATTTAGACTTAATCTATAAACCTCCTGTACAGTGTGACACAAGAGAATGCAGTCATACAATTACTTTAAGGCTTATTTTTATTTGGTCTGTACCAACGCAAAGTAAAAGATCACCCAACCCAGAACCTTAACAGCTTTTTCTTGCATTTAATATCTCTTTATTTCTCTCTTCTCCCATCTTTCAGCAAGAAATTAGGATGAACCAGCAAGGTAGTGAAATAGCAGTGTTGAAGAATGTAAGAGTGTCATAAGAGTTACTGAAGGCAAATACTTCTACTGTTAGTTGTTAATTACTCACTGAATGAAAATTTTGCCCTCTATAGTCAATCTGATTTATATAAGAGTGTGGCAGGCTACTCAAGTGATTTAAACAGTCCTGGAATACTCACATGCTCACATCTTAAAAATAAAACTAAAATGAAAAAATCCAAGACTTAAGAAAAGATAGCAAACTAGAAAGAGTATTCTGGGGTTTTAAACAGCCTTTTAGAAGCTGTAACTCCTGATACACTTAGAAAAGAAACTTTTCTGAAAGAATAATTTATATAAAATAATTTAGGTAATAATTCTCTTTTAAGATGCAAAATTTTTTTAGGAAAATAGTCTTTATCTAAAGTGAAACAACTTACAAATACAGCACATGTGACAACATCTAGTCATGGTATAATGAAGGAAGAATCATTAATTGGTCCTGACATTCCTTCGCAGCTGAAGTCTACATAGGAATTGGGAAGCCTGCTGAGGCCACAGCGTGTACCCAGGAAGCAGCAAATCTCTTTCCAATGTCACATTATGTTCTCTACATGAGGGGTCAGGTGGCTGAACTTCGTGGAAATCTTGATGAAGCCGAACGCTGGTATGAAGAGGCCTTATCCATTAGTCCTACCCATGTGAAAAGCATGCAGAGGCTGGTAAGTCTTGAGCCCATGTTCATAAGCAGTGTCATCTCAACTGGTGATACTGTACTGTGAAGTCTTGACTTGGTATAGGTAACCTGTAAACTGTGAGTTTGGGAATTATATTTTTATTACAAAATGCTTTGGAAATGGTCTTTCCTGGCATTTATTGTCTTTTGTGTATTGGGACATAAAAAGGATTTGCAGCCCATAAGACTATTTCAATCCTAATAGAAACTGTAGAGGAAGAAGCAATTTGCATCTGCCTAACATTCATGCCATTGGGAAATGCTGGTGTCCAAGAGAAGAGTTGGATACTGTAGTTGGATACTGTACCAGAAAGACCAGTCATTTTGGTATTCTGAAGTAAAAGTTAAATTCATAAAATCATAGAATATTTTAAGTTGGAAGAGACCTACAAGGATCATCTAGTTCGACTCCTGGCCCTGCACAAGACACCCCAAGAGCCACACCATGTGCCTGAGAGCATTGTCCAAACACTTCTTGAACTCTCTCAGACTTGGTGCTGTGACCATTTCCCTGGGGAAGCCACCTCTGGGTTTTCCCGATATCCAACCTAAATCTCTCCAGACATAACTTGAGTCAATTCTCTGAGCCCTGTCACTGGTCACAAGAGAGAAGAGATCAGTGCCTCCTCTTCCCCTCACAAGGAAGTTGTGACTGCAGTGAGGTCTCCCCTCAGTCTCCTCCAGGCTGAACAGACCCAGTGACCTCAGCCACTCCTCACCTGGCTTCCCCTCAAGGCCCTTCACCATCATTGCTCTCCTTTGGATGCCTTCCAGTACCTTTATATCCTTCTTACATTGTGTTGCCCAAAACTGCACACAGGACTCGAGGCCACACCCATGCAGAATACAGCTGTTTTCTGTATTCTGCATGTTTATTGATTACCTTTGGGCTATGTGATTTCTTGGGTTTTTGAAAGGTAGAGAATCAATCCTGCCCTCAAATGAATGTTTAGCTTTAAGTACAAAGGTACCTTCCCCATTATAAAAGTATGTTTGTTTATAGACTTCATAGATACATACATGTATATATTGTGTACTTTCTATATTAGGAACATTATTTTCTTTTAATCCAGTTTTCTTCCAGATAAAGCAGAATAGAGCAGCTGAAATCAGCTTCTTACCCAATCTTTTTGTTCAGAAGAAGCTGGTTTCTGCCTAGGTACTTATGAATTATTCAGAGAAATTTCTTGTGCATCCCTGAGGGAAACATATGAGACAAAAAATCAGATAGGAAGGTAACACAGGGGAAGTTTTTTGTTTCACCTTTTCAGCATTTCAGGATATTTCAGCCGGCTGACAAATGCCAAAAAGTTCCCTTTCCTGAAGAAGCAGGCAGTCAATCTAAAGCAGCGCAACTCAGTGAAAATAAAAGCTCATGTTCTGCTGGGTGTCATTTTGCCCCTCCTCTGAGTGCTCCATTGTATACATAGTCTGTAAACGCACAGTGTTCTTCAGAATGACTGAGAAATTAGCTGTCTAAGAGGCATGTGAGATAAAAATTACTGGGCTTCCAGTCCAGGTCTCCTTTATATGAGATTTTCTGTTTGAGTCCTAACTTGAAGATAATTGCTCATTTCATTGGATTGGACAGTCCTTTTTAAGGATTCTTATAATTTAAAATTTTGTTTATAAGAGCTTTTTCTACTGTTCACCTTTTCTGCACTAGGATGTTGTTTTGAGTAGATTCTGAGAGATTTATGCTGCTTAAATACAAATATTCAAGACATATGCTATAAAAATACTTGTCTATGTAATTATAGGAGAAAGTACAACATTCTGTATCCTTCTTGACCGTTTGACTACTGTGAAAAGTATTTTAATGAGGAAACTTGCAATGTTTACTCTTTCCTGTGTGTACAGATGTACATCCCAACACTTTGTGTATATTTACCTATTTATTATAAAGAGATATGATCTCAGTGGCAGGGGAGCTATAGCAACAGAATGTGGAGGTACCAGCCTCTATGACAACAGCTGAAACATTAACTTCTAATATTTGTATTCACAATTATAAGCTGACAGTTGGTTTATGAATGAAAGTTCTGTGCAAAAAAACCTTATTTTCTGTGATTATTTTGATATTTTAAAAATATTTGATATGGCTTTCTAGAAATGCTTAGAAAGTAATATCAAAGGCAACTGTTTCCTCATAAAAGTTACCTCAGAGCCTGTATTTATTTAATAAGTTTTGGTGAATTTCTTTTTGAGGGGCAAATACTGAGTATAGACCATAGTAACTTTATGTATAAAATGCAACAAAAATCAAGTAAAATTTAAGGATGGCATGAGTTCTAGCATGTAGCTTCTGTATCCAGGCCTGTTTCTCCAAGTGAAATTACTTGAAATAGTTGAAGCTGAAGTCAGTTTGGAAGGACTTTTGCTTGTTCTTATTAAAATTTTAGAATGAGTGACACTTTGACACTCAATAAAATTTCCTGATGCTAATAGTTTGGAAATCCAAACTTTGATTTAAAGGAGTCTTTGTAGTTGTCCAAGGGAACAACAGCAACAAAAAAAGGTAAATAAAATGTTTGTTTCAATTTGTATGAACAACAAAGCATATTGGGAATAGGAGTTTTCTCCTTCTTTAGTCCATCCTTTTAATGATGTTACATCACTCTGGTAAGAAGGATGAAAAGCTAAACTTTGAAAAATTTACTGTTTTTCATATAACATTTCATACAATATTTTTGCCGTCAGTCTCTGTAAGTACCTGTTCCTGAATATGTTTCTACACAGCAACAACCTTGTTAATTTAAATTACTGGGGAAATTTGTGAGTAAAGACCAGAAAGGTTAGTTTTGTGGCTTCAGAAGTGTTGTACTTCTTCCTGAGTTATAGCATGTGCTGTGCTTTGGAGTTTCTGCAAGAAGACTCATGCAGATTCCACATTCTATTAGTGTGACCATGAAGACTCTGCAGAAGTCTAGTGTATTATCTGAATGAAATTACTTTTTATTGGCTGGCATAATTTTTTGCAAAATTGCAATTTTTTAAATAAACATTTTCTTATCATTTTTGCTGCTGTCTCTAAGGTCTTCACAGATTTACTCCTGTTTCAATAGACTTACTAAAATGAAAATTGGGAGGTCTTGATGCCAGGAGGTCTTGAAAATTGGAGCAGTTAAGAGTGATGAAAGAGATCTGTTTGCCAACAAAATGATAATCATAAATGTGAGGGTTTGATGGAAGGTTTTTACCTTACTAATGAAATGCCTAAGACAACATAACACCAAATGTTGGGGACTTGACCCAGGAGTAAATGAAAAATGGTTCAGCTGTATTCTGCTCAACTAAACTTGGGAAATGGAGCTGCTTGGATCACACTGTTGCATTACCTAAGATGGGAGCTATTCCCACAGAGAGCTGGCTGCAGGGGCAGCATGTTTTCGTGTTCCTGTTCACTGCTATTTCTCCTCCTTCTAAGATGTTGGGGAGCTTATTAATTAAATCAGCCAAACAATAAAACTAGGTTTTTTTCAAAGAGAAATGCTTTTTAAGTTCTCTACAGTTCCTTGTGGAACTTAATTATTATTCCCTGTACAGTTAATGTTTTAATCCATACATTTGTTCACTTTATTTCGTTGAGCAATGCTCATTTTAAGATCTGCCTTGTTCTCAGGTGCTATTTTTTACTGTTTGTCACTAACTGAAATTTTCTTCAAGCCAGAGGTTATACCAGCTTGCTATTTGGCTAGCTCTGACTGTTCACAAGATGTCAAGAGGGAAGCAATAACATGTCAGTATTAATTAGGTGTACTTTACAGAATGCAGCAGCAGTTCTTTTGAACACATGCAGCGTCCTTTCTTCTTCTTAAGGTTTGTATAGTGTACGCAGAAAAAAACAATGTGAACTTGTGTTCTGAAGGTTTGAACTGCTTTGGTTTCTATTCTGTATTTCAAATAATTCTTTCTCACACCTAATGAAATTTAAAATTTTCTTTAATTACTTAATTTTAAAAAGATGATTTATACTTCAGTGTCGTATACCTATGGTAATCACCTGCCTGATTTTGGCCAGAATGGATTTATTTATACAACTTTCTCCATTCTCCCTACCCTTTATCACCACCTCCAGATTTCTGCATTACTGCTGCCTTCCTGCTTTTGTCATTGTTTTCCTCCTCTGTGAAAAAAAGAATAAACATTCTTTTATCTTCTGCAGTCAGAGTGCTGTTGTGGAAAGTAGCCCTTACTGCTGACGTCTGGAAAGTCCTGAAACAGGCCATCATTCAGTAATGCCTGAAATGGCAATGAATATTTCAATCCATTGTCCAGGAAACGAATCTATGTATTCTCTCTCAGGCTGAAAATTTCCTACTTAAATGTAGCTTTGAGAGGAAATAGGTATCCAGCATTTGTATGCTGTTATCATCCCAGAAGACTGTAGTATTTTCTGAATATCAAGTAGTTTATCATAGCACTTGCCAGTTAATGCTGTTAGTAACTCAGGTTCTAAGAGCAGAAAACTAAAACAGAAAGGGAGAAGTTACTTAAACAATTTACTCATGTAGAAATTAGTTTTCAAAAAGCAGTATCTTAGGGATTTACATTCCCGCTGTTAGATACCTGCTAGTTTCCTATAATTATGCACAGCTAAACCAAATCTCTTATGGCCTAGATTAACTATGTGTTATAAATATACTGGTTTTTTATTTCTTACTGTACTATACTGACTTCTTGTATTTTTTCAACCCAAAGACACTGCCAGAAAGAAGTGTGGGCCATGTGTGCTTGTGAGCCTGTCACAGATGTTGAGTTCACTGAAAGAAAGAAAAAACAGAGAAGACTTTAAAACATTAATTCAGACCCTGTTTGAAGGGGTCATGGGAGTTAAGGTAGAGAAACTCTAAACACAGTCACCCAACTAACTTTTTTCTTTCAGTAATTCAGTGTTCTCATCTGGAGAACATTCAGTAAGTCATTTGATTTTCATCCTCAGGCCCCTGCATGGTAAAATTGTTGGTTTAGGCCACATAGGTTTGTCCTAAGCACATTGTGCTGGTTGTCATGGGTGGTTTGGGTTGTAACTGATTACCACAGAGCTAAATGCTGATGCCAAATCTCAGTGGTCATTTGACTTACTCTCTAAGTGCTTCTGTATGCATAGGGTGGTTGAAGAAGAATGGAGAAATAAAGGTCATTGGTTTTGTTAGATTTGTTAGTAAAATGTTGTGGGTTTGCCCTTCAGAAACTTCAAGATCATTACACAAAAAGGACAGAAAGCAAAATACATATTTGGCTGAAAATTCACTGCTCCTTACAGGAGGCATTTTACTGTGATGTGACCACATCTAAACATCTGAATATTTCAGGTGATTGCATTCTGTACCCTGAAAAAACAATGACCATTCTGCTTGCATTTAAACCTTGAAACCATTGAGTTCAAGTGACTCAAGGACCATTTCGATACATATTAAATACTTCATCTGCTGTGAGGCACTCAAAGGCTAAATTCTTTTCTGTCATGAAAATATTATTTCCCCTTTCAGCCTTACAAGAGAAAACTATCAGTGCTTGGTGCACTAAAAGATTGCATAAAATCCACTTGCATGGTCATTAGTGCTTGAAGTATAATACAGTGGAAATCAAGGTGAAAAATAAGGGAAGTTTTTTTTCCTGTTTGATTCAAAGTTACCTTATTTTATTTTTAATGTTGTTGAGATCAAATACAACAGTTAACCACTTCATACTGACTTGGAGAAAGATTAGTAGAGTTTCTTAATTGCTAAATGCTTCATCTGAATTTCACAGATTTGCTTTCTTTTAAAGCAAATCTATACATGTTCAATATTTGACAACAAATGCTACAAATTTGAGTTTAAACTCAAACCTAGTTGCTCTGTTGGAAACAGAAAATTACTGTAGGAATTTGCAGCACTAATTTTGTTTATAGCTTGAAGCAGTGAGCTGCCATTTACTCAGGCAAGACATTGATTCCCTGAGAACTGTTGTTCTGTAAGTGGAATTATGAGGCTGATGGATATTACAGGTCCTGCTTCATAATAGACTTTCTTTCCACATTACTCTGTATTTATTCCAAATGGCTTAAAGCAGCTGTGACAGGGGTAAGCCTTTCAACAAGAAAATACCTCCATTCTTGGATGCTTTTCACCCTGTGAGAGCAAATTCTCTAAGGTCTCTTCAACTCATTGGCGCAGTCCTCAGCTGTTAGCCATTACAAGAGGAATTCTGCAACTCACTTAAATGGTTGGTTTAGACAATCTGAGTAGCTGAAGATGCAAAAGGCAATCTGATTTTGTGCAGCATGCACAGTGGCTGCATTGAATGGAACTGGACTCATATGGAGAAAGTAAGTTGTTGAGGTGTACTATTTCTTGACAATCTAGTAGCAATGGTTAAGGCAGCTTTCTGAATATGGAGAGAAAGTCTTTTAAATAGAAATCCCAGGAAAGTTAATTTAAAAGTAGACCAAAAAAAAAAACCAAACAACAACCCAAACACTTAAAGACTCAGAGAGCTGGGGTGAGTATTTTTTTTAACTTTGGGGGGGTGGTTTTTTGGGATTTTTTGGGTTTTTTTGATTGTTGGGGTTTTTTAGCAAAAGGATTTTTGCCTGCAATCTCAGCTTTAAATTTCTGTTTTCATGTTATCTGTGTGATAGATTTTTCCACAGTTTATCTATTCAGGCACAGCTTGCCAGAAACAGTTTTATCACTTCTGTTTGTTCCCATTTAAAAAAGTGGAAAATTAATTAGTGGCAGATGCTGGCAGAAGGAAGGGATGCTTTGGCTAGAGTTACTGCTCTTTATTTGGCAGGTCACGAATCATTCCACTGTTTTTATTGTATTGTGTGGAACTGATAAAATTTCACCCATTGGATAATTCATGGCAATTCGCTGTTGAAGCAGGTCAGTCTACAACATACAGTATTACTACAAAGTTCCGTCTCTTTAAGAATCTTTGTTTTCAGTTTTTGAAATACAAGTATTGTTCATCTCTGGCTTTGATTTACATTTTATAGGATTAAGTCTTTGAATTGGGTTCTGTTATCAAAACTGAGTGATGCACTTCATATAGAGCAACTATGGATCGAATATTATAATTTGGGAAGTAGCAACCAAGTATAGCTTCACGTTAAGGGAAAAATCCAAGGGTCACAATGGCCCGGTCTGGACTAGGGCTTTGGTTTTCTAGACATCATAACAAAGCATCTGAGGCGGGATTGCCTGCCCTACACTGTTTCAAGTAATTGACAGGAACAGGAGCATGATGAGATAGCATTTGTGTAATGGTAACAGTATTTGAGATGCACATGTAGGAAGCATCCACTTGCCAAGAGTTTGTGGGGGTCTCACATCCTTGGAGATGTTCAAAATCTGACAGCCCTTGACAACCCACTGTAGGTAACTCCAAGTTTGGCTGTAGAGAATCTTAAGTTCCCTTCCTACTTCTGCATCCTGCGATTCTAGGAATGCAAGCAAGGCAAGTTTTGTAGATGAGGTAATGATTTGTGTTAGGAAGCATGATGGGAACACTTGTCTGTGGACAAAGTCTTGTTACATTTTCCTGTTATGCAAGACTTTATTTTTGCCAGTGATAAAAAGCTATAAAGCACAGATTTTGTTCTTTCTTCTCTTGTTTCCATGGTACATTACCTGTAGCAATCATGGAAGGAAGGTGCAAGAGATTACTACCTTTCTTAACTGACATCACTCATCTTAACTATGTGCAGATAAAATTTACACATTTATGTATCTATACATACATTCTGTCCTACAAATCTGCCTTAATATTTTGGTAACATCTTAATGTCTTTTCATACTGAGGTATCAGTAGCAAGACAGTGCAACTGAATAGCCTCGGTTGGGATCTCCAGAAATTAGGTTTTTGGGCTTCTGTCTCTTGTGATGGTTTTCTTAAAGGTTCAAGTATACCTTAATGATCTGCACTGCGGCTTCTATAGACAGAGATGTGTCTAATATTATTTAAAGAAAACAAAATATTTATTACTCTTTACCACTGTTTACATGGGAAGTATCTCTTTTGTAGTACTAAGTAGAGATGATGAAGAGCCATCAAGATTGTAAAAGCATCTGATCACAGCAAAATTTCCTTTTTCAGGCTTTTTTTTGGTAGATTTTGGGAAGGGTAATTCCTGTTAAAAGTCTTTCCAGAGTCTTTCCATCTTCTTATGCTTTTTACCCTCTAAAGGGCCCACTACATTAAAGTCATTGACAGTTGGGTTTTGTTGACATCCCTTTTCCTCTGTGCCTTTTCTGGGTAACTGGCTGCCTAAAATAGAATGTAAAGCATACAGATTTATACTAATCAAAAACTATTAACAAGGATGACTAATTTAACAGAAGGAAAATGTCAGCAGTCTTAGTAATTCAGGAAATGGCCAGGAGGCCTCGGGTAAGTAAAGTGCTAATAGTTGTTCTTGATATTTAAGTTCTCCTTATATTCAAAAAAAGAACAAAAAGGAAAAGAGAGAAGGCATGGAAAAAGTGAAAATGTGTGCTCTTCCCTGCTATCCTCTGTAGTCTCTTACATCCCTTTTCATGGATATTTGCTGGTGCTTTTTTGCATGGATCACAAAAGTTCTATATTTATTTTGCTCTGTGTAATTGCGTTTCAATATGAGAATTGCTTTGCAAAACACTTTTTAAATTAGGTCATTCTGCTGAAGTATGCACTGAGCTAATTATGATTATTTTGCTTCCCTGGCCATTTTTGTGCTCATTGAATTTATTAAAGTATAGCTGGCGCTGAGAACTTACACAGCAATAAAAGCTATGTAGCACCTGGCATGCTTTTCTTGTAGGTAACATCTAGCATCTAATCACTTACAATTGAATTTCATAAAATTAATAAAGAAATATTTTTAAGGATTGGGAGAGGGATAGATATAAATAATGTGAAAAAAGCTTTGTAGTCATCCTCAGCTTTAAATGAACAAGAGAGATTTTTTTCTCTTCTCCTGAGAAAGATTCTGTTGTAGAATTCTGTAGGTGAGAACTCTAAGTACAGGACATTTGAAGCCTGCAGTCGTACACATCTTATTTTTTTCTTTTCTTGTGCTGCATAACTTTGCAAATTGGTGAAATATAATTAAGTGCTAAGCAATCTGAATGAGATAAACCATTCCATGTGGCTTAGTTGAGGTGGTGACTAAATGTGTGTGAGAAACTTGCAGCATCATCACCAGGTGTCTGAACCCTGACTCTTTCTCAGTCTCTCTTAGAATAACCTATTATTATAAAGTGGTGCAGGAATTATCAGTGCATGTATTTTGCTATAAATCTCATACAGTTTTCAGGTGCATTTCTATGCAGTGGTTAAATCTTTTGCTTTTTGCTTTATATTTGTCAGGAGGAGCTTTACTTGCTTTGGCAGAAGCTATTTCCTGAGAAAACAAACTGCTTTTGAGAGGACCAGAAGTTACCTAATCAATTATAATTCTTTTTTTCTGACTAGGAACTATAAACAATTTGTTCTTAAGAACTGTGCTTTATCTTATCCTCATCAAGCAGAAAGTAGCCTACCTTAAAGCAAAACTAGAGATCTGGAAGCAACTGTCCCCCAGGAAATAATTTTAATGCTCGCTCTTGCAGGGTTATGTCAAACAGCTGTATTCCCCAGATAAGTTGTCTGCTCTGGTTCAGAGTTTTTTTTGCAAATCCCTAGTCTGGACTAGTCTTCTTATGTTTCTCTCTCCCTTTTCAGCTCATCTAATTTTAAATTTTATTTGAAGACCTCTTTTCCATTTGCTGAAGCTTAGCTTCTCTGCTAGCCAGTTTTATACTTAGCAGTAATTCCCCCATTCATGATATACTGTTTAAAGATGAGTTGCACCTTGCACTTTGGAAGAATTCGACCAACTTACTGTGTGTGAATAGCATAATATATTTTCTCCAAAATAAGATCTCTTTAAAAATAGACTCTGTTTTTTGGTGGCAAACTTGTGTTAGATGGAGTTGGAGAATTGGCCTTTAAGATTAGTGATGGGCTATTTTTTATGTGAAGTTATTTTTTTAATCTAGATGACCAAATTAATAACAGGGAAAGCAGTTGTTTCGGTGAGCTTTAATTTGTGGGAAAATCTGAAGTGGGTTTTGTGCATCTCTGAAAACTGTGTTTATTTTGAAGGTGTGATGGTTATTTTTCCATTATAATTCCTATTACAGTATATTCTCTTCAAAAAGTAGCAACAAATGGCATGAAGAAAATTATATGGTGATACTATTCAGAAAGCTGCCATCTCTTGATTTCCCAGTAGGGGAGAGGAGACATGCTCTCTGGCCACTTTGTGTACTTCATCTAACTGGAAAAGGCCAGTGTCTTCTCTGAATAAAACTGACTGCAGATTTAGAGTTGTTACTGCTTTTAATGCTATTTCTATCACTGTAAACAACCTGGTTAAGCTGAGAAGGGTGGAAAAATACATCATGAATGAGACAAAGTAATGATAAACTTGAAACCAGAAAGCTGTTCTGGGCTTTCATCACTTTTTCAGTTAGCAGTACAATGTTGATCTGCACCTTTTAAATTTTGATACTAATATGTGTGGACTTTAGGACTTTTTAGAGAGTCAAGAGGTAAGAGCTCTTTAGTTTCACCAGTTAATCATGACTCTAGTCTGTATGTTTTGTTAAAACACTAACTTTGCAAACAACTCTTGGCATTTGAAAAAAAAATACCATTAATTATAGTTATTATATTTTAGGCATGAATATTTAAGTATCTGAGGAAATTTGGAAGAATAAAAAGTAACTGGCTAAGCTGAGCATCTGCAAGTGTTATGGCAACTAAGAGTTGGTATGTCAGAGAGTAAGACAATAAATCTTTTTTACTCTTTTTCTTAATCAAAAATTTAGATATTTTAAAAAGGATAAAGTATTTTTTTCATAATAATTTTGAGTGCTCAACATATTAAGTTTCAAATATGTTTGGCCCTGAAGCATGTATTCCCCGTAAGAAATGGGGGAACTGAAGTGTAGGTGCTGTGACATACCTGGCTTTAAATACAGTACAAGTCTCCTGATTTCTCGTTCTGACTATCACATTCATGGGACTCATATTTAATTCCTGTGATTATTCTTTCCAGTGCCTTTGCACTGTGAAGGAAATAATTTTCCCCATAGGCATCTCCAATGTCAATCTTGTTAGGACAGAAGTATCAGTATTCCCACTGCCTGCTGAAAGGAGCCTGTGGAATGTCTTTTGTGGGTTTTGACTTGCAAATGATTGGCAGACTTTAGGAGGACTTTTCCTTATGATATTTAAATTTAGTACTGTTACTGATGGGCCTCCTATTAAAATGTAGATTATTAAATCAGTTCTATCATTTATCAGTGAAAATTATAAATTTGATAGTTCTTGCCTTTGCATGCAGTTTAAGTGAAGGGATCTGTGGCAGCTCCTTGATAGCCATTCAGCTCAGCCATGTAAAATGAGGTCCTTATATCATTCACTTTTAATACTCTTAAATAATATATTACTTCACTTACCTACATCTCTCTTTCTCCCAGTTCCCTTCCTTTATGGATTTGTCAATGTTGCCTTTGATTTGTTCAATGAATATATTATTTCTCAAGTCATTTCAGCTGAGAGCTTGATGCAGGACGTGTCTGTTTGGATAACAGACTGGTTCAGAAGTACCTGAGGCATCAGTACGTTGTTTCTGTGATTACTTTTTGTTCTGGGTTTGACAGCTCAGTTAAACATTGCACTGTTTTTTAGTAGCATACTTTTATGGGTAATAAACTACTTATATAAATTTTTTTTTCTAATGCTACATTTTTACTTGGTAGTAAGAATTCAAGAAAAGTTAACTTCAAACCAGAAGTAAATATGAAGTTCATGGATATAGAAATCTAAAGGAAAAAGGATTGCTGCTTTCATTATACAGTGAGTGGTTAGTTTTTCTTAGGTGTTCTGTTCAGGTCTATGCTTTGGTGCATCTGCCTACAAATGAGAATCATACCTGGGTTTGAACAAAAAAGAATTAAGTCTTGTTTTATGTTGTTGGGGAAATTGAAGACTATTATAGTCCCTAACTTGAATTGGTGAGCACAAATGTAACTCTGGAATGTTTATTTGTGTGTAACCAGAGTCAGTTTTGGAGAACTAATGTCAGAAATCTTCTTTCACTGTTATGTTGTTTCTGTGCTTATGTAATCACCATTATATGCAATAAATACCGTTTTGAGTAAGACTTCTCAGGCCAGGTTTTCCCTGAAGAAGGATAATACCCTCTGAGGAAGATCAGTTTGGAGAGAAATGGCAAACCATAACTCTTTGCTCCTGTTCCGTGATTAGTGGGAGGTAAACAAAAGAGGGCTGCTTAATACCTTGAAGTGTGTCACAATGGTTGTAAGTATATATTACTGTCCAGATGTTGAGGCTGAATGTAGTTTTGTACTAAGACACACTTATTGGAGTCTTGGGAGCTTGAGAAAACTTTCTGCATCACACTGCATTACAGCTTCTTTCTGATAATATCTGATGTGTAGTTTATACATGTGTGGCTTTTTCACGCTAATCTGAGAAATCCTGTGTTGTGTTAGATGCTGGTGTGATGCTTCAAGGAAGCTGGCTTTCAAGAAATAGCCCTTAAATTAGATTTGAAGTGGATTTTAGGAGCAGCTTTTCTTTCTTAAGAGCTGATATCGAATTGAAGGAAAAAGAAATATGAGAAAAACACTGAATTGAAATGGAGTGCTCATATTCAAGAGCCACATACCTATACATAAAGCATTTGACCTGGAAGAAATCTTCAGTCTTTTAGTACTGCTCAGATGAACAAAGCAAAGCAATTCATTAGCAAAGCACTTACTTGGCAGAAATATGAAAACATGAACATTGTTCACGCTGTTGAAAGCTAAGCCCTGCAAGGAAAGACACTACCCAAAACCACTTGAGCAATATAGTGTGCTTTAGTAGGCCCATTAGGATGCAGACATTTGATTATTTCTAATTTTTTTTCTAAATATTTTGATGAAAAATACCAAAGTTTTAAAATGCTTCCCTGTTATTCCAGGAAATAAACTTTGTAAGTGAGTTTACAAATGCTTCTTTTATGGATGTATCTGAAATTAAGGTGTGAGTTCCATTTTTTTTCTGAGTTCTAATTAATTAGTCTTTAAACGGTGATGCTGGTGAAATGATTTGTTGCAACTCGAAGTGTTCACTCTTCCCCAGCCACTACTAATACGCTGTTTACATCTCACACATTGAACTTACTGAAATAACTGGTTCTGATATAAAGTATGAAATGCTGTCAGATCTATTAGAGTAATTGACACATCAAACTTAATTTCCTTTAAAATTGTGATATGATAGTATGACCAGCTGGTGATCTCTGGAAAATAAATGAGGTAGCTTTAGCTTGGCCATCCAAACTCACCTCATTTGCTGCAGAATCAAAGCCTAAGCCTCAGAAATTTAAGGATGTGATATGAGTAGGTGTGGTCTTTCTGCCATGTGGATTACATTTGATTTAATATAAGATTTATAGCTGAGTATTTTTGTGAAGATAAATCCATGGATGTTTAACAATAGCTGGTAGGAAATGTTTGTATCTCATCTCAGACTCAGCAGCTCACTTAAGTTCCAGAATTCTCACCTTCCCCACCAAACCCATGCTGTTGCTGTAGTTCTTATGCCATGAAAATCCCTTCCTTGAAAAATGGAAGCTGCTACTCTGCATTTCAGCTCTTAACTCAGAGAGCATTAACTTCCCAGTTTGCTTACTCTGATCAAATCCTAGCTTTGTGGGGGAGTGCGTTTTCTGTCATTCTTGTTCTTCCTGCCAACTGTGCTCCAGTGAACTAGAAAAGTGACTCAAATGGACAAGGCTCTTACACTCGGGGAAGCAGGGCTCCAGTTTATTCCAGCTGCCTGAATAGTAAACCAAAGGAGAGGACTGAGGGAGAAACGGCATTTGGAATTACATTTTCTCTGCAGATTCCAACTTTGTGCACTAATTTATTATACAGTTTGAAAAATGTATTTCTGGAGCCATAAACCAACCACAGAATATGATTTAATAAGCAGTGTCAATCAGAGCAGTGATGGATATCCACTTACAAAAAGTCCATAACTGCAAGTCATATTTTGCCTCAATCTTCAACAGAAATGTGATATTCATCATGGCAAATGTGTGACATTCATGCATCATGGATAGCAAAGGTCAAATTAGCAGTGGAAATGAAAGTATGGAAATGATGGCAAGTACTTGCTGGTGGAAGAGTATGGAGGAGTACAGCAGAATTCTGGAAGAACTAGCTGATGAAATAACTGAGGCTTTACTAAATGTTACTGGCTTTGTTAACAGAAAATTTTAGAATGGTTCATGCAGTACTTCTACTCAGTGTGAAGAGTTGCTTGACAAAGGCAAAGTTTGATTAAAAGTGAGACTTGGAAACCCTTCAGTGAAAGAAATAAAATAATTTTCAGAAATGCAAGAGCAAGACTGAGTATGGAAATGACTGGGGAGGACAAAGAGCTGGGGTAGTACTTGATCAGAGCTGCATCTCCATTGTGCATGAGTTGGCCAGGCACAACATGAGACATCATCTTGTCCCCGTTATCAGCATCATCATCTTGTCAAGAGTGTAGTCTTGCCTTTAGTTTTGTAAGCCTACAGATTCTCCTTCCCTTGTGGAATGGTGGTGTTTGTGCTCCACTGGTTGCTTTATCTACCCAGAACAGAGGCTGCCATGCCCAGTGAAACTGGGGCTGGTCAACAGGGCAAGTGAATCCTCGGTGTGCACTAAGGCAGAGGTTTCACTTAGGTTCCTCACAGGCTGGGGCTGTGATTCTCTTGTAATCCCGAGAAATTATGGCAAACCTGGCCTGTGGCTTACACCTGGACAGTGCTGAGGTGGCTGCATGGCAGTGTGGCACTGGAAATGCACCAGCATTTCCTGGGAGGAGTAGGAAACTTTAGTAATAATGTATGATCCTTGTAAACATGAGAGGAGTATGCATAGTCCAAATAAGGCTAAGTGGCATTGACACTGAAGCAAATGAAAACAAACTAGCTGGGGAAAAATTTGGGAAGATAGCGTGAAGAGGATTCTTAGCACTTACAGGCTAAACACTGTGGAGCAAGAAATCTTGTCGTAAGGTTGTCTGTAACAACAGGGAACAGGAATGAGTGACCTAAGAGGACTCATCTGATGTTGATTAAATGGAAAATACCTTACTTTTGCAAGTTTTAGATAAAAAATTAACAACTAATCCACAAAAAAACATTTGAGAGAAAATGTGATAGGCTTATATGGAATTTAATTATAACACTTAGGTGATGCTTCAGTTATATTAATCTGTTTGCTTACAGATCAGCACTAGCAAAAGCTGATTTGTTGAGGTACACTGATGTTATTCTGAGCTCTTTAATAAATTTTCCCCAAAATACTGCTGTTTGAGCTTTTCTCTTTAGTTGTCAGAAGCTTGTTTTTTTGTAGTTTTCAGTATGTTTAACTTCTTCCAATTTCGTGCAAGGTAAGTCAGTATGTAGGGAAGTGTTTGTTTTATTTTTCTGAAAGTGCTAGGAGCCCTTTCTTAGCCAATGGTTAGGCTCTGGCTCTTCTGACCTGTGCCTGATGGAGCGCAGATGGGAGGGTGTGGGCCCTCCCTTCACACTGAAAATAGCTGTCCCTTAAAGAAGAATCTGCTGGCAGCTGTCCTGGCAGACTGGCAGGTTAACAGCTACCTACAGCTTCTGCCTTGCCTTTCAGAATGCAGGGAGAGAGGGGGTGCATTCCCTCTCCTGCCAGGAGGATTTGCACACTGCCATGGGGATGGCCCTTCCAGAGCAGTGTGCTGAGCCCCAGCAGCAGATGGCAGTTCACATCTGCTTTGTGGGGGAGGGAGTGGTCTGTTTCCTGGGCATGCTATAAAAATATATATTTATTAATGCTGTATTAAAAATAACCTCTTTTTCTTAGAGGTTACTGCAGTGCCAGTGTAGTAAGTGCTGCTGTGGTGTCATAACACTTTTGAAACAGTGACATTAGTCATAGTTATAACATATGTATGTACATATTTTTATATGCAGAAGTCTCTTTGGCTAAGGGCAAAAGGAATAAAAAAGTGAATAATGTGCTTTAATCTATGAGTTTCTGCTTTATTTTAGTAATGAAAAGATTGGTCATCTTTTATCTAATACTGCAGTTCTGACTTTGAATATTTAATACAGCATTTTTTCAGAATGTTTGAGAGAAATGCACATGCATAAATGCAAAAAGGTACTTCAGAAGAAAATCATTCACTTCTGATTCCTTTTCCATGGTCTCAAAAGTTCAGACTTCTGAAAAGTAAGTGCTAGTTTCTGTAGTACTGTAGTACTGAGTGTGTACAAGCGTGGACTACAGGTGCTGGCTTTCAATACAGTGGCAATTTAAAGATCTCCAAAGCTCAATTTGAACTCTGACAGTTCTATTAATTATAAATTTTATTCAGAGAGCCTAGTACTGGATCTGCAACTCTGGTTTTCCTTTGATACAGAAACTATTCCCCTGACTTCAGATTGATTTCTTCATTAAAACATTTGATCAGTTTTTCTAATTACTATTTCCAGAAGCCACATACGACTAGTATGTTCAGTGTGGTTGTAAAGAAGAACTGTCATTAATGAAAAACAGCTTCTTTAAAAGTCATTGCTTGGTATTTCTAATTATTTTTTCTTTAATTCTATCCGTAACTGACTGATGGACAGAAAAACATTAATTTCTTGACATTTTAATAGTTTTGCATGGAGCACAAGCTTTCAACACCAGGAACCTTCAGGTGTTCGAGACTGAAACCTAGTTTTAGGCAGTGGAATAAGGACCCTGAATTCCTGGTATCCTCAGTTATTGTGAAAAATCCAATTATTTTGCTCAAATAATTGAATATTGACTCAGTGGGCTGACTTTGAGGCTCTTCAGTTCAAAAAACTTGGTCTGAGGTTTTCTGTTTATCCTTGTATCATTTTTGGAGGATTTGTTTGGTTTTTTTTTCCTCTTTTGGATATTGCAACTTCTATGTTACTCCTAGGTTTTGAGTAACAGAAATACAGTTTGCTATACTTCTGACCCTTTGACTCAATACTGGGAAAATAATGGTCAATAACAAACAGTGTTTGGAGTCTCTGTATGGAGCACAGTGGGAGACTTGTCCTTGCTTTGAACCCAGGCAGTGCTGAAATGCAGCTACAGATCAGACTGATAAAGTGGCAGGATTTCTGTAGGGAATGCACTGTGATATGTTTATATCTGTGGACTGTCTACATAGGGGAAGGGGTGAGACAAAAGACAAGAACATACCAAATTACAGAAATTACTGTGGGCCCATTTCATAAACAGCTGTGAGAAGCTGTGATCTCCTACACTCATTTTCATCACAGGTGTATGTATTTTATACACCTGGGAAATCCTCATTTCTGCTTTGTGGGAAAGGTGAGAAGACAATGTTGTAGCTTCAGTGCTGGGAGGGAGGGAAGGGAAGATGCAGTGGTGCCAAGCTTCCAGATGGAGGGAGGTGATCCAGAGCCCTACATGCACTTCAGTGACCCTCATGTAATTTTCAGTTGGAGATAAAAAGTTAAATAAGCTCTGAAGTTACTAGCTGCTTCACTTTATCAAAAGGTGTTTTATTGTTTTCAGTGTGCTTGCTATAGTCAAATTAGTTCTTGCTGTGTAGCCTGGTAGATTTTTAAAATTTTATTTAAAAAATTTTTAAAAGCTTGTAGGATGTTCACGTAAGGTGTATATCAAAATTACAGCATATTATTGCAAGAATATGTTGTCTTCACAGGAAAAGAAGTTCCCCAAGGGCTTCCATCTCAGTGCAAGGCTACAGTCAGCAGTTTTTAAAAACAACCTTCAAATTTTGAACCTTTCTGCATTCTGGGCTGTGAGCAGTGAGGAACTAAAAGGCAAGCATGTCCTTGTGGGAAGGGGTCAGTCATTTCTAAGGGAGTTGTACATACACAGATGCACTCCCGACCACACGGGTTGGTTATTTCATGCTGGTGATATGAAGTTCAATGAGTAACAAAGCCAAAGTAGTTGTTTTAAAAATCTGTTGCCAAGCAGTGGGTTTTCTCCTAGCAACGAGTGTTTTGCAGCAGGGGAAGCAGTTGGATACCTGAGGGGGGTATGTTAGCACTGGGGGAAGAGCAGAGAAATAACAAACTGGGGCTCCAGCAAGGCCCCAGAGCACAGGGAGGGTGACTGGGCATGGAGGAAGGTGAGGGAGAGGGCGAGGCACAGAGGGACATGGCACAGGATGGTCTGGGATAGGCTCTGAACAAAAGTGTGGGCTCAAGGCACAGGTTCATATTTGTTCATCAGCTGCTTTGTTTGGTTTAGGGAGTGATCAAATGTAGTATTATTAGCTGGTTGTTCTCATTGAAAAAAGAAAATCCATACTGAGATGCTAGGAAGTTTTATTTAGCCCGTATTTGAAGAAATACACTTTTATTTTTCAAAATAATTACCTTGTTAGAGAAAATAAGATAAGTGGCTTTTATTCTGCATTTTGGAAAACAAATTATATACCTGTTGCAGTTTCTTTTTCAATTAAAAATAAAATGTATTTATTATCACCTTTGCTTGTAAAGTGTAGTTGGTTTTAGACCTTATAATGTGGCCCCCCTTCAAAATCCCTGCATTAAAATGCAACCTGTGTCTGCAGATACAGACCTATGTTTATTCATCATTTTTCTGGTGGAATGGCTTATTTCTAAGTGATGTGCTATGTCACAATCTTTTCGTACTTGCAGAAAATAGTTACACACAATGACTCAACATGCATGTGCCTTTGAAAGGAGTTTATAAATGATTTCTTATGCAAAGTCATACTTTGACTAGATGGACATGTTTCACCACAAAGTCATCAGCTAAAATAGGAGAGCACAGTGTATAAATAGTGTTCTGTTTCACTCTGTGTAAGTGTAAAGTATTGATTATAGACTACATTTAAATTGCGTATTTTTATCACGGAGGTTGGAAAGTATCAGCTGTAGAATTTTACTTATTTTTCCATTTATCATGGTGAATTCTTCTCATTTTGCCTCACTAACACTTCTGTTTCATTATTATAGCATAGCACTGTCAAGTCTCTGGTAAACCTTCAAGTTTGATAGATCTGTTTAAAAATAGCAGCCACCTTAACACTTGCAAAATAGGCTGAAAAAGCGGCATGTAACAAGGGGCAGTTTTGTGATGCTAAATTTACACTGCATATGGATTTGCAATGCATACATTACACTCTGAATTTTGTAACTATTTATGGTCATAATCCCTGATTTTTGAGTTTTTAGATAGGATGGGGATGTTTATAGCATGTCCTTCTGATATCACAGCTTAAAGTTGATTATCTCTTAGGCCAGGACTCACTTAAAAACAGTAAGATAGTGAACTGGGAAAAATATTGTGAAGTTGGAGTAATGAGTTCTTTAAATCTTTTGTAGCTTTTAAAAATCTTTTTTTTTCCACATGTGAATAGCTCTGTTTGCTTATACATTATCAGCTGTTAGCTTATTGGGCTTCAGCAGGTGATCAGCAGAACAGGCCACTGTTCTTCTCTCTGCTTGCTCTTACCATTAAAAACAAAATCAGCCCATTTTTAATTTTCATATTCTTATAATGTTTTCTTATAGCTGTTGTTTTTGCAAGGCAAACTTTTAGCTCTGAGGGCTATTTTTTAGCTACATAAGATCTTTATCATACAAATACATAAGCTTTTTAGCAAACAAATCATGTAACAGACTTGCCAGGAAGAAATTAATATGAATATCATATCTGGGTACTACTCAGATCTCCATAGTTGAGACTTCTGTCAATCAACAGACTGCATTTCTTAAACATGGTGAGAATCTCTGGCACTTTTTTGTGTGTTAAGTCAGCCACATTTCTTGTTCCTATTCTGTTCATTTCTCCCATTTCCCAGGTTCCTTCTCTGCAGAGAGAGTTCAGCACCCTCCCTGAAAAAGACAAGAGTGCAAATGGACTCACAGTCACAGTTCCCTTTTTTTTTACTTTTAAATAAATTTGATTGTTTTTGAGAACATCTCCCACTTCTACTCTATATTTTTCTTAGAGAAAATGAAGATATTCCTCTTGATATCAAGTGAATAAAGGTAAAAATCTCAAGTGATGCTTCTTTTGAGACTGAGAACTGTTTATTTTCAAGCATGTTGGAGAAGTAGTCAGACAGTTAAACCTTAGGAAACCTCCAGCTCTCTGGAGACAAAACTTTTAGTTACACTGAAGAAATCATGGTGATCTTTGTAGTGTTAACTTTCTACCCCCTTTTTTTTCCCAGTTAATCCAAATATAGTTTAGCACTTTATGATAAAGCTCTGGTTTGATGAGACATATGATGAGCAATAATAATGACTGCAATTTTCTCAAAGGTAGTTCCACAGAAAAAAATGTAATGTTAGCTTCTCATTTGCCTAGAAACAAATAAAAAAATAACCTTACTAGACTGCTCTAAATGTCTGGTGTTAATAATTTTTTAAATAGCTGTTTTTCCAAATGAAAAATTAGATATTTACAGAATCTTAGTCCTATGTTTATTTGTCTAGATAAGTGTTTTACATTGACTGTTTGGTTAATCATTATGACAGGTTAATTTGCAAAGAGAGAAAGCCTGTCTTCAGAAAAAGGGTATCTTTGCAGTGAAGATTACACTACATGCTTATTTAAGCAATTACGGGTTTATACAATTGCTTATTGCATGTTGTTCAGGTTCTGAGTCATGATATTTTATTAATAAATGATGGTGCATTTTCTAACTGGAAATTTTATTTGAAGACTGTAATGCTCCATTTGGAAATCCAAAGTCATTTGAATGCTTTCCTTTTAAAAGATGCTTACATTTTTCTAATGAACAAATGGCCCCTGTTTGACTGAGCATTTTAAAAACAGTCTTTGGAGAGATGTTTGGGTGAAATAAGCAAAGAATAGCAGTTTTGTATGTGGGACAATGTGAAATGAAGTGTAAAGGGAATGACTGAGGGAGGAAACACGTAAAATCGTTGCCCAACAAGAGGGAGACTTTGTGACTCCAGGTTGGGTGAGGAAAGAATTGGCAAGATCTTGAAAATAACCTGTGGGAAAAGTTGGAAGCATTTTACGCCTGATTTTGATTAATTCCTAGAGAGTTTTGTTCTGTTAGGATGTGAAGTTTATGTAGAACCTGTCTGTAGCGACAGCAGTACCTTCCTGTCCAAGGCAGCACACAGTGTTCCACAGTGTTGTAGCCTTGCTCTTTTAGAAAGCCCCTTGGAGAGCCCCTGGAGGCTCTCGAAATTGTAAAATCACTTTTACTCCTAGCTCTGGCTGGGCAGACCTATTGACCTTTCCTTGAGCAGAGAGCATCTGAACTCCACAGATCGTTGAGTATTGTTGATTATTCAAAGTGACTGATATAAATATCAGTAGACTGGAGACATGAAGCATTGGTTTCATTGGTTGTGATGATGGCACAAAAAAAGTATCACCGTTTCTTCACAGATTCTCTTCACTTTCTGCCTGTACCATTTCTCATTAGAGTTCTCTCTTGGAGTGTTTTGAGTTACAAAATCAACCCCTACAATGTAGGACTGGCTAAAAGAAGAGTAAGGTTTGCCTGGAGAGTTTACAACATAGACATCCTAACTAGAGAGAAAGTGAAAGCCTTAACACACTTAGGGGAGGTCAGTGATTTGACAGGAAAAAAAGTCAACCTCCAAGGAACTTCAAAATTCTCAGCAAACCAAACATAAAGTAATAAGCAACATTTGTACCAAGCTGCAAAATGAAGAAATCTGCACACATTAGAGGCTTTTACAACTGTGTTGGGAGCAAATGTCATACATTTATTGTTCTTTCATGTGAAAGAAATGCAATAGCAGGAAAGATCCTGCTTTCTCCTGTAGATGCCAACGCTGGCTTAAACACCTCTGTCAAGTACTGCAGCATTCTAAAATGTATGAAGAACAAATAGGTTGCCTTAGATTTCTGTAATTCCTTTGGAACTTTATGGTTTTATTCTATTTTGTTAAATGGATGTTTTCCTACTGACACCTCTTGTTATTTACACAAATTATTATATAGCACTTTTTCTAATGGATTCAGGTTCCAAAATCCTCTAATATTTTATCTTTTTAAATATTTATAGAGAGGATATACAGAAAAGGGATTCTGCTTAGGTTTTAAGGTGACATGGCAAGTCTTAAGGTGTGAACCATATGTCGCTTAGTTACCCCTCTGTGTTTCTGCAGAGCTGATGTGTTGTTCAGGCCCATCTCCAGACATAAAGCCAGAGACTTAACATTATTCTGCAGATAGATGTTGTCTTTACATCTGCTGCTAAATTGGTGAAGGACAGAACTGGTAGCTTCAAGATTTTGTTTCCATTTTCAATGCAGAAGAATATACACAGTGAAGGACTGGGATAATTTGTACTGATTTCTGGGAAGTCTGAGAGGAGTTTTGGTTTGGGAACGGAGTTAGTTGGGTGGGTAGTGTTGTTGTTGTTGGTTTTAGTGGTTTAGGTTTTTTTCCTGAAGAGTTAATACAGAAAGCAAGCATATGCTGACAGCTGGTAAACTGAACTTAGTTTTCTTGGATGAGTGCTGGTGTGAGGTCACCAAAGGATACTACTGCATGATAGACATGTCTGCTCCTTCTGCCTGTGGTGTGTAATGCTTAATAGAGGAAAGTCAGGCAAGGGCTGTAAACAATTTGAAATGTTCTGTGCCTCAGAATTTTAACAAAGTCATCTGAGAAGGGGATTTACAAACTGCATACTTAGAATGCATGACATCTGACCATCATTCTGAGAGAGTTAATGAATCAGAGGGTATTTTGCGTTCTTTCTTTAGATCACTTGAGTTCAGCCCACAGCTACAGTGATGAAATGTCACTATCCTTATAATGCTCTGTGTGAAACAAGTCTGATTTTCTATTGGTTCTTTGGAAGCAAAGCTTGTTGCCCCAGGGCTACCACCTACCCCTGAGGCAGGAGTCTTCATACCATCCCAGTCTGAGACGTCAGTGAAAGATTGATTTTCAGGAGGCACTCCCTCGAGAAAGCTGTGTCCCCAAAACATGAGGGGACAGGATGTAACCTCATTATCCACACAAGAGCGGTTCCTTCACTACTACTGCTAATGCTAATTTCAACACTAATGCTTGTAAGCTTAGGAAAGTATAACAGCAGGCAAACTGCCAGTATTTGCTCTAGTTCTATCACCTAGAAAATCTCAGCTATCCTTTTTGCCATACAGAATAGGGCAGATGTGATGTAATGTGTGTCTCTTCCTATGAACAGCCTTATTATCTACAAAATTTGGTTTTTCGTTGGTGTTGAAAAGAACAGCTTGTATCCTTAGCAAGCAGGGAAAATGGTCTGGCATATTTAAGAAAAGGAGTATTAGCAATATTCAAATAATTCACATGTTTAATTAGTATAAAATATACATATCTGCACTCCACAAAAGCAAGGCTTATGAAAATAGAGACTCTTACCTTGAAAAATAAGAACATTTACATGTTATTAAGATTAGGTGCATTGCAGTGACACCAGCTTTGTGTATTCCATCTCCTTGCTTCATTTTTTTTGTAGTTTCATATCTGATACCTACCAGTCACTGACAATTACTTCATTGCAGAGAAAAAAAGCACTGACCCTGAGAGTTATCCAGTTTTTGTATTGGAAGTACCGTTCACTTGCTCTGAAAATGCTCAATTGACAGCTCAAAAAAAGTCCAAACCCAGAAAAGCCCTCTAGCACCTTTATGTGAGAACATCTGCCAGGCTGATAGAAATTAGCCTGCATTGCATTTATTTATTCACTTGCCAATACTGTACAGCACTCCTTATATTGTTCTACGGAGCAGGGTGTGCTCAGTTGTTCTGTAAGATGGAGTTAACAGTCTTCCCAAGTTGAAAGTCAGCCAGGTGGGCACAGTTCCAGAAATGTATGGTGGATAATTCAGGGGCTGCATAGAATATCAGTACTTTCTAATCATCGGTGCTTAGGTTAATAAGGATTTGAGGGACAGATGTACAGAGAGATAAAAGAAATTGTGGTCCAAGGAGCGGGGGCTGGGAGGGCAGAAGTCACAAGGCCTCTGTAAGCATGTAACTGGGATGCCTCGCTGCAAAACAAAGATTTGTGGTCCATATGTGTTTTGCAATACAGAATCACAATGCAAAAATGCATAATATCGTAAGGATTATTATAATCCCAAAATAAAGCTCTCTTACTAGGTCATTCCATGACTTTTCTGGCACAGTAACATAGCTGAATGTGATGGATGGAGATTTCCGTGGCCTCATTCGGCCCATATCCTAGTGGGTTTGGACGTGCTCTGGATCGTGTAGTGTTGAATTGGATCCCATCTCACAGAGGAAGATGGAGGATCTGTAACAAGGGTGCTCATGAGGAAGTTCTGTGCCTGCTGGTCCTTTGTGCATTACTGGGACAATATCAGTCCCTGTTCCTGTTCCACAGATTAAATCAAGCTGTAGTTGTTGCCCATTGAGGTGAACTCAGTCTTGTTACAGTAATCCCTGAATGCTGCTGGTGATTGTGTATGGTCTCAGGTGTTACAGGGCAGGAGCTGGGTGCTGAGATGCACAGGGAGGATGTGAAAATTTAAGGGTACACACCTTAGGATTTCAGGTAACAGGAGCTTGCGCAAAAGCCCAGGAACTTCCTGCTTCTTGACAAATAGGCGGAGTTTTTGTTATTTAATCTTTGTTTCCTGTCCAAAGCCACTTGACTTTGTTGGTGTGGAGTAGCTTGCTCCAGTCCTGCATCAGGTAATTTATTTTCTTAAATTTAAAAAACAAATAAAAATTCCGTAGTCTAACACCTTGTGCCCAAGAGCTGCCTACTCTTATTTCACTGCAGTGACCTTGCTTGAGCTTCAGGAAAGCCGTACTGGCCAATCTCAGCCATCTTCCCTTTGTTTTCTTGCAGGCTCTGATACTTCATCAGCTTGGGCGCTATAGCTTGGCAGAGAAGATTCTCAGAGATGCTGTCCAGGTGAACTCCACAGCTCACGAGGTCTGGAACAGCCTGGGAGAGGTGCTGCAGGCTCAAGGCAATGATGATGCCGCGACCGAATGCTTCCTGACGGCACTGGAGCTGGAAGCCAGCAGTCCTGTGGTCCCTTTTACCATCATTCCCAGAGTCCTGTGAGAGGGCATCTCCATCAACAGATTTTTGGTCTTGACTTGCGGGTGAGCAAACCCAGTGTATGAGACTGCCTGGTAACTGGTTAGTTTGAGAAACTTTAGAGCTACAGGTAACAAACTCCACTCTTTTGTGGGAAAGTGGCCAAAGCAGGGAGGTGCCACCATATATTAATGTCAGACTGAGAGGACAGAGTGGTGAGCCAGAGCCAAATCACTCATATCACCTGCAGTTTTGCCCTGGTAGTTTTAAAACATCATTATATTCATGGATGATGTGCCATATTTTGTTAGTGAAACTTGAGTGTTACATAAAATTACAATGGAATCAACTACCAATTGTAGAATAAGTTAAGTGGCAGAGCAGACTATTTTTAACAAGGCTGTTAATAAAACTGTTCTCTTCCTGCCTCTCAACCTCTTTTGGCCCAAAGTCAAAATGTGAATTTTCTGTTTCCATCTCTATTTTAGTCCAGGCCAGAAAATCAGTTGAGTTCTTGTTTTCAGTTGTTGATAACTGTGATGTGTGGCTAACTGTTATCTAGAGCAAAGGCTGAGTACAAGAATATTTATATTTTACCAATGTATGCCTGTTACAAAAAATATATTAGTTATTTAAGTTTAACTTTTTTATGTGAATTCAGAGTTTATTTATCAATGGAAATATGTAAAAAGAAGCCTCAAATGGAGTATTTACCGACATTCCTTATACATGAACCCACACTTGGCTAAATGGGAAGATTATGTTAATAATAAAATGATTTTTAAATGGAACCTTTCCTGTGTCCTAATTAAGAATCTGGGGGAAATAGATGGCTTATGAACACATTTTTATGAAGGCTGGCTGGCCTTGAAAATGGACAACACCAAAATTAAATCTTCTGAGGCCAGTCTAGAAAAAAGAAGCTGCTATACTCTTTGCCAATGGTACTGTTATCTTAGATTTCAGGTTTCCTTAAATCTTCACAACTTCTTTTTTATTCCTTCCACTCCAGCTCTTGATGAAGCCAGATTACACCGCCTCTACATAATGCATGGACACTTACATACACCTTGGTAGTGCTTGGGAAAAGCATGTTAAATATTTATACAATATTCTTTAATTTTTTTTACTGTCTTCATAGTTCTTTCTCAACATCTCCTCCCCTTTGTGTCCCTTGAAAGGCTGGTTTAGTAGACAGATACTTACCAGAGATTCTCTGGGATGTGTGGAGAAGAGTCATTGTTGCAGTGACTACTCAGGGTGTGTGAGCTGGGGTAGTAGTGTTCCCCTCATTTACAGCGCTGGGAACATTTGGAGCCTGGGAAGAGTTCCAGGTTCCCCATTAGACTGGGTGCTCCTTGATACTTGGCTGATTTGCCACAAGAAGTGATTTTAAAGTGCTTAGCACAGGATTGCAGATGATTCAGGAAAATAACAGCAAATGTTGTTCTTTGTCCCTCACCAGAGCTTACATGCTTTAAACACATGGAGGATCCTCACTGTGGCAGTGTGGAGCCCCAGTGAGCATCTTCAAATGGCAGAAGACTTAAACCTGGGGAGCTCTTCAGTTTTCCCTCTGGCATTTCAAATGCCTGTTAGACTGAGGCTACTTTGAAATTGTATCTGCTTGGTATTTGGACCATATGTTCTCTGTAAAATGGACCAAAACCCTGTAATAGGTAGTGTTTTCAAATCTATTTTAAAGGCAGTAGAAACTGTGTCATCTTGCTCACTGCGGAAAACATCAGTTTTGTTTCCCCATTTAAAGTCCCTGTTTGGCATTTTTCCTTCCTCCTGTCCTTGGCTTTCTTTTCCTCTTTTCTATTTGCCAACTGTTCTCTTTTCTAGTCCCAGTTCATAATTTGTGTTCTGGCCCTGCTGTCTTTTGGCACCCATTACATGATACCAAAAAATAGTGCAAAACCTTTATTTGTTTAATTCAGTTCCTCCTGAGCGCTTTTCCTGTCCCAGTTCCATTAGATAATTTGTCATACCTTTCACAGGAGTGCTCCTTCACAGCATTGACTCACCTTTTACTATAATATCAAAGCAAGGCAACCTTGCTTCTATCAAGGCAATTTGCACCTAGATCTGGGGCAGGTGGTCTTTCTCAACAGAGCTTCAGACAAAAGTAGAGAATAGGAGAATTCTGTAACAGAATTCAGTTTTGATTCTTCTCATTCCATTTCAATTCCTGGCCTCTTTTGATAAACTCCCAGTGTGGAAAGGTTAGCAGTCTAATTGTGTCATGTCTTTTATTAGTGGAGAAGTTGTCACTAGTGTCGTGCATATCAGGTGAACCTGAATATCTGTTTCCTTTTTCTTGCACTGGAATCAGTTTCACTGTAAACCCACAAGCTTCTACCTCTTGGGAATAGCCTCAGCTACCTATTTTTAAAAATGGATTATCTCTGTAGGGCTGTACATTTAGGAATTTTCAGGCAGAAGTGGAAATCCTTGCCAGCATATGAATTAAACAGCATTGCTTGTTTAAACATAGGTTTCAAGTTAAAGCAACAATTTCCTAGGTTTTACAGCTGCATTCTTTTTTCTTTTTTTAAAATTGAGTAAGGCCAAGATATTTTTGTATCTGTTTAGTTGCTAAACAGAGAGATCTGCCTTTTGCAATCTGCTCTCAGGCCACCATAGCTTTTCAGTCTCTAGATTGAAGGAAACAACGTCCATGTGTACAGCCAGTCCTGGGGAAGTGTTCCCTTGGTGCCTGTAGGTTGGTGTCATCCTCATGAGGACTGCTCCTGGACTTTGTGGCTGGCAAAATCTCCATATGGGCACACAGTCTGTGTGTGCTCTTGCTCCTCCAGCCTGTGGCAGGAATAAGAGCTGTTCAAATGATAAGTGAGGTAAGTCAGGGCTGGAAACCATGCCAACCCCTTGCTCCCTTGTCTCAAGGTTTTACTAACCTTTGGGTGGGTGCCAAGTAAAGTAAAATGGTTATTATAGTGCATTGTCAAGCACTCGTATCAGTGTAGGGAGAGGTTGCACAAGCCTGAGATCCCCAGCCTTTCGACAGGGATTACATGCACTTCTCTTAAATTCCAGACTTAAAAACAGGAATAGTGGCTTTCAGAGGAGATTCCCCTTATTCTGCAGTGTGCTGGTGGTACTCAAAATGATTAACATTTGGTTTACTAGGCCTACGCTAAAGTGTAGCAGCAATCTCTGTTGCACTTGATAAAAGGTCTGACTCTGCAGTGCCTGCAATAAGAAAATTTATCCTTCAAGTAATTGGTAAAAGTTCATCTCTAATTTTGGTGCAGATAACCATTTTTACTCCGCGATTTATTTAATTTCTACTTTTGCTTTCATGATTGATAGAGAATCATAGGAACAAGAGAAACTATCCAAGCAGAACTAATCCAACTGTATCTTTGAAAACTTCCGTCATTAATTATATGCATTTTAAACATCAAAGCTATTTTAAAAATTGCTTTAATTTTCCTTGAAAATCTGTTTTTTCCTGAGTAGACTGTTCTACTCTGGAATGATAGCAAAAACTTGGATATATTGCAGTTCCAGATTTACCTTGCTAATTCTTTGTTTGTTCATTTGTCAGTTGTAATGGTATTTTTCTCACAATCATCCTTTCTCTCCTCTAGCATCAAGTTAAAAAGCTTATATGCTAAAATATGCTTTGAGCAAGTACACTTCTTCAGCATTTCATCTATTTAACCTCGTCACTTCCAAATTACCTTTTCTGATCTCACTGATGGGCTGTGCTGGAGTGTGTTACACTTCCATATGCATTCACATTATCATGAAGACTAGCTGGTAAGGATTCTGCTCATGGACAACAGGAGAGACAAAGAATGTTTGGCTTTTGTCCTGTGTGGCTGTCATTGCTAATTGTGTGAAATTTGCTGGGAGTCTCTCAGACTTGCAAAGCCAGCAAGCAGGCTCAAAGAAATGGGACAGTGAAGTTAAACCTAAGGAAAATCAGAAAGCTCTTTTGGAAAGAGGAACGTGTGTGGGGTGAGTGTTGGTCAGATTAACTCTTCTCCATTGCAGGGACACGTGGTACTGATATGCTGGTTTGTCACAACCTTGGTCACCTGGCCTTTCCAGTTCTCAATTTGAAGCATCTTTTTAGCCCAGGTGTGTTGTCCCTCCAGTTACTATTTCAAAGAGAGAAAACTGTACCTATTCATTTCTAAGTCCTTTGAAAAAATGTACTGTCTGGCTCCTGTTCCCTGTCTAGTCATGGGATGGACAAGCATGAGGACCACCGCCCCCGGCAGCGCTTCGGACATTCCCAGAGTGCAGCAGCTGCCAGGTGTGCTCCTTTGGATGTGTCCCTAAGGCACTGCAGGAGCACACAGCAAAGCTCCTGAAGGCAGGAGGGAGAGAACTTTGGCCTTTCTAAATATGCCTTCACTTAGAAAGCTTCCTTGGAGGGACTGAGTGTAAAAACCTATTTTAGACATTAAGGGATTGATTAAATGTGTCATTGCTGTGCTGAATTTTTTTCCTTTGTGTCCTTACATGAGGCAGGGATCTCTGTAGGAGAGATGACCCTTGTCTACTTCATCCAGGTATAAATAAATCTCTACAGCCTGCTCCCGTATCCTCACTGGGAGTAGCATGACTGGCTCTTGGCTGCATCTCTGCCTCTAGAATTGCCTCCCCAAGGCTGTGACGCTCTTCAATATGAAATTACTGAAGGAGCCCTCTCTATCTGGCTTGAAAAAATTAATCGATAAACAGTTAAATAAGGTCATTTCTTTGTTATTACCACAGTGACATGGCTTTAAAAGCATGCAGGGTTAGTGCTTTCCTGTTTGTTTCTGTAGCTGAGCCCCCATCTCTGTGAGGACAGTAAAGCTGGAAGTCCCTCTGGTGGGTACAGCTGAGGAATAAACATCTGATCAGCACATGGGCCCCTGGGCTGGCTCCCAAACAGAAAAATGGACCAGCTTACCAATTTTAAAGTGGATGCTTTTACTACACACACGCATGGACATGCTCACAGCTACAGAGAGCCATGCCACAGGTGCATCTTATACCTGTGGCAGAGTTTTGAGAGGAAGTTCCTATACAGTTCACTTGTAGCTCCTGTACAGCTGTCCTCTCTAAACAGGCTTTGTTTTTTTCTGACAGATAGTTGGTTGTGCCAGAAAAGGAAATTCTGGCCCCAGTTTTCACTTCCAGTGCGTGTCACATGTATATCAAATGACAAGCCTGAGACATTGTTACTATTAGTACAGGCTTTCCTAAGATTGTTGTTTTCCAAACAGCACCAACTACTAATGTAGGACTGGAGGGGGCAACAGAGGCCATAAAACATGCCAAGTTGCTTTCCTTTTGACTGTCGTGCAAAAATAGCTCTTTATTGGGAGTAAAACAGCAATCTTCAGACTGAAAAATTGTTTTTTCTAAGGGTCCCTTCAAAAATGGGTTTTTGTCTTTCTTCTTTTTAATACTGCAATATTTTAGGATAACTAACTCCTCTGAGTTGGAACAAGAACCCTGCAACCTTCAGGGCAGGTCCTGTGGCCAAAGGACCCAGCAAGTGCCTTCATTGACACAGGACTTACACGCTCTTAAACTAAAATCACTCTTCCCAGACATGTCCTTCAGGAATAAGTTCCACTTGCTTGATGATCCCATTGCCCCACTTCTGCAGTGGTTGTCCATGCTGGTGGCCAGCCTGCAGGAAGCCCTGTTTCTAGGACAAGCACTCCTGGCCACTCCCCTGCCTCGCCTCACAGGGTTGCATGGGCTGGCAGCACCATGTGGAGCAGTAAATCAAAGTACACTGGTTTGGAAGCAATTGTTTCATGGTGTGTGCTGAGTCAGCCACACTGCATTGGAGAGATTAAAAACAAAAAGTAAAAGAAGTAGGCACAAGCTCCTCTTGTTGATGAAGAGCTCCCAAGGGGGCCCACCAGCAGATGAAAACAAACCTTTGTACAACTTCCATCTTGTGCTCACCAGAGAACTCTGGCACGTTCTTCTTTGTTTTAGGTTAGAGGCTTCATGTGGAGGATCACATACTGCAAAGCTGAGCTTCAGCAACAGCAAGGGTTAATCAAAGCATGTTTTGGATGGCAGGTTATGGTGACTTCATCTGGATCCTAACCAAGCAGCTGCTGTTGAACAGGAGACCTCATCCCTGTGTTTGCTTTGCTCCTGTTATGTCTGGTTAGTGTGAGGCTACAGGGTGAGCCAGACCAACCCACCATGCTCATGACCTTTACTTTTGGGTTTGTTTTGTCACTGCAGAGGAGGCAGTGGAAGTGGGGTGGCAATGTGAGCCCATTTCAGAAATAGATAGCAGTTAGGTGGGTTGGATTATGCCTGTTGAGAACCTGTGCTGTTGTTTCCCTCCCTTTTTTCATCAAAACAAAGGCTGAACTAGGGTGGCAGTTCCCAGCTGGGTCTCACCCCCATGGAAAGCGGTTTTCCCATCCTGGCCACATAACACCACACTTGCCCTAAGAAACACAATAGGAAAGAGCATGGGAGGTTTCTGTTCCCAGTAGAGATGCCTTTGCTGTGAGTAGTAGCTTGATGTATTATGCTAATGATGTCTCTTGTTACATTACAGTTTGAAAAATAGAGACTGGGTGATAATGGAGACGCTCAGGAAAGTTAAAATGCATTCATTGCAACTGTGGTGCTAATAATCTGTATGATAAAAATATACTACATGCTTATGTGGATGTTTCTTGTTCAGAAATAATGTGGACTCTGCTCACTGTAGCTTATGAATGCACTATGAGGATTTGTAAATTGGTATCTAACAGTAGCCAAGACTCATAGCTCCCAGCCTTGCCAGAAGGGCCAGAGGAAAGGAGGCTCAGATCATATAGGTCACAACTGAGAAGACTCAAAACAACTCTCATGGCCAACATACCTCAGAGCATATCAGCCTCACCCTGTGTTTCTTATCTAGTATACTTATCAGACCCTGATTCTCTCTCTGTAGAGGATTTGAATGGAAGTGATGCTATTGCACAACTATTTCCTTTCCTGGCCCCAAAATGGACTTAAGTTGTAATTCTTGGCCATTATCACCACCAAACATTCAGTGCTGTGTATAGTGGGTTGCAGTTTTTTGTAGGCCCAAATTAGACCAGCTAGCACAGGGCTCTGGCACACGAAGGAAGGACTGTCCCATCAGTCTGGCTGTGCTTATGAGACAGCTCTGTCAGCATCCAGCCTTCACAGACATTTCTGAATAGGATTTTCACTGGGAGTGATATTCTGTGATACTGGCAATTCAGCCTTAGCTACATTTTACTTCCCAGTATGCTGATACTGATGTTCTTCTCATGTTCTGATGCTTCAGCCTCCTTTCTGTGCAAAGCCCACCGTGGATCACTGACAAGAGCTGCCTCCATCCTGCTCTCTGCCCTCGATTTCCCGTTTCCCTGGGACATGCTGAACAATACGCTCCAGCGGCTTTGTGTCCTGATTCCTAGAAGAAAGCATCCTCTCGAGAGTGGCTCACTCGGCCTGAGACACTCAGGCACAGCGACAGCTGCAGCCTACATGAAGCAGGGGTGGTATAAATAGCTTGCAAGAAGAGAGGCAGGAAAAATTACATGGTATGGCACTATGGCCAGAACTGCAGTATTCAGGTTCAGCCTGGTTCTGCAATAAGCTTTGCTTGAGCCAGCATCAGTTATACTGGAGGGGACCTAAAATTTCCAGTTTTCCTCATTTGGTAAAATTCATGTTTTTAAGTAGTTTGCAGAAATTTTACTGTGGTACCAGTGACTGTGAGTGTTTGAGCTTTATCTTAGAGACTGACTTAGAAAAAGAAAAAAGCCTATATATTATGCAAGTCAGAAACCCTGGGCTTGCCCAGCTTCACTCACTAGACTCTGGCAAGGACCTTACTCCATATGCCATGTAGCTTTTGGGAACCCTTCTTCCTCTTTGCAGGACAGATTCGACAGGGGGTTGTTTTCTCCCCAACTCCCCTCCTTACCCTGCTGATTGAGTGCCTGTCTTTGTGCTGAGGGAGCTCTAAGTCCAAACAGCCCAGAAGAGACAAGACAAGACCTGAACTATCTTATCAGCTGTGTGGAGGCTGTAACTTCTGGGCTGTTGTAACTTAGCTGGCATGACCTGGGCACATTTGCACACCAAGCCTGAGGGGACTGCAGCAAAATGGTGCTGAAGCTTTCAGGGCAGGAACAGAGTGTTCCCCTGTGTTCCTGACAGACCCAACATGAGCATCTCCAGCTGTATGTGGTGCTTGGTTTATAGGATACACATACTCCCCTACTGATCAGGAGATGCTCAGTGATTTTTAGTGCTTCAAGCCTGATAACCCCCTGGAAGTACAGGTTGCACTCATAAAGAGTCACCTATATTTGCTGAGTTTTCCTGGTGGATTCAGCTGAGTGCCACTGATGCCTGCAGATCTCCATCCAGGAGAGATGAAAATTTGTTAACTCAGCCCTAAACCTTGGGCAGGGAGTGGAAGTGGCACTGAATTTCACTGTTTGCATGAAACAAATGCACAGGCTGACAGACTTGAGAAGTTTCATAAGTTGATGTTTGGATGTGAACAATAGTAACTCTCACCCATAACCTCAGCGTGGAAATAGCAGCAAATGCTTGGCTGAGGCCTCCCTTGTACCCCCAAAGGGAGGTACTGCCAGGCTGAGCCACCTCACCCACCACAAACAGCTCACTGCTCCACAGCCAGAGGCAGACAAGCTGGTGAAGGGCTGCAACCCACTGGTAGCCACAACTGGTGACATCTTGTGCCTGTCAGTGCTCTGCTGTGTCAGAGAGACACACAGCTTTTGCAGCCAAAACTATGCTGAGGCCATCTCTTACCAACAAAGCTCTTACAGTGCTTTTGCTGCTGCAATGGCTGGAGGTTGGGCACCTTCTCTACCACCAGAGCCGCAAAGTGGTGCATAACAAAGCTGTCCCACAGAGGGTACTGCAGCAAAGCACTGCACTGGGAATGCTGCTTAATGTGAGCTGACCCTGCTATTGTGAAAGACTTTCCTAGTTGTCACTCTGCACATACACTTATCCTTGAGTAATGTTCTACAAGACACATCTATGTCCTTCTTGGTTGGCATGGCTGGGCTGCTGGCTGACTGCTGCCTTGGAAATATAAGTTTGATATCTTAGGCTGAATCTTTAGAAGTGTAATAAATAGCATCCTACAGAAGAAACCAGTGTGACACAGCAAAGCCCATCCACCAACTAGACCTGAGGAATTAAATACCCATGAATGAATATAATCTCAGGTGGGAATAAACAGCTCAGCTATTGCCCAGGTCTTAGCTGAAAGCCCCAGTGACACTGGCAGACTCTGTGAAGGCCATGTTATGATGGTTCCAGTAACTGTCTTCTGATAGTTTCAGATGTGTTTGAGTCTGGAGCAGCCTTGAACACACCACAATGATTCTAGTTATTACATTGCATGGCACTATGGCCAGAGCTCCTGAGAGGAGCAGGACTGAGAAAGTCTTCACCCATGAGATGCCACCAGCATCTAGATTGGTATACTGACAATATTCATGCTCCAGGTTGCTTAGCACTGTTTACTCCAGCATCCCAGGCCTCCACCACATGGCGAAACACAAACCAGGAAGCCTGAGGAAATTTTTAAAATTACTACTATGGTACTTCACCTGTATCAACTGTTCCTTGCACACACACAAAGTCCTGTTTCACTGCTATTAGCAGAGCACTTAGGCCTTTATATGCTCAGTATTTACAGTTTTCATGGCTCTAACTAGAAGCTTTATAGGATAAGATGGAAGACACTAAAAACTCCCTTTGATCACCTTTGACCACATTTGAACACCCATGGACAACTACCTGAGGGAGCTAATGCACAGTATTCAGGCTAATATCCCCATGTGCTTACTGCCTGTGGGTAGAGGATTACCTGGAATCACTGAACAAGGAACATCCAAGAAGTGAATTAAGCCACCTTCTAGGAAAAAAGCTTAAATTTCATTAGCTTTGTAGGGTGCAGGTATGCCACACCTGGCACACTGTAAACTCTCCATCTAGCTTGGTACTGAAAAGTGTCTCTGAGTGGAGATCAGAGAAATCAGCCTGCCTAATAAATGGAGTGAGATTCCACGGGCCTGCAAGGAGGGAGCTTCCCACTGGCACAGCATGTGCTGAGGTGCATTATCATCCCTGCCCAGCATTTCAAACAGCTTTCTGCAATGGCTGTCATTACAGGAGGCCCTCAACAGCATGTTGCCCTCCCTGCTGACAGCTGAGTATCCAAAGTAGTGAAATGCAGAACATCTGCCAAAGGAGCAAGCCCTCCTGAATAAATTAGCATCCACCTGGGATATGGGCTTGGACCCCTTGACTGGCTGAGATCAGCTAAGAGAGGAAGGAAGGAAGGAAGGAAGGAGTATATGTGTGAAATGCTCCTCTGTGAAAAGCAGCTCCTGGCCCCACGAGTGATCAGTAGTAGCCCTTATGCACCCAATGAAGGAGTTGTTTCAGGAGAGTACAGGCAGGATTAGATATGTACTCTCTTTCAGCCTGTCCTCTCTTGAAGTTGTGAGTCTGCTGCTGGGAGAGACCTCGGGGTATTGCATCCCTTTTGTCCATTGTGGGGCAGCACCGCCTTTTTCTTGCTGAAATAATGCAGTGAGGTCCTCTGAGCAACAAGCTCTGCAGACCTTTCAGGGAAAACAGTCCTTCCTACAGGTTTGCATCTTCCTTTGCAGAATTCATTGCTCAGGCTCTGTGGAGCATTGTCTCCACTGGCTCAGTGGGAATGCTCACTGCCAGGGAGAGGAGGGAGCTTGCTGAATGTTGATCACATTTTGGCTGCCAATGCCATGGCCAGGAAAATACTTGTTTTTGTGATCAACAAAATGTGTTACATATGTATGGTCTCATCAGGAATTAGTACTTGAGTATTGCAGATAATAACCTCCTGGATGAACCCAACAAAAATCTCTAGGTTATGATCTCCTGGAGCCTTTACCTCTAGGATCCTGGTGTTCCCAGAGCTTGGAGGAGGGAAAGGCACCTCAGCCTGGTTCCTGATGTGCTGGGGAGCTTACAAGCCCTTGGCAGTAAATGGAGCTGTGAGGAAGAGGGAACCTGTGTGCACCAGGAATAGCTGTGTTTGGTGAGGGAGAGTTTTGTGTGTTCATCATGAGCAACCCAGTGGGAGTCAGCAAGCCACAGTGGCTCACAGGAAAGCGAAACTGAGTTCTTCGTATCTGTGCAATAAGTGAGAGAAAAGGGACTCAAGACAGCCACAAGCTGGGGTTAAATCACTGTTCTCTTTCAAGGATGCCAGACCTCAAATGAAGGTGGGAGCTCAGTGAAAGCTTCAGGATTGGTCTCTGAGGAGTTCAGACTGCAGCTCTTTGATGGGTGAGGCCAGAGAACAGAGTGGTGCTTCATGGGGTCAGGAAAGGAGCTGGTCCTGGGCAATGTTTTTACCTGGCTCCTCTAACATGGCCAAACCATCAGTGGCCAGACTCCTGCTGCCAAATCCCCACCAGATCTGTGGAGATCTTTGCAAAGCATACAGTGTAACCTGCCTCTTATGGGAGAGTTTGGAAATGCAAAACACCTGTACAGCTGTGGCCCAATTCAATAATTACTGAGGGCTACACAACCTGTGACCCCGTCTGCAGAACCACATGTGTTGGGTCTCTGTTCTGCTCTCCGTGTCTCTCTTTAACATTCGGGAGCTTCTACTCGACAAATCTTTGATGCAGCCATCTAAAACCACCTCCCTTAACAACCCTGCCTGTTTAAGTATCTTTTGCAGCTCATCATCTGTCACAAGAGATGCAGTAACATTTGGGTTTTTCTACTTGAAGAACTGGCAACACACTCTGCTTCCTAAATCTTCCAAAATCTGTTGCATGCATTCCAGATAACTTGCAGAAAAGCTAAAAATAGGAAGAGCTAACCTCTGAATTTAATTTTTTGCTTTTCGTTTTTCTTCTTGGATGTGCTCTGTGTTTTGAGTAGTTGTACTTCCTGTTAGATCAGGCACTAGACAATAGTTTTCCAAGAGCCTGGAGATTAGAGGAACTCATAAAACAATTCCACATCCAGCAGCACAGAACTTCTGGCACTCACTGAAAGGTCTGCCCTGGAAGTGGCCTGGGTTGTCTCTCTCCTGTCTGCCTTCTTTACACTGATATTTCTCTTCCAAAAAAATCTTCCAAGCTGTCTGCTTTTATCTACTCCTGCTACGTACTGAGCCTCCCTGGTTTTCTCAGGCTGTACATCCCTCAGTGTCTTGCTCCCACTCACTGCTGAGATTAATGCTGCATAATATTCCAGAGCTATCACATTCTGGTACTTGGAGCTCGTTTTGTTCTTTCTCAAATTCAAATTTAACTTAAATTTAAAAAGCCCCACACAACTGAAAGCATTTGTATCTAAGTGGATACACAGATCCAGGAGCGAGAAGTGGCTGGGGGTGATGAAGGGGAGGCCATGTTAGATAAAATGGGTGGTCTTTCTGACGTGAAGAAGGTTCTTCAATTTATTTAGGTGTAGGTATGCAACTTGTGTGAGTCAACACTCTGTAGCATGCAGTGAAAATCCTGCCTAATCCTGCCTAATTTGGAGAACCCAGGAGCTTTGGATTGTCCTCTGCAGGTTTCCTGACCAGGTCAGCAGCAGGGCAGGGACTACAGCAGCCCAGAGTCTGAAGGATTTAGGAGGCGGATCGAAGGAGCCATCCTGCTTCACTGACTTTGTGTTGGCAACGAGTGATCAGCTGAGGGCAAGCCTGGCTGCAGGACAGTCATACTGTGATTCACCCCCTCGGGCTGGGAGCCAGCTAGGAAAGAGTCAGGAAATCAGATTTTCACACTTCTCAGGACACAGGCAGGAGGTGGTGAGAAACTGGGCAAATCTCAGCAGTACAGAGTCGACTGCAGAGTCTCTTGACCCACCTGTCTCCAGCACTGGCAGAGCTGTGCTGGAAAATGGGCACCCTGCTCGAGTCCATCTGCAAAGGGGCTGGACCTGCCCATCCTGTGCCCCACAAATGAACTGGAGGATTCACCTCCCTCTGCCCCTCCAGGGTTTTGGGTCAACTGAAGGCAGCAACAAGCAGCATGCCTTGCCCTTTGCTGTCATGGTTCACATGGCCAGCCTGGACCATCGGCTCCAGGCTTCTCTGCAGAAACACCTCCTGTTTGTTATGGTGAGCAGTTTTGCAGTGAGGCCCCACCACTCATTACACACTGTGGTCATTTCTGCTCCATACTTCTGATTAACTTCTCCATAGTGGTGAAAACAATGAATGGCTCAGAGAAACATAAGAGGAAACCAGAAACACTTCTCAGTTTTCTGTGTGAAGTCTTCTGGGTCATGTCACATCATCCCAATAAAGTCTACAAACTGAGGACACCCCAGTGGCCAAGGATTTACAGCAATGCAGCAACACATCCTGGCTCCACTCCTGCCCCATTTCCACCTGCATCCACAAATTCAGTCCCTTTTCTTCCTCCCCGCTGCCCATAGTGCCCTGCTCAAGACACTGTTAGGAAAATCATCTGCTGACTGACAGCACTGCCTGGCTGCTCAAGGCTGCCCTGAAACACTGGTGTGTTAGGCCATCTCAGTGTCATTTGGCAAAATAATGAGGTCTCCTCAGAAATGCATTTCAAAAGATTACCTGTCTCGCAGATGAGCTGCCCTCTGGTCACAAACTAATCCTGCTTAGACAAAACTGGGCACAACAGCAGCAAGAAGGGGTGTTTATGATTAAAACTACAGTAAAACCTGGTCTGAGAATTCTGTCTTTTACACCTTTTCTAGATACTAGCTTGCTAATTGCTTCCACTGATTATGGAAGATCCTATCACATGTAGACAACTTAGAGAATGACAAACTTTTTTTAATCCCCTTGCAGAGACACCCAGCTGCCAGAGGCAGAGTAGCCATTGCCCACACTCAGTGATGCTCAGTGGCAGGTCTGTGTGCCCATTGCTCTGAGACCACCTGGTAGATCAGACCAAATAGAAATGAAAAAGTGTCCCCTGGATTTTTTGCCCAAAACCTGGGTTACACCCAATCCTTCAGAATGCAAAAGAGATATGGTTGATAATAATTTTAATTTTCCTTCATAATAAGAATTTAGAGCCTCCTCTCCTAATAATGCATTCACCACACATATAGACCCTTGCAGACAATAATAGTGTTTCTACTTTTCTTTTGCAATGCAATAGAATAATAGAAATGTTTAGCTAGGGGGAGAGTTGACTTCTCCATGTAAAAGCTGTCACAGTGAAAATAAAAATTAATCCAGCAAAAAGCACAACTAAACAAACCCACACTGCCTCCGTTGCAGTGGGATGAGTTGCTTCACTGCGATGACACCTAAGCACTGGTGCCTCTGTTGTTGTGCCTCTGCAGGCAAACTGTTGGAAGCAGCCACAATGAGAGGATTTGCTGCTGCCATGGGCACAGCAAGGGGCTGCCAGCATTCACCCAGAACCACCCCATTTCCCACAGCTGTCTGTTGTCCATGCTGTTCCTGAGAGGCTGGAGCACCAGTGCTGTCAGCTCACCACATGTGGAGCTCAGCAGGACAGGAGGCACAAAGTCACCTATAACTAAGAATGAAGATCTGCAGCTACTGTTATCAAAGCTCCCTGCTAGCCTTGGGTAAATGTGTCCTGCAAACACAAGAAGGAAAATCCAGTTTTGTTGCCTTCCCACATCAGTTTAGAGAACCAGTGGTGTTTCAGTGTGTAAAAAATTAACATTTTTAAGATTTATATATATATATATATATATATGTTTCTATATAGATATAGATATATAAAAATCATATGAAACTCATTCCTTATTATCTACATATTTCTGGAAGGCATCAGTTCACCAATTTAGTCAAGGACTGCAGGCAGCTTTGGGAACCTTGTATGAAGGGTAACATACAAGGAATTGAGCCTGATAACCAAAAAACTCTGTCAGGGGCACTGCCACATTCAAGGTAATGAAGACACACATTTACAAAGTGGGCTGTGCAGGTGTCCTCTAAATCAACTAGAAAGCTCCACCTCCTATCCTCCACTCCACCTTGACTGGTAGTGTAGGTCCAGCAGTGGCTTTGTTGTTACCATGGCAGCTAAGCCCTTTCTCCTCGTTCAGGGTCTCTCCTTAGCCAGACACAACATCCAAGCTCCAAACCCTCTCTCTCTCTGCTGGCTCAGTGGCAATCACCACTGCAAACTGCCTTGGCACAGCTCCTGGCCTCACTCTGGTGACACATGTGGAGTCACGTCCTCCCTGCAGCTCCTAACCAGCACCACCTCCCACCCTGTGTTAACACCATGGAGTTTCTTTCCTCTGTGTGCTGAAGAGAGGAAGCGCTGCCCCCAGTGCTGTTTATGAAGCGTGCACACATCCAGCTGTGCTAGGATGAATGGATCCTCAGCCTTTTTCTCCTTGATAACCTAGAATTAGCACATTTCTTTGCCATAACCCTCAGTGCCACTCACAGGAACAGGCCTAAACTTTTCCCATTTGCAAAATGGAATTAAAACATAGTTCCCTGTGTTATGCATCAATTTATGAAGCAGTAAACACTCAACTTGCAGCAAACCCAATAATAATTAAAGGTGGCCAAGTGGCCATTGCTCAGGTGTGGTGGCCCAGTAGGAAGACATGCTAGTGGCAGGGCACAGCTGTGGACAGCTCCACACCACCTCTCAGCCCAGCCTCCCACAGCTGGGGGCACTTTATTTCTCACCTTTCCAGGAGCCACGACACACAGAGTAAGGGATGGGATGAGGCTGAGTATCCAAGATTTCACAAAGAATCTTAGTGATACCCTGTAGCTTCACCAAAAGATGCAGCTAGTGGGATTTGGGACAGGCCATTTTAGGGAGTGTTTCACAGGTTCCCAAGGGAGCTGGGACAGGTTTTCAGTCCCCAGGGCAGCTCAGTGACAGAAAGACTGGAGGAGATGATTGCTGAATTCTTCTGAAAATAGGAAGGAAGGAAGTGGGAGTGCAACTTCCTACTCAGGACAGTGAGACTTGACCCCTGTTCAATTTTCCTATGATTCAAATGGTGTTTCTTAAAGCAGCCTTCCTTCCAATGGCTTAAAAATAGCAACTGCTGAAGCACAGGAGACTGCTGACTAATGCTGTACTAGAGGATATATCTTTCTCTGGAGAATGAGTTGGTACAAGTACCAGTTTTTGGATGAGCTAAGCAGGACTGCCAGGGTTAGCCTGTGACAGCTGACCTACTGTTCCCATGCACACTATCTTCTAATATATAGAAAAGATGACTGAACAGGTCAACTTCAATAAAGCAACTTCAGTAACAACTATATTACAATCTACATAAATGACATTTCTAAGGGATCTACATTTTCAGTGGCAAAAATGTGTGGACTTCTCAGACGAAAAGGACATGAAAACTACCACTAGAGACCAGAGGCCTTCCTCAAATCAACTCCAAATGAACATGGACACAGCCTTTGGCAAAACACCTACCGTGATGTTGTGTGCCCAGTGACCACAGCCTTTGGCTAGTCATGGCAAGGAGAGGTTCCCCTGACTGTGAAAAACCTGAGCTTTATTTCCAGGCTGAACTTGTTGAGATTGACCCTCCCTTCTTTTGTGTTCCTGTGTTCCCACCTGCCAGACTGAGGAGCCCTACAATGGAGTGTTCCTGATGGGAGCACCTGTGAGACAAAGCTTGATCTAAGCAGAGGTAAAGCTCCCACAGTGGGCCAGGGCTTCCAGTGCATTCCCCAAGCAAGGTTTCCTGTTGTGTTCATCCTGCCAAACAGGCTTAGATGCACTGTATCAGTAAGCAAATCTCCTCCTTCTTCACCACGTTCCAACTTTTCCATTGCCTGCAGATGTGATCAGCACAGGGGTCATGTCGATGCCCTTCAGACTATTGATAAATGCCATTAAAGATGTGGGATCAAGGAACAGCTCCTGTAGACAGAGACAAACCCACCAGAAGAAGAGATACATACACACACACACACACACACACACACACACACACACACACGCACAGAAGCACACGCATGCAGAGGACATGCCTCAGTTAATGCAGGAGTGAGGCAAGATTCCTCCTCCTGCAGATGACCCCACTGGAAACAGGCCTGCCAGAACAACAATTCTCTAGTTATGATTACACAGGATCTCTGAGTCACTTTCCAGCCCACTGAACATGCTCCTCTTTGAATTATGTATCATTTTGGGTTTTTTAATCAAAGCATTGTGTTTTCTTGAAGAAAATTCCTGGCTTAAAACTAAATTTAAACACACAAGTATTTTTACCTTTAAGCACCAAACATTATCTCAGCAAAGAAAGGGACTCCAGTTACTTTGACAATGTTTGGCATTTATTAACCCCCTCTTCCTTCATTTTTAATAAATAATTCCATTCAGCTCTTCCATTACTTTGCCTGGACCCAAAAGTCATGAAAGGACATCTCATTTATATATTTTAAATATTAGTACATCACCTTTCCTCTACTTTTCTGTCATACTCCTAGTGCTCCTAGCAACGCTGCAAATCAACATTTTCAGTAATTCCTGCTCAAAAGGCTTTTGGGCGACTTTTACACAAAAAACCCCCATTTTCTTGTTGTTATGCAACATTTGCATCTTCATCTAGCTTTCTCTACAGTCCTTGCCCTGAGTATTGAGGTAGTATCAGTGATGTAACTAGTTTTGTCTTGAAAAATGTTTTTTTAAAAAACATGCCTTATTTTTCTCTACTTGGGTCTTACAGAATCGCAGAACCATTTCAGTTGGAAAAGATCCTTAAGTCATTGAGTCCAACAGTTAGCCTAACACTACCAAGTCCACCAATAAATCATGTCCCTATGTGCCACACCTACATCTCTTTTAAAAACCTCCAGGGATGGCAACTCTACCACTTTCCTGGGCAGCCTGTTCCAGTGCTTGACAACCTTTTCTGGGAAGAAATTTGTCCTAATATCGAATGTAAACTTCTTCTGGCACAACTTGAGGCCATCTCCTCTTGTCCTGTCTTTTCTTGAGAGAAGAGACCAACCCCCACCTGGCCACAACCTCCTTTCAGTTGTAAAGAACAATAAGGTTTCCCCTCAGCATCCTTTTCTCCAGACTAATAGAGTAATAGAATTAAGGTTCAGACTATTTTCTCTCTTGAGTTTCCTTCTTTGCCACCGTGCTGCTGTTACAGGATGCATCCATCTGTCACATTTCAGGTGTTGCAGGAGACTCCTAGATGCCATCCATGCATTGGTTTCTTTCCCAAGCAGTGCCCATACAGCACTTCAGAGATCAACAGGCAAGGGGATGTCTGCACTGGGATCTTGCCAGGAAAGGGAGAAGCCCAGGGTAAGAAAGGGTCGGGCTGAGTCAGCATTCCTCTGTGGAAAAACACTCTTTGGTTAAAAATAAGCAGATCCCCTTAGGGAGAGCAAATTAGCAACCCATATCTGACACTGTTTGTCTTTCTCTTGATGGATGAGCCATTTTTTCTTCTCTTTCAGAGTAATACTTGGCTGTACTTTTCTCGTAATGAGCTTTTGGACCAAAGCCCAAAATGGATCAAAGCCACTGGAGGGAGAGGCGGGGAAACACATGCCCCAAACCTTTGCCTTTTCTCTCTTTTTCTTTACAAACAGAAGTTGCACCTTTCACAATTGAGGTTAATGTCAACAAAGGGGGTTGGTGCTTTGGTTCTGGAGCAGCGGGTGACCCATCTGCCAGCTTAGCACTGATGGACATCAAGCAGGAAGCTGTTGCTGCAACCCCATGGGGAGAGCCCTCCAGAGAGGGGCAGAGAGAGGGTGCTCACTGCCAATAGGCAGCACTTGCCTTTCTGAGCAAATGCATCCCTGCCTGAGCAAACACAGCAGCTCCTGGGGGAAAAACACAAGGAGGATTAATGGATGATTTTCTATGGCTTGTGTGACACAAGGGCTCTAGTCTCAAGGTGGTGAGAAATTGCAGCTGTCGGGAGAGACAGGAGCAAGGCAGGAGATCGTGTCACGTCTCTCTTCTTCCTTCCCCGTGTCCCTGGAGTGTGATTAGTGAGAGTCTATGACTCTCAGCAGACAACTTTGAGATCAGAGTGGAAAGCACCCCCAATGCCAGGAGCTGTTGCTGCTCTGACAGCCCAGTAAAGAGCCTAAAAATGGGAGAAAAATAGTCCTGCATAGTTACAGCCTTCAGGGCTTGGCTGCACTTTTGGACCCATTTTTCGCCTTTTCCGATAGAGAGCTTTTCCAGGAGTCAGGTAATTTGCACATGCCTACATGTGCCTGCCATAAAAGAGAGCTGAGCACAATTAGGATGCTGATGAAGCTAGGAAAGGACAGGAGAGACAAAACCCCATATTACCCAGCAGAAACAGAAACAGCAATAGCTGTAAAGAGCCTGCACATGACCCCTACCCCCAGGCTTGTGGCTGCTGAAGAGTGGAAGAGCAATGTGGGCCCCCTGATGCTTGAATGGGGGGCATGGCCCCCCCATTCCACGGAGGTGGGGGAATGCTGTGGGGCTCTCAGATGAGCTGCTGGGGCTCTGCCAGAGGCCCTGGGCCAGCACCTAGGGTGACAGGGATGTTGCTGTCTGAAATGAGAGTTGACAGTGACTGTGTGTGATGGGGAGCAATGTGCACTGTGGGGTGAGTAACAGGGCCACATGGCCTTTGCCTGGCCTTCATTCCTAGCACAGTGGGGACCAAGCATCCTCTCACTGAATTTCAGCATGTTTTGCTTCTTGTTGCTATTCCTCCTGCACTCTGAAAGGCTCCCAGGTACAGGGTACCAATGGTGCCTCAAGCAGCATTCTGGGGGCCATCCCATTCCCACACTTTGTGAGGGAAATACTGCTGATACAACTCAGGCTTTTATCTGCAGGAGACCTCTCCCAAAGGGCAGTTGCCCTTCACTGGGTACATTTTGTGTGTCAGGCTACAAGTGTGACTGAGCAAGAACAGCCCGTGGCTGCTGGCAGGCCCTGGGTGCACTGCCTGGCTCGTCACAGGCTTGCAACACCTCTGCTGCACAGACCTGCTTGTGGCATATTCCAGATGGCAACTCAGGACACAGGGATTAGCTGTATGGAGCACACTCCTACAGACAGTGGAGATGCTGCCAGGCTTATTTGTTGGTGATTGTGTGCAGAGCTCTGGAACATGCACGCTTTGTTCTCCCTGTATCCTACCTTTGCCTTGCCTCTTCCCAGCAGAACACAGCCATGGTGCCTTGTTTGTTCTCAGTGCTCGTGTTGGACGGGACAGGGAGCCACACAGACTCATGTACATAATTATCTTCCTCTTCATTTAATTTTCTTTTTCTTAGGGCAAAATAAGAGACATTTGAGCTGGAAGCATAGAGCTGCTTCTCATTTGCAAATCTCCTTCCTCTACCCCAAAATACAGAAATGTAGGAAATTTTTAAAAAATGTCAAAACCTTGCATCTGTCCTCCTCAAATATTAGCTGTGCTGAGCATCTAAATAGAAAATAAATGTAATGAGGTTCCATAGGATCCAGAGTGTGAAGCACACCCAAGAGAAACCCATCACACACTAATGGGCATTTCCCAGAGTTTCTGGCTCATGAATGTGTTTGGCACTATTTCTGTAGGGCAAGTAGCAAGAAGAGGAAGACAGCCACTAGCAGAGGTGTCTGCAAGCTGACTGCAGGAGTCAGTAATGCCAGAAGACTGGAGGGTGGCTAATGAAGCATCTCATTTCAGAAACGACAAGGGGAGGCTTCAGGGAAGTGCAGTAGTGACCTATATAGAGCAGAAGGATACAATAGAAAGGCCTGGAGAGGTGAGGACAGCCAGGAGGAGGCAGAGGAATTGTCAGGGCAATGCAGGAAGACTGTATAAAATAGGATGTAATGAAGCAAAGGAAAGTATTGTTTCTACTGTGAAATAAACAAGCAAGATGCACTGTGAGAAGTGCTAATAACTGATGTTTTGATTCTTTCACATTAAAAAAATTAATGAAATTTAATCTATGTTGGGAATTCAGGTCAACCACAATCAAATAACACAGACATTTTATGCTATCAAAAATGTGGGGGAATTTCTTTTATCAATTCAAAGAAGCAGAAAAATTACCCAGAATGTTTTGTTTGAGCCTACAAAACAGGAAGGAAAACTTGTAAATAAAATATTGCTGCTAATTAAAAGAATATTTGAAAGCATCTCAGCAAAATACTTTTTGATTTAAAGCGCTTTTTCAGGATTCCTGCTTGCAGAAGAAATTTAGTAAAATTGAGACTCAGTTACAAAATGTGCTGCTTTACCTTACTCTACATATTCCAGAGGAGAGGGAATGAAAAAAATTAATTCAGTTGCAGCCAACAGCTATTTCTAGAGTTGGCATTGCCTATTGTAGTTCCCTAAGCGAAATAAACATATCTTGTCTCTGTTGAGTTAATTATAGTGAAAAGCAAAACCAAAAAACTCAGACCACATCTGCATATGTGTAGTTTCCTGATGAACACAGAAAACAGAGGGGAGATCTCATGGCAGACCAAGCACTTGTTCTGTGGCAGGGACAAGAGTGGCCCTGTGTCAGTGTCACCACTGTCCCAACTTTCAGTGCTGGCTCAAGCTGGTGAGGGGAATGAGGAGCAAGTCACTTAAGGTGGGAGCAACTACTTGCTCTGTTCCAGTATGAAATAGCAAGTCTTAAAAAAGAGGGAGATGCAGATGGTGAAGTCTTAAATTGCCATGGCAAGCTTTGCTGGAGACAGTGCCCCTGGTCCCCTCAGATGGAGCTGATTCACAGCAGGTCACGGCTTGCCCTGCCCCACTCCTGAGCCTGCTCATGGAGCCAGAGAGGCTGACAGGGGTGAAGGAGAGGAGCTGGCTGAAAACATTTCATATGGCTCTAGACAGGCAGACTGATTTGCAAATTCAAAGCACAGGAAAGACTGAGAGCTATTGCAATGGATTACAAATGAGCTTAGAAACACAGGCGTGAGGCACGAGGAGGGAAAGTGGCTGGAGCTGAGTGGGTGAATAGCCTGACGAGTTCTCCAGCTGTCTCTGCCCCTTTGCCCTACCTTTCCCTTTGCCAAGCAGATCTCTCCTTTCTGAAAACCATATCAGCTTGGCATGAATGGAGCTGGAGAAGCCAGGGACTGAGAGAACTGCTGAAGGAGAGGTCTCAACTGTATTAACAAGCAGTGAAGGGAAGCGTGGGTGGATAGGCCAGCAGCAAAAGGGAATGCAAGGAAACTACTGTCTTTACACTGGTTGGAAATTCTTGCAATATTGTTACAAAACACAACAGTGTAGAGAGAAATCACTGTGAAATGTGACCCACGTGGTTTAGCTGTGACACTGCAGAAAACACCGCAGGATCTTTTGTTATGGTGGCAAAATATGAATCACATGCATGTTTGGCTTCAGACTTCATGCTGTTTTTGCCATGAATTTCTGTCCAGCTGTTGGGACTGTAATGCCTATAGACACAACATCCTGGGTGGCAAACCCAACACATAACTATAGATAGGGTCTATAGGCTATGGGTCCATCTACAATCTATCTCTTACAGGCTCCAGCAGCTGTCAGGAGAGGATGCTCAGGAAAGAGCAAAATGAGGTGTGGACAGAATGATCCCTTTACAGCAGAAACCTCCAGTCTTCAGTGGGGAGCAGGTTGGGAACTTTTTGAGCTTCAGGCTGCTGTAGGGTTTGATATCTGATAGGTCCTGACAGACCTACCCTTCATGAAGCTGTCTTATCACTTTCTGAACTTTTGCCCTCCACAACTGTTTATAGCAATGCGTCTCATGGTTTTAATATTGGAACTCTTGTGTGGGGGAAACAGACTTCATGTTGTTTGTTTTATATTGGCCAAGAGGTAACATCATTAACTAACTTGTGTTGCAAGGGCTACTGAATAAACATTTCCCACACACTTTCTCCAAAACACCTGTGACCATATTAAATCTGCCAGCTCTACCCCAGCCGTCTCTGTTGTAAAACAGTGAACCAGAGGCTATTTGATTCTCTGTGCAAAGAGCTGCTTTTTTTCCCCAGTTACCCTTGTCAGTGTGCCTCTGGATCCTGTCATCCCCTTGCCAGGTTGAAGGACCACAGCTGAAAGTAGATGCTACTCCATGATATCTATGAATTTATGCAAAGGCTATTGAGATGGAGTTATAAGAGAAATAAGAAGTGTGACCCAAAGATCCCTTTTCATGTCCTAACTCCATATCAAAATATAGCTTAGGCTGATGGCTGAAAGGCATCACTGTTGGTTGTGAAATTAGTTGCTATTTTCAGTCCATTTCAAAACTCCAATTTGTCCAGCTAAGACTGTGCCAAAGTCCTCAAAAAAAAAAAATCCTCCAAGAACTGAACTGGCAGGGAGAAGAAATTGTCCCTGCTATGCTAAGATTGAATCTTTGAATAAAGGAACCTTGAGGATAGGAGACTGCATGCATGCTGCATCTTCTCTCTTTGTGGCTAATGGGACAACACCCTCTAATTTCTACAACTTTTCATTCATAGGTGACTTATCCACCAAAACCCACGAAGAGTAGAGTTGAGGGCCCTAAGTATCGTACAGTTGCTCCTAAAACCCAGCAAGCCTGGTTTTTTTTTACAAAGCCATGGCCATGGGCCGCTTCAAAAATTAAGTTTTTTCTTCAAAAAGTCAATCCATCATCTTCCTAGGTATTAATACTAAGCTCACATTTTCCTCTCAGCTTCTGTCCCAGCAGGAAAAAACATAATCTTCCTTGGTTTGTAAATTGCAAACATCTCTCCTGCACCTACTCGAGCTTCTCAGCTCTGTTTTTCATACTGAAACTCTTGTGGGGAAGGGATGTCAGGGGAGGCTTGTTTCCCTTGAAGAAAAGTAAGAAAATGTTTGCATGATAAAGCTGATGCCTGTTGCCTGGTGGTTTAAACAAAAGAACCCTACTGTGGACATTTTCTTCTGTAGTGCAGAGCAGTTTGGAAAGCTGTATAATGTGTCTTGACAGCAGCACAAATCACTAAAGGTCAAGGGCTTGGGGATTAACCACATCCCTATATAATAGGCTGATATAGAAAGGGCAGGACCATAAGGGCTCAGACTTAGAATGAAAGGTTTTGAATACAGCTGATGAGAAAAGATTTGTGGAAAGGGGGGACTACTCACATCCTTCCAGCCTTCAGGCATGCTAATAAGATCACAGTGTGGAGGCAGATACGGTGCTGTCCCCATTCCTTATTAATGCAGTCAACATCTGGCTATGGGCACCGCAGTCCTGAGATATCTTTGTTCTTTTTCCTCAAATTTTCTTTAACTGCAGGTGCCCATCAGTCCAACCACTCTGCTCAAGATGGGTCAGCTACTGTAGGTTGTTCAGGACTGCATCCATTAGAGTTTTGAGTACCTCCCCAGATGAATGACCCACAACCTCTCTGAGCAACCTGTGCCAGTGCTTGACCACTCTCACAGTAAAAAACCTGTTTTCTTGTGTTTTGACCATCTTATGCATTTCCATTTGTGCCCACTGCCTCTTGAACTGTCAAGAAAAAGATTCTTCATTCTCTTGCATCAGGAATCTGTCTATACATGCTGGTAAGATTTCCATAAACCTTCTTTAAGGCTAAACATGAGTTTAAGGAAGTCCTTATATTTTAAAATCTGATTTAAGATTAGCTGTTGGATTGGAAAACTCATCACTTCAGATACTAGATGTGAGAGGTAAATGAACTAGTGCTTCCATAGTCACATTAATATTTAGGAGGGAAAGTTTTGAAAGGGAGTTTTTTAGTTATTTTACTTCAGCTTCGTGATTTTGACATGTGTCAACTGCATCGTCTGTGCTTTCTCCGGTGTGCGTGCAGAGTGGTCCCAATACACCACAGTTCAAGCCTTTCCTCTTCTACATGAAGAGAAAACATCAGAGATTGTCTCCTGTGTTAGAGATCAACTGAAAAGAGTTTGCACCAGAAAAACCTATTGAAATTACTGTTCTCCTCCCACTGATAGAAGTATTTTTCCCTGGAATCAGCAGTGATGACATTATTGAGCATCATCGAAGCGTGGAAAGGACAATGAAGCTTTCAGAGGACACTCTTTTTAAAGCTGTACTCACTGGATAATGAATAAGTTAGTGTTCTTTGCCAAAGGGCAGAGCAATTTTTGCAGCTCTCATTTCAGTAATTCTGCCATGATACTTATGCTCTTTAAAAAAAAGTGCAAGACAAGGAAAATACTACAGGCTACATAAGCCTGATCAGGAAAAATGACAGGAAAGATGTCACTGAATGCCATTATTTATTAGCACCATGGCTCCATGGAAGAATTATTGTGTAGTATTTTTGTTCACTAATTATGTGCTAAATTACATTAAATTATCACAGTAGTGCCTCATAATTACAGTTATTATGACAAACACCAAACAAATGAGTACAGGAATGACCTCTTTCATTTGAAAACAGCAACAGAAGTCTCTCTCAAATGCCAGTTTTCTGAATATACAGCATTAGTGTCAATTTTCATTTGTGATTTGCAATTGGAAGGACTTTTTGATGATTAGCTTTTAAAAGCTCACTGCTCAGTGAAGGTCTCCCCTGTTTAGCTTAGACAGGAATGGATAAAACTGTTCCCACAGGCTGTCAGTCATTTTTCCCTCTACCTTCCAAGGCCTTCTGCTTCCAATAAAGTCCAAGGTGCAGCATTCCACAAGCAGCCTGGAGACAGCTCTCAGAATTTGAAATGTAAAATCCATATTAAAGTTCATATTATACACACACACAAATACACTTTCACACACACACACACACACACACACACACACACACACACACATATTTTAAAATACTTATTTATATTTGATATTAAGTATAAAGAAAATACTCTGTTGTGTCCAAAATGTAAAGGTAGGACCACTGTCCACATAATTTTTTAAATTAAATAACTTACTACTGCAAATCCAGATTAGAATTAAACTCCTTTTTTCTTACAGTGCCTTTCTGCCCTCTTCACCTCTATAAAAACTTCCTGATACATGTGTTTGTCGAAAATAGGATGGTAGCTTAGAAGGGCTGAAAATATAATCTGTTTTGGTAATTTTCAACTTCCTCTGTTCCTTCAAAACATGTCAGCAAGGTTCTCTCATTCCATACCTCATTCACAGAAGAGTTGACAAGTCAAACTTTAAAAAAATCAAGGAGGAATAATCATCACTTCTGTGCAACTCCCAACATGGGCTTGCTGGACACACACAAAGGCACTTTCCATTTGCATTCCACTGAATGACTGTTACCAACACAAAGCACAGTTTGCTGGCAGATTTATTTCAGGGAGTTGTGAAATTCCAGTAAGTAGAATTAGTTCTTTTAAACATCCAAAGAGGCACACTGAAATGGCAGCTCTTACATATTCATTCTGTGCAGGCAAGGAATTGCTATTGTTTGATTGACCATTATCAACAAACACTTTCAACTTCAGCTATCCAGGCAGCAATCACTGGTTGACTAACAATATTACCTGGAGAAATACACTCAGCACATGCTAACAAAGAGGTGACCTAAACTCATCAGATGACATTTCATAGGAAAGATTTTGCAGAAAGAATCAACTAGATAGAAATCTAGCCAGATTGACTGATATATTTGGAAATAATATATACTATACATGGCAGGTCTATTTTGTGTATCAGCTGGGGTTTTTCTGAGAATCAAAAATGGGATATGCTCTTATGACTCTTTTGGGATTTGGAGATTGCCAGGTAGGTGATACTATTCCTAGCATGGAAGTTTTACTATCTACTATTTGTCTGTCTCAGCTATTTATTTTAGCTGTATATTTTATCATCCTCACTCAATCCCAGTGGCTACATGTTAAAGATACATTCCTATGGCAAAAAGGTATTTTGCCCTTTTAAGGGCAAAGACAAAGGTATCAGACTTGTAAATAACAGCTCAATCCAAGAGCACACTTCACAGGTATATTGTAAGGTAGTGCACATTAATTCTTAGGTACCTGCACATAGTTTTCAGCTTATGGGTAGTGCCTCAATGCTCTGAACTTGGCACACCAAACCACTTCTCCTTCCAAAGTCACTGTAATTTCCTATTCAGAGTAATATATTTAAAGAGATGTTATTCTTGTAATGAAAGATGCTACTGAAAACACACCTGATATTTCATTATCATAATCATGTTATGACCCAGTCATAACCCGTCTAAACTCCACCTGACTCATCACCTTAGTAATTGGTTTCATCTAGTCCAGATCTATTATCAACAATTTTTTATGAAGCATGGGTCAGAGCTGCCATGTCTCTCAACACTGTATTGCTACAGTATCCTCATCTGAACATGAAGAGGTTCATCCTCCATGCCCTCATCGATCTATGTGGTTATTTCATAATCAGATTACTCCAATGTGCTGTACTGCATAACTTCTTCCAGACTGGGGTCCTGGGTAACTATTCTGCTAACAGTCACTTGGAACAGCTTTATACAGGACTTGTTCTCGAGGATTTATAATTTGCAATTCTAGGTTAGTATAACATCATGAGTTGGAAAAATATCCCTGAACCTGTGTTTTTCCAGCTTGCTGCTGCCTACATTAATTTATCTGCTCAACTTCTGGAAATAAGAAACGCCAAAACCTTTTTAAGCAGTTTCTTTTCTACATCCTCTGGGGTTTTTTTTCTGGTAGTCTGCCTTAGCCCATCCTGTTTGCTAGCAGATATTTTCTAAATTCTTCCTTTTGACCTCATACTTCAGTCACATGTAAGGATAGCATGTACTGCATTTATCCACGTGTAGTAACTTGTCAAATGATATTGTAATATTGTCAAGTATTTATTTGCTAAGAATCACCCATCTCTACTTTCATAAAGAAAGTGGTTTGTTGTTTGAAACATGGCCAGGAATGTAATTTTGATAATCCATTTTGCAAAGCCCCCAAAAGACACAGCAGCAGCCAAGAGGCAGATCCACTGGTACTTGCAGAAACTTAACTTAAAAGGGAAACCACCTGTCTCACGCAGCAGAAGCAGCTCCATGAAATGACCCAACAGGCTGTGCAACATCCACTGCTGAGGTGACCTGGGAGCACCACAAGGCAGGTTTGCTAACACTGTAGAGTCTGCCATGCTCTGGTTACTGCTCAGGCCCAGAGATTCACTGTGAACAAGCCCTGTTCACTTCAGGGAAGAGCTGACACATGCCCCAGAGATGAGCAGGGGAAACTCACAAGTGTCTTGCTGCCCTGTACTGCTGCCACACAGCCCCTTTCTGTCATTTGCTATCTTTCAGAAGAGTTGCCTGCTCTTGTCTCCTAGCCATTAGCCACACCAGCAGATATTTTAGGATAAAAGAACTCATTTGAGCTTACTGGAGAAAGACAAATTTCTATGCACCAGGAACCCTCAGAGCAAAGATGCAGAATAGAGATAGTACATTTCCAGTGATTTTATGAGAAACAGGTATGTACTAATATATACATATGACTTTTATACATAACTGTGCAGTCAAGACCAACTGGAAGCTCAAAAAGCAAAAAGCGAGGGCATTGTCTGAAAGTAGTGTACTGACAGCTTGTCAGCTGAAGCATGCAAATGTGTCTGTACTTGTGGACTGACTGATGTTTTCATAGCAGAAATGACTGGCAGAAGTTGCCCACAGCTTCAGGCCTCCCAATGCAGCATCTGTTCCAATAGCTTAACTAGGTTGTTAAAATCCCTCTCTTGGTTTCATTGAGGGAGACACAGATATGCATTTAGCTAGCAGGTTTTAGGCTACTGTTATGCTGTATTCAGGGTTGTTTGGGCTTTTTAAAGTCAACAGTCCAAAATTCGATGGCTAGGAAATTTTCTTGTCATTCTTATAAATAATGTCAATGGATGAAGTAAGAAAACATCATTAAAGAAAAAAGAATTAAAAAACCCTTGAGAACCAGACTGTTGGATAGACATTTAATTTCCACTTTCCTGCTAAAAGTCCAAAGCAGGTTGAAGGTAATCTCTCTACCCACAGACAAATGGTAGATGAATTACAGAGTAATTAGATGTATTCAAGGTTTGGAGACCATTTGTTCTGGAACATCTCTGTGGACAGCAAAACACACAGAAAATTACTCTTATAGTTTAGGGTAGGCAATTGTAATGGAGAAAAAAGCTTTCTTCCAAGTAAAACTGGTAAGGAGGGTAGTCAGGAAACAAAATAAAACCACTCTCAAGTTGTCTGGGACATGAAACCTGTTGATTTTGTAGCTGTGAACGTGCAGAACCTTAGGAGGTACAAGCAATCAGCCCTCTGTGCATGTGTGACTGCACTCACTATTTTAAGTATCACATCCCAAAGACAGCAGAGTCCTACAGTGTGAGGCCCTACAAACTCTGTACACTATGGTCATGCAGGACAAGCTCAAAGCATGGCTGCTGAGGATTCAAACATTGTCCTTCTTTCCTCCAGCCCTGTTCTCACATCCCCCCTTGCCTTTACCCTTGAATTTTCGTTTGTAATTGTGCAAACTGAAGGTTAAAAGCTCTCACACACTGCAGGAGAGATTGATATTCCTTCACAGCATAAGTGGCAGCAGGGGTGCTAAGCCAAGGAACTGGCAGCTCAGGTGGCCGTGAACAGGTCAGCTGGTGAATTACAAACACACTGCCTTGCTGAGGACTTGGGGATGAAGAGGCTTGCTTCAGCTGCTGGAGATTTGGACTCATTTTGTGCAGCCCCTACCTATTTAATTTCTTCTTACAGAGATGAATTCACCTTTGGTCCTGCACAGAATGCTAGGGCAGCCATAGAGCAATGTAAAGGACAAGGAGGGACACCCAGCCCTTGCACATCCTGGCTGGCCTGTGGGGGAAGCATGGTTTGACACGAGGTACAGGGGACTGCTCCTCATATATTAATAGTTAGTATTTCTCACTAGGTCTTGTCCCTTCATTCTGCAGGTCTTTTTCCTCCTGTGTTCTGTAGTTTATTCTCATTCTGTTGGACTTATTCCCAAGGACTGGCCTTTCTGCAGTGTTGTTAGTCTCTAACAGCAACAGCTCTGAAATGTTAGTCACCATTTTATCAGGGTTAAAACATTCTCCAGACAATCCTTTTAAGACTACTATCACTCAACACACTCTCTAGTAATTCTCTCTATTGTAGCAACTCAGAAGAATAAATAAGACCTTCTATTCGTGTTACTTATCTCACCTTGTTCTGTATCCAGGCCTGGAGTGAGTCTGAGGGAACATGCCCCAGTTGTAAGGTGTTTTTGTTTACATTGCACAGTTCAGTAAATCTGTTCAACTTCCTGTAAGAAACATCTTTGTTTGTGGTTCTTTTACAACTCTGATTAATGCTCAAAGTACTCTGCAGAGACGTATTTGAAAGATTCAGTTCTGATTTAACTGATGCCATTGTAAATCAAGAATAGCTCCACTAAGCCGGTTTTATGTAAGATCTACATCACATTTGCATGCAGTAGTGATGAGTACTTATATAGAGGAATTAAGACACATGAAAAGTCCTATATGAGTATGATAATTAATTTATTGGAGATACTGATGCCCAAGGTATCTTGACTAAACTGAGTAGTTCAGGTCAGATTCTAGCTCCCTGAAATCTCTACAGATATTGCCATCAACACAACCAACTCAGGATTTCACAGCATATGGATTTACTAGGGATTGCTTGCTAAGAGAATTCACATGTGTTTTAAACCAGTCTGCGGTGGTGAATAATTAATACCCAGAAAAGGTTCAGCATTTCTTTCTACAAGGAGGCTGTCAGAATCCTACTGGATTTGAAGATGCTGCTCAAATATGAATAATCTCCTGTTGCAGCAGCATTTCCTACACCTGCAACAGCAGAATCCACACTCCCTCTTTCCTTCCTTGCTTCTATAGTATCCATACTATGGAAAAGAGTTTATACTTAATAATGCCACTAACAATGGGAGTTGCAGATACCATATCTTTCTCTACCAGTGGCTGCTGCTGTCAGAGTGGAAGGGGGAGACAGAAAGGAGGTGATGAGATCCTGCACTGCCCCACAGAATATAGATGCCAAGAGGGAATTTTTATCTGGGACAGTTCTTCAAAGAGAGAGGCATGGGAAATGAGAAAGGCAAAAAATAGCAACACTTGAGAGAGACAAGAGAATACATTAAATTCAAACCAAATCTCCAGTAAACACTTTGCATTTATAACTGTTTTTACTCATATCTGCTTTGTCTGTCGTAGAGATATTGTGTGAGTAAGAGGAGAGCTGAACTGCATGACTGTGAGCAGAGGCAAGCCAAAATATTGCCAGTTCAGATGAGCTTTGTCTTCTGAAGCTGAGTAGGGAACCCTTCCTTCAATGAGGAATCTTTTTTAATTAGCCCCCTCCTCTTTCACACTATTGGCACCTTGCCTTCGATTCTTCAGGTTCAGAAGTAATGTCTAAAGCTTCATGTTGCTCTGCAAAGTTAAATACACACTGAAAACATGGTAAAAACTCCAGGAGAAGAGTAAAAGTCATTGGCTGACTTTTCATAAGACTGAAGTGTGCATTTGTGGAGACCCAATGTGTGATCCAAGGAGACTGCCATGCTGTCTTTTAACTGAGGGATGCCTCACCAGGGTCTTATCCTCTAATGAAGCAGCTTTTAATTGATATCTATGTCTTGTTCAAGGTGTTGCCTTTCTGATATGCTGTGCAATACACAGCAATGTGATAGTCCTTCTGGAACAGTTCATTGATTTGAAATTTATGCTTTCAAGATATCCAGTGGTTTTGCTTCTGCTTGTGGCTCAAAGAGAACACCAACTTGAATATTTTTAAAAAGCAAACATTTTTTGTTTGTGTTTAATGACATGGGAAACTAATAACATGTGAGAAGACAGAAATGACAGCCTGTCGTGGGAATCTCTTCATGGCTATTGAAAACGGCAGTGCAGCACAAAATATTAGTAAACTTTCAGTGTGACAGTTCAATAGTGGACAAATGGTCATGAATGTGCCAGAGCTGGTTCACCCTGATAAACTAGACTGTTTGGATACTGAGTTAGGTGAGGACTGAGGTATGTGGTTGTGGGAAAGAAGTTTTCCAGTTGCAGCAAGAACATAAACCAGTTTGAATAGCAACAAGAAAAAATAGTGAATGAAGTCATTCTATTAGTTTAATGGGATATTGTGATTGTAAAATTACCAAAATATTTTTGCCTGTCAAACAACAAGATATCAGACCATTAAAATGGAATATACATATTTCTTCACACAGAGGTGTCATATATTGTCCTTTAAATACCTTAGATCACAATCACTAGATTTAAACATCCAATTTACTTTGAATGCTTTTAGATCATAAATTCCACAAGACACAGGTTTGCATATGTTTTATAGTGACCTTAACAAAATTAGCTATATATATTGCTTGCCTGCTTGCTCTAATCTCTTTTTGTTATGCCTAAACCACAAAACTAGTCTGCTCACTTCCCCTTCCTTGTTCTCATTTGCTACCATGCAGTTGTTGTTCGAGCTGACAATACTCCAGACATTAAAAAAGCCACAAAACCAGATTTGATCATTGTCCATCTATATGGAAACTGGGGACAGCCTGAAGTTTGATGCCACCCAGGCTCCTCTTGCCCTGTATGCCTTGGATTACCTTTGCAGGTCCCAGACAGTTTGCTGAGACACCAAGGCTTTGGGACAGAGTGAGCTGCCCTCCTAGTGTTACAAGCAGTGTGAGTGGCAATGAACAAGTCTTCAAGCATGGAAATATTAATTTGGTTTGCAACTTAAAGATTCTTAATAAGATCCAAATGATTAAAATATTCCCACCCTCCCTATGGTACATATTTTACAATAAAAAGCCTGTATCAAAGCAAAATTGGAAACCTAGAAAAGAAAGAGGCAAAGTGAATCTATGAAGGAGTTTAGTTTATGTGCTCCACAGTGTTAAACTAAAGTTAAAATTCTGCAGGGAACAGTAACTAAGAGAACTATATTTTTTAATTATTAGATGCACTGACATTCTGACTTCATGAGTCTCAAGTGTGCTCAGCTTGCCCTGGCTGTTTGGAGTTCACTGCTACCTACCTTGCAGATTCAGTGAGAAAAATGAGGTGTTTCTTTCTAAAGCAGGTGATAAAGCCGTAGTAAATTTAGATCTTTCTGTACATAAGGTGAGAGCAAACTCTAAGAAAAAAGGGGCAAAGTATAATGTTAAATGTGGTTAAGCTCTGCAATAGGGAATCAGCACAATGATAGAGAAGTATATTTTGCCCCAGGTAAATAGCAGTCAATGGTTAAAAAATTTAAAAGTCATTATTCAGACCCAAGTAATGACTGCCTCCAAAATCATTACAGTTATGCCAGTTCTGAGTGACTACATTTTGGGCAGGATTTGTCTTCTGAATGCTTTGCCTAGATTCCTTGTGCCCTTAACTCTCTGTCAGTCAGGTAATTTAGCAGATACCAACTTCCAGCCCTGTAAATCCCTCGAATCTCCAGTCATCCCTGCCCAGACCTCAGATCTTGCTCTGTTTCCCTCTCTGTCTCTCCTGCAAGAAGCTCTGAAGGCTTTTTCACTATGTTGTTCAAGCAAGCAAGGGCTCACTCTGCACACATATCCATGACATTCTTCCCTAGCAACGAGGATATATGGCACAGGGAACCTGGAATCACAGAAATACCTGTCAAACAATCCAAGCATTTGGGGTGATGCACTGCTAGAAGGGCAGTGCTGTGCATGCTGAGGTTCACTGCTCAAGCTTACCAGACAAACATCACTTCAGAGGCAGGACTAATGCCCCTTGGGAAAATGGGGCAGGGCATGAAAGGGGACACACATTGTCCTATTTCTTGGCAATTCGTCTTTAGAAGCCGAATCTTCACCTGATCCTACATAGAAGCAGGGCAGAGAGTGAAGTGACAAATGCTCCTCAGATAGCTGGGAAAAAATAACTGATGACTAGTGCAAATGATCACAAGGGCACACAAAATGAATTTTAGTAGTAATTTAAATATGAACGGACATATTTGCATGGTGTTTCAGACACTCCCAAGGAAGTGACTCTGACAATTATAACACTAAGAAAATATCCATGATAGAGTGAAACCAAGGATGTCCAAATATAAGGCCAAACCAGTGGGGTCTGAGTGACCCAAATTCAATTTGCTTTAAAGGGGATTCCATGAACACAGTATCTCCTACTGTTCAGAGATATCAGCAGCATCTGGGAAGCATAATGCAGTGAGTTAGGCCAAAGTAATTTTTTTTTTTAAATTTCCTTTTTTTCTTAATTTGCTAAATTCTTCACTTATTCTGCCAACTGACTTTGCTGAAATTTTGGCTAAATTCCAGTTGAGGAATTCTCTTTTGTGTCTCTGATTTCTTTTTCTAGAAACTGAAAAAAAGCTGCAGATTTCTACTAGGTAGAAACCTACAGTACTCAGAATGTATCTCCAAGGTGTTGTAAGAAAATTACATTTGTAAAGACCACAAACATCAGGCGAAAAAATTTACGATGTTTACAGTTTCTTTTTTGTTAAGCTTAAATATATCTCGCTTTTGTGGTCTTGATTACTGCTGTCAGAACACCAACTACTTTATTTCCTACATTAAGGTGTGATTTTAGTGGCTTTTAAACATATGAGTAGTCCATAATCCTATGTTAGTTTACTTGGAACTGGTCTACTGAGACATATTAAATGACAAAAAATTATGACCTACGTCAAAGGTGAATGTTATCAAATAGAAATTGCAAGGGGTGGTATTGATTTTGGAACCAGAAAGTCTGGAGAGCTTTATATCAATAAAACTCTGGCAGGTTCAACGGGATGCTCTTGATTTGTGCTGGAATAAATGGAAAATTATTCACATCTCCAATTTATCACCTGAACAAAGGCAAAATAAACCATCTTAGAATTCACAATTCACTGTATCCTGGATCAGAGAAATCCTTGGAGCAATCCAGTCTACAGCAAAGCTGAACAGCACAGCATTACAAAAAGGAAAACATCCCTACACTGCAGACCAGCTGTTACTCCAGGGTCTCCTTCCTGCTGAAGCACAACTTGCTTTGCTATTGCAGGGTCACTCGTATATGTGACTGCTATATATGTATAGATATATACATAGATCTTTCAGGAAAATAAATAACAAGAAAAACTACAAGGTCTCACTACATGAATTCTTCAAAAGCAAGTTAAAGGGATGCATGGGTCACAAACATAAATAGTTTATACGCAGTTGCCCATAGCCAGTGTGCTGGAAAAAGGCACTGTTAGTGCTTTGACCTCACTGTGGTGAGATGTGTCTCCTTCTGACAGCTGAAAGCTCCCTGGTCCTGTGAGCATTGCAAGGCCAAGCACAAGGGCTGTGGGATCACTGGCATGCCAAGGTGTCCTGCACTTCACCTAAAGGGCTCCTCTTGTTTGCAGAGGGTCTTACTGCACATGGCTGAGGAGCTGCTGGGAGCTCCATGGGGACCCTTTCAGCCTGGCGCTGCCTTCCCACTGCCACTGTGGTGCTGGGCATCGGGATTCTTCCATGCTTGTTGCACAGCTGGCAGCAGTGGAAAGAACTAAATGCTGCCTTATATTGAATGGTGAATGTTGGAGTGGGTGTTTTTTTCCAAAATTAGGATTTCCCCGGCATAAGCTGCCTTCTTGATTTTCTGGTTCATATCAATCGTTAACTTACTTCCTCAAGCAGGTTCTGTAAGGGCTTTCTAGCAAAAAAAAGAGTGTATATATGTATTTATACGCACACACACACACACACACACACACACACACACATATATATATATATACACAGATACACGATTATAGTGAGAGTGTGTGGAGCAGGGCTGACATTCACCCACGCATTGGCCGCTCCCTTCAGACACTGCTGCCAAGAGCCTGAAACGATGCCTGTTTCCCCATCACCATGGCAACCTTGAGTGGGAAGCAGCATTTCCTACAAGGCATTGCACTGAACCTCTGTGAGATGCTGCCAGGCTGTGGGTGACCTGGGATCAGGAGCAGCATGTACCATGTGCTAGCAGCACCCCTCAGCCTCCCACAGCTGTCCTGCTTCCAGCCACTGCCATCACCTCTCTCGTGGGCTCCAGCACCTGCAGATGCCCCAGGAAGAGATGCCCCAGGCACAGATGCCCCAGGCCTGTCCCAGCGTGGGGCTGGTGGAAAGCGTGGCTGCTGCCTCTGGAGCCTGCTGGGGATGGAGGGGCTGGAGGGAGGGACCACAAGCAGCTGTCCTGCTGCCTTCTACCTTCACCCTGACCCACCTCAAGGGGCTTTATGGTATGGGGAACAGTACCTGAAAAAACTTCAAGAGAAGATGAAAACATGCCAAGCTTTTGACCCCACATTCTCAAGCTGATCAAGACCAGACTTTCTCTGAAATAATTGTTTTCCTTTCTGCAACTCTGGCAGTTAATTTAAGGATAAGCCATACCTGACCAGTCTGGTGGCCTTTTATGGAGGGACTTCAATGATCAACAAAGGAAGACTGACCCATGTCATCAATCCCGACTTCTGTAAGGTCTTTGAAATCTTCCCACATGACATCCTTATCTCCTGATTGGAAAGATATGGATTTGATATCTGGAGTATTCAGTGGATAAGGAATTGGTGGGATGGATGCAGATAGAGTTGTGGTCAATGGCTCTATGTCCAAGTGGAGGCTGATGATGAGTGGTGTCTCTCTGGGCTTTGTCTGGAGACTGGTGCTCTAATATCTTTATCAATATCATAGACAGTGAGATTGGACACACCCTTAACAAGTTTGCAGATGACATGAAGCTGAGCAGTGTGGATGACACAACAGGAGAATGGCATGCCATCCAGGAGGACCTGGATAATTCTCAGATAATCCTGGACCCACAAGAACCTCGGGATGTTCTAAGTGCAAGATGTACCTGGTCAGAGAAATCCCAGACATGAGCACAGACTGGGAGATGAACTCATTGAGATCAGTTCTGCACAAAAGATTTTGGGGGTCCTGGGGGATGAGAAGCTGGACACAGCCCAGCAATGTGCATTTCCACTTGAGAAAGTCACCCATGTCCTCAAATGCATCTGAAGCAAGCTGACCAGCCTCACCAAGGGAGGTGATTCTGCTCCTCCGCTCTGCTTTTGTGTATGCAGCACTCCCACAGGAGTGCTTCATCCAGCCCTGGGATCCCCAAGATAAGAAGGGTGTGGACTTGTTGCAGTGAGTCCAGAGGAAGGCCACAAAGATGATCAGAGGGCTTCCTCAGCCTGCAGAAGAGAAGGCTGCGTGGAGACCTTAGAGGACATTCCAGCACCTAAAACGGATCTATAAGAAAGCTGGAGAGGGACTCTTTACACAGGCAGATAGTGATAGGACAAGGGGAAATGGTTTTAAACTAAGGAGGAGGGATTTACATTAGCTTTTAGGAGGAAATTCTTTACTCTGTAAGAGTGGTGAGGCCCTGGAACAGGCTGCCCAGAGAAGTTGTGGATGCCCATCCTTGAAGTGTTCAAGGCCAGTTGGGATGGGGCCCTGGGCAACCCAGTCTAGTGGAAGGTGTTCTTGGCCATGGCAGGGGAATTGGAACTATATGATCCTTAAGGTCCTTTCCAACCCAAATAATTCTATGATTGTATGACGCTATGATAATGCATTTTAAACAGTATGTAGGTTTACTGAAGTTATTTTTTACTTCCTCCTCTTACATCTGATTAACATCTAACAACGGTAATGGAAATTTAAAACCTTATATTTGCTATGAAGCACATGCACAGGTCTAAAATCTGGGTTAAACAATTTATAAAAGCTCATCTACTCCCTATTATACCAACCCACATCTGTAGCCTTGAGAGTCTGATGATTACTGCATAAGTTTGAAACTCAGTGTGACTAGGTATAAATAAATCTTTTAAAATTTAGACATTTCTTTCTTGTGTGATTACGTCTCTGTGTGTATGATCTGGTATTAGTGGGCAAAATGAGTGGTGAATTAAGAAAATGCATTCTCACAGCTACTTTAAGCACCATTGTAGAGAAAGCCTGCATAATGTAAATCGTGGTCTGCAGAAAAATGTCCAAGCCATCCAGTGACTCAATATAAATTAACTGCTCAAAGAAAACGAACACTAGTGGACTACCTGTTCCTATCAATCCCCTTCTAAACCTTGTTAGTTTTCCCACAGAGGAATGCTGAAACTGAAGCTCAGCCCTTACTCAAACACAGTGAATCCACCCAGGAAAGAGATGCTGTGAATTCCCAGCTGCTGGAAAAAATGTTAGTTATTAGGTTGTACTGGAAAATTTGGTATGAGGGAATTCAGCTGCAGAACACGGATTGAAAGGATTTCATTAACTCTGTCACTGGGCAGAATATTTTGTCTCTTTCCTGGGGCCTCTATATTTATTCCTTATTTCATTAAAGTGACTACCTCAATTTCTTGCCTCTCCTTCTTCATACTCTCCCATCTCTGTTTGGCAAGGTCCTTCAGCATGGTCCTGACACCCCTGCAGACCAGGCTCTCATCTCCCCGGGGGTTCTTGCCAGTGGAACATCATGCTCTATTTACACCAGCAATTACTCTCTCCTCAAGCACAACTTTGCAAACATTGTCTGGAACAACTCCTTAGTTAGAGGAGAACACTACTTTGCTTTACTACTCAAAACTAGGAGGAATTCTAAAACACAAAACTAAGGAAACAATTTCCTAGGAATTTGTGACTTATGGTTGATGTAAGTCCTGCCTAATAGGCACAAATTCTGAGAAAAGCAGCTCCGATTGCAGGAAATTCATGGTTGCTTTTTCCCGTGTGAATTCTCTGGTGTATAAAATTGGGGGGTTCACAATGCTTTCCTTCTTCTGAGTGGAGACATTACCAGTGTCTCTCCCCCCTACTTGTATGACAAATCACACAAAGAATTAATTATATTTAAATTCAGTGTCAGCCATGTCATGCTGACTTCAGTTAGATATGGATTAAAAAGCTAGACAATGTGAGTAAAAGACAGACACCTACCTGTCTCAACCTTCTTTTAGGTAGGAAATCCAGCTGATATCTAAGTTTGTCAGCTTGCCTAATGCATCCTATAATAGCAAAATCAAAACTTACTGGTGGTTGATGAAGGGGTTGGAGTAATGGCACTCGTGTTAAATTTCACTGATGCCAGAATTGTTGACTTCCCACCAAAACTTAAGACATATTGTCCCCAACTATTACCATATTCCTTAGAAAAAAGTACAGAAGTGTGGTTTACAATAGAGCAAAGAGCACCAAAATCATCACAATAATTTTCTCGTCAAAATGATCAACATTCAATTCCTCATGCTATATTTTTATTGGGGTTGCATGGCCAGGTTTGGGTAGCAGGCAGAGCTACAGGGGTGGCTTCTGTGAGAAGGTGCTGCAGCTTGCCCCACATCCAGCAAAGGCAGTGCCAGGCAACTCCAGGATAGACCCACCACCAGCCAAGGCTGGGCCAATCAGAATGGTGGAAACATCACTGTGATAACATATTTAAGATGGAAAAAAAGTTAACTTAAAAGAGGGAGAGAGGAACTAACCATGAATTGGGCTCACAATTTGCCTCAAAATCATGAAATTCAACAAATAATATCAATATTTCTTTGTTACTTCCTGGGTTCTGAGACTTCAGCTTTTAGCCTTTCCCTCCCCCCCCATTTTTTCCCTCTATAATAATGAAAACTAACTATTTGTCTTAGAAAAATTCACCAATATTTAATTCCCAAGAACTTCATGGATGGTTTTGCCATTATATACGAAAAGGTCGTCCTCTTAGAAGTCTGGATACAGCAGAAGGCTCAAGAATCAGAAAATGATTTGCTGATCAAAGATATTTTAGCCCTTTCTGAAAACAGACATCTTATAAGCTATCCTTTGGCAACCAAATTAGCTTTCAACTTCTTTGTCAAGCTGGGCAGAAAGCTAAGAACTGACTTTTAGTTATTTTAAGAATCCCAAGTTTTAAATGTTTTATCTTTGTCTTGCTGTCAGAGAAGATTTGGTCTCACAAATCACATTTTGGCTTCAGTGAGTCCTAATCATACCCTACCATTGCCACTTTACAGATATATTTCCATTTTTTTGGAAATGGAAAATGGAGTGCTCTTGGGAGGACTCTTTTTCACTGTATATTTAAGTCCATTTCATGTCTTTCTTAAATAGGGAAGTTCAGGATGCACAGAGTCTGAGTAACTCTTTCATTGAGGTTTTTGAACCTTTTGTTTTGGATGTAAAATACAATGAAAGCTAAACAAGAACCACTGACAACCATATTTCACCAAGGTATCTGTGATGTAAATACCAAATCTATACCAATCTATAGAGATTTTTTTTCCTTAACCTGAGGATTGCTTGCATCTTTTTTAAAAAAACCCCGAAACTTCAAAATGATAGCTCCCAATTCTTGGCACTAGAAGCAAGTTTAATGCAGTTAACTGTTTATCACATCTTAGCAACAGCCAAACCATAATTACCTCTGTGAACAGTGCCTATTTCCTGATTTCTACCCCAGTACATCATATTTCAACTATTTTCATGAGAGAACAAAAAGCCAAAATAGAATATTTAAAGGCAAGGTATTGTCTGGTAGTAGCTGCTGGCTGCTTCTCAGGCAGAACAACCCTGGCATGCAATTAGGCACTCATTTGCCTGTCATGACTTACACAAGGCTCATCACAGAAGTCACACTTAGAAGGAATCCCAACATTCCTAAAGGCCAATGAGATTATTAGAGCTATTTAAACTTGTCTCCTGACCAACACAGATGACGAAATTGCATCCAGGTTGCAGTCAAATTAGTACTGATGTTGGCTACATGATGTTAAAAACATATCAGGTAATCACTGGGAATCTCTTAATCAAACACATTTACCATCTCTAATTATTTCCAGATTCTTCTCAAAAATCACAGATACCAACCTGGGTTCTTGTTTGATGCCACAGTCAGAACAAATTGTCCTGCTGTTCAGATCTCTCTCTTTGTGTACTGTGGTTAGGCTTTTTACCTTATGCTCTTTGTAGGAAGCCACATATATTTGGCTATCAGTGATGACTCCCAAGGGCCATCTAACAACCAGAGGTCAGGTGCCAATCCTTCTTTTTCTAGTCAAGGCAAAAGACACTAGAGCAGTTGCAGATCATACTTGCCTGCTCACACCTTTGGGTGTTGAGGGATTAAGGGTAATCCTTCGCATTGCAATAAAAGTCCGCATTTGTCTAAGATACAAAAGTAATCAGTTATATCTGTTAGAAGTCTTTGCTTGTATAAAAAGGCTTTCTATGTTCCTCCGTGCAATATTGAGAAGCATTGATAACATATAACAGTAGTTAGAATAATACAGACCAATGAAAAAGTATCAGAAATCAACTTGATTTTGTTGGTTTAGTGCAAGAGCACAGACTCCTAAACAGGTTTCACTGTAAGGCATCAAGCTGTTTCCCCACTTTCAAGTAACTGTATCCTTGCAGATGTCACAGTGAAAAGAATCCATATTTTAAGGGGGGAACTGTTGAAAAAGGGATTTTCTGTAAAGGGGATTGTGCAAGCAGGCCAGTCCAGCAGGTCCAACAAGGGAAGCAACACACTATCAAATAAGGCCCCACTTGTAGAATTGACTAAAGATGACTTAAAGCAATCACTGGTTGCTTTAAGAAGAGCCATTACTGTGGCATTGCAGTGTTCCAACATCCACGGCTCGTGTTGCAACTCCTAGTGACAGCTGGACTGGCACAGTGACCTGCTGCAATGGCTTCAGTTTGTGCTGTGTTCTGGGCACAAACAAGCAAAGCTGGTGATACTGAACTTTCACTCCCTTTCTCCTTCCTCTCCTCCGCTGCAGAGCCCTGATAACCAGGACCCCCGGCCAAAGGAAAGTAATCTGTATTCAGCAGTAACAAGGACAAACCTTGTCAACTTCTGCTGACACAGAGTGTGACCAAGAACAGCAGTGAGTTTGAGAAAAATCCCCATGAAAGCTGCATAGATTCAAGCAGAAAAATGAAGAGCATTTTTCATCTAGCATGCATTCAGCTCCTTCAAGAGCACAACACCACAGTGATGTGTTGTCAAGAGCATGGCAGCTTCTCTGTAGAGATACTTAAGTAAGCTGAATCATTAAATTTTATTTAACTGTCAGTCCTTCCTTACAGAACTGTGTCAAAGTCAAGAAACAAGGCTTCATCCTCATTTGATTCTCAACAAATACTGGCTGCTGGGGTACTTTGGGCAGGTGGAACCTGAGCCAGGGTTTGGAGGTGCACAAACAAAATTAGTAGCAGATCAACAATGCCTGATTTTCAGAAAGAGCTGAGAACATCCTAAGAAAGTAAAGCTGTGCCATGGAGCTGGGCAGGAACAATCGATGGCAGCAACTTTTGGAGTTTTTCAGTCTGGAAGTTTGCGTACTGTCAAGTGAATTCTCAATATTTGAATTTGATCTTTGAGACCAAAATATGAACTCATGTCAGTTTACTCAGCCTAAACTTGCTTTCTGAGCAACCTATTGAGACTCTCTGCTTCAAAACAAAACACAGGATGGTGATAGTCCTCCATCTCCTCAGCAGGTTATCCTGCTGAAAGGTAGAAAAACAGACTGCACAGTTGCACCAGCACTTGAATCTATTTCTGGTGATTTATTTATAGGAAAAAGGCAAGAAAACTGTACTTTTAGCTCCATTCAAAAATACCAATTGGCTGTAAATGTTCCCAGCTTTCCATCAAGGGATTTTTTTTCCTTCTCCCAACTGCTTGCAGTTACTGCAATCTTGTACTGTCTCTCTCTAGATGTACCCATTGGAGGTGTATGTTGTCAACAATGAAGAAAGCAAACAGTCTGACAGGCTGTTCTTCACCCCATTCATCTATTAAGAGAGAAATACTGGTTATAGTTGGGTTAATTATTACATTCAGTGTTATCCTTTGGGGAAGAAATGATAGGTTACTACCAAGATTGGTAATATCTTGGTACTACAAATACCAAGTATTTAGCAGTACCAAGATGCTACCAAGATCAGATACACCTGATATTGGTAGTATCTTGCAGGTAAACCTTTAGGGCTCTTCCACTTACCCTCCAGACAGAAGTCCCAGAGCAGCTCTCCCCTGAGCAGACTTTCTGAAGAATTTTTCAGACATAAATGCCTTCATTTTGGTGAAATCCTTTTCTTGCTGGACAGGAAAGTTTCGAATTTGCCTCAGTTTGTTTTCTATGTTTAGTTGTTTTATGCCTCTGAACTGATGGCTTGCAACACCCAGTGCCATTTTTGAGATTAGGCTTGCATGACACCTTGCAAAATCCAAACTGTTTTCTTCTGAAAATTGTTCCTGCTCACATGTTATTTCTCTTCAGCCAAAAAATAAAGTAATTCACACCACAAATCTGCATTTTTTAATATACTTGAGACACAGAGTTAATCTTGGCGTGTTTCAGCATCTGGATATGAATAACTTGCCTACCTCAGAGGTTTCTTGAGGTAGAGCAAATCATGCATATTACCAACATTAAAATCCATTTTAACTTGTATTGTCTCCAGCCCATTCAAGCAGCCTGTTATCATAACTAAACCATTCATGGAGAGTAATTTCTTGCCTTCTGCTCCAGCTTTGTAAGTGATCTCTGGGAGATGGTTCTGGAGAAGAAGAAAAGCTAAGAATTTAAATCCATTTTAAGTGTCTATACATTGATCTGGCACAGGTTCAGTAGCATTTTCCTGATGACTGACCCAGAAATATGTGATTATATAGAGAATAATTTATTACTAATAGTCAAACGTTTTTATTAGGCTTACCTCAACAGCTATTGGGCATATGTGTAGCAGCTGTTGTGGCTCCCAGTGCCCTGCACCATGCCAGTGTGCCACACCATTCTGTGGGCAGGTCCAGACTCAGCAAGCTTTTTTTAGCTAGACCAGAAAAGGCTTTTTCTCCTTCCTCCATTTGCTGTTTCAGCCCAGGCAGTAACTCAGCCCACAGGGCTCCAGACAAACTCCACAGCCGTGGCTACTGACCTCCCTCTTCAGCCTCTCATGTCTTGACAAAAATCCTGTCATCTTTTTCAATATATATATATATTTTTTTTAGATGTATCAGCTAAATATCAGCTTTTTAACACCTACCTGTGTTTTTTGACAAGAGCTATCATGCCTTTTTGTTGTGTGTTGTCCATGGAAACTGAGTTTTACGCATCCCTGTTTGGTTACAAAAGATTTCCACAAAATCCACCATCATAGTACATTTTAATAAAAAATCAGTTTTCTCAGTGTTCTTGCACAAACAACTCCTGCATGGTCCTGGCTTTCTGCCAGAGGTAACCATTAATTTGAGTTTTTCTGTGAACAGTGGATACACTGGCTCACAGAAATCAAATACTCAGTCATGTTTTCCCCTTAGCTACTGCTTTGGGCAATGGCTTCAGCTACTTAAATAATTTTGCTCAACAAGGGGGTTTTAATGACAAACATTTGGCAAGAACACAGAGGATGATATTATAAAAAAACCTTAAGTTTTGTGGATATGCAACAGCATCAAACAGAATTTCAAAGAGAAAATGGTTAGATGGGAACCTTGCTCCTCCATATAGAAAGCTCAAGCAATTTAGTGGAACACAGAGGTCCTGTGGAAGGTCATTTTATCCTGTTAGACTAGAAAAAATTATTAAAGAAAGGTTTCTGATGTGATTTTGACAGTTATGAATAGGAAATTCACTTCTATGAATATGCTGCATCACTTAATTAAAGCAAGCTATTTTTGTGAACATTTTTGTCCATGAACCCTTTTCTTGAATATTCATTGATGGTGGGAATGAACAGAATTTATGGGAATTAATTTAAAATAGGAATGACAATGCTTGAGAATTTTTTATATTCCTTACCTATTTGTTGTATGTTTTTATTTCTAATGTTGGTTTGAGTACCTAAAGATAGAAACAGATGTGCAGCCACTTGCACAGTGTAACAATTATTCAGTTATTGCTGCAAATAATTATTCATTTTGAAGTATGAAATCTCTCTAGATTTTTTTCTATAGTGAGTTTGTATCATTGATTTGAAAATAATTGGAAATCCAGCTGAACAGGGGCAGACTCTGCCCTAGGTCTGGTTCTGGTGTACATTTCTAAAGGCACATGTGGACCAGAGCTGAGTAAGTAAGAGACAAGAACAATCCCTGCTGTGCCTCCAATACTGATGCCTTATGAGATCTAGAAAAGATGGCAGTGATGAAAGGAAAAGCACTAAGAGCAGAAAGTATTATGTAGCATATGCTGCTCTGGAGGCTGTGGGCTGATTTAGGCTGTGGAAGCTACTCTGATGTATGCCAGTGGCTTTTCTGGTCCCTGCTATAGCTTGAAATCCTAAGGCACAATGATGCCTTAAGCTTCCCCCAAATCCCTAGGCAATGAAATGATTACCCTAAAGGTTCTCTGCCTCTGGAGATGAAGCATGGTCCCAGCTCATGGTCTCTGCTTCTCTTATAGCACTGGAATAATGCTCAAAAGAACTAAGCAAAAGTCCCAGGGCATTTGAGCAGATCCTAGAGGACTCAGACATCAAGTTAGGACAAAGACAAAGCTTTCTGATCTTCTCACTCTATCAAACTGCACTGTTTCAGAGCCTGAAATAGCAGAGCAATGAGCAATGCCTAAGGTTATCTTGGTGAAGCCTCTGCTGATATTACAATGCATCAGTTATTTCAATATTTCTAAAAATACTTAAAAGAAGACTGATCTCGACACAGGTTGTTATAAAAGGGGGGGTATAAAAAGAGGAAACATTTATATTTGTGCTTTCATCCTATATTTCTATCTTGAATTTATCATTATACATATTGTCTGTTTTTCACTTGTTTCATTATCTGGAGACAAGATTATTTAGGCCTGATTACATGAGCCTTAAATCTGGATTTGTATGAAACATAGTCCAGGGGTACTGCTGTAAGGATGTGAGAGTGCTGTGAGACTTCTCACATTGCATTAGCAACAGCAGTAGCCAAAGGAAGGTCTTTGTCCATTTACTTAATTTCCAGAAAAGACTCTTCCTACAGAACAAGAATTCAATACAAAACCAATCAACCACAATAAAATACAGGACTAGATGGGGACTTCATCTGAGAATATCTGTCTCATTGGACTTCTGTCTGTTGGTTTCTTTATCATGTGAGGTACAGTAGCATCAGCTGTCCCAGTGCTGGGGAGGTGGCCAAAGCCATTAGAGACTGACATGTATCTGAGAGAGAGGCCCTGGCAGGACGAGGCAGGCTGCAGACTCCTCCTGCCCTGGTAGCTCAGTGCCAGGGTGTGCACATGGGATGGGAAAGGATCTGGAGCCTGAGCCTGTGTGGTCATCACTGCTTCAATTCCCTTCTAGATTTTGCCACTCCTGGTCCCATTCCCAGGCCATGAGTAGTTGTCCTTCTCTGCAGCAAGCAGTTATGCAGTCAGGCTTTGTGCTTTAGTTTCTCAGGGTGAAAAGAACACGGCACAGCAAGAATGAGCAGTTGAACACAGGGCAATGCCCCACATTTTCTGAAGGACAGGCAGTGGCATTAACTGTAATTCCAGAAGTAGAATTTCATCCTGAAACGACAGAGAAGATGAATTACATTCTGATATGAATGACAAAAATATCCATGATTCTACTAGATAAGATTAAAAGCATTTTAAAGGGTAATTTCTTCCCAGGTTTTTAGTCTAGGCTTAATGTTAAGCATAGAAGAAACCTCCACTAGTAGCAGACTTTTCCATAGCCTTTCAATACATATTCCTATGGCTTGCCCTGAGGGAACTGAGCTTTGAATGGGGCAAATCCCAGAAGCAGAGTACTAGCTAGCACCAGCTCTGCTGGAGAGTGAAAACCTTTATTCCCAAAATCAACGGGGATCTCATTACTTATCTACCATTTCTGCCTGTATTGTTCTATTTATAAGTCAAATCACCCAGTTCATCAGGCTGGCTTGTGGAATATTGGTCACTGGTTTAAGACCTCCAGTACCCAGGGATGAACTGAACATGTTTATCAGGATTAATTGTTCTGACTGCTGTCAGTCTAAGATGTTACAGGATTGCAAAAAATGCAGAATGCATATTTTTTTGTGTCCTAGCACCCTATACATATATAAATATATGTATACATACTCCCAGGCTCACAAGAGCTTCTCCCAGATGGAAACATACAAGGAGCAACACACAGAAATGTGGAGCAGCCTTGCACAGTTCCTGCCTTGCACATCTGCAGCTCTAGGGACAGAAGAGACTGAACTCTGAGCCTGTTTCTGGGTCTGCACCTCCTGCTCACCTGTACCTGCAGCCTGTGACAGGAATGTCTGGGCACTGAGGGGGCACCTCAGAGCTCTCTAGAAACTGAAGCTTCCAAGCTGCATAGTAACTTTTAAAAATCCTGGCAGGGAAGGAACCAGAAATGCAGAAACACATAAAAGCAGAAAAGGAATAGACACTATGAGATCTGGCTGCCATACAGAAAGTGTGTGGCTCTCTATTGCAAGGCCCTTTTCTGTCAAGATCCTCTCCAAAACAACTATAGTTAGGACAACTTTCTGCATTCTCAACAAAGTTATGCAGAACACTTTTAATCAGTTCCCTGATTACTTCAGTGTTTGTATGATTAAGCAAACCAAATTCATCCAAGACCCATGCTCTATCAATACAAAATATCTATCTTAAATGTATTGTCCACTGTACCACACTGAGTAGTTCGCAATCTTTCATATTCTTCTTCAAACAAAACCTTATAAGGGAAAGATGTCTTTTAGTAATATATAGTGGTTAAGTAACATATCCAAGGTCACCCAGCTTCATAGCTGGCCAGGAGCATTTTGAGCATTCAGGTTAGTGTTTTAATCAATGAGTAGTCTATGCAAAAAAGCATATAGACTCCTAAGCTGTGCAAAACCAGGTTTTCAAGATGTAATAATCTGCAAATGCCTCCAGTTGCTGTTCTCTGTCACCAGTAGGTAAAGCAGATGTAAATTCCCCACAACTAACTTTCCACCGTTTCAGGATAAAGAAGAGCTGTCCAAAGGAAAATGAGACCTATGCAGCTTCTAGGAGCTTCTGGAAGCTTACATTATGTGTTGCTGTAGTAATGCTCCTTTCCTATTCAAGTTCACCCCTCTGCTGAGATCAACAGCACAATAATGGCCTCTTTGAATGCTAACCCTTTGTCTTTCCATTTTAGAAATAATCAGCTAGTCCTATGCCAGATGTACTGCACTTGTCATTGTACTGAGGACATACTGAAGGAAAAGGTAAGCTACTTTCCTCACAAATATGGTATTTAGAAACTAGGGAATTTTAACAAGAGGAAGCAGCACCCAATGATCACCAGCCACTTACTGGCTCATTCTACCCAGCCAGTCCTTTGGGGTGGTTTCCACTTCTAGGCAACACAGACCTGTATCCTGCTACAGAGGAGCAGTCATGGACACTCCAAATCTCTATAGCTGCCTGGCACAGCCAGCATTCTTATTCATCCTGCTTGCATAATGCATTTCTGTAGTGTTGTCATTGAGCACTGTAATAAATGGCAGAAACAGCCTCTGCTTTGCTGAGCTGCTCTGAGGGAAGAAGTTGTCTCCCCAGGTCAGCATGGAGCCATGTGTAGCCAGATCCTCTGACTGCAGGATTTCCACTATGACTTTGATCCTGTTGCAGGCAGTTCTATAATATCTTTTTCTTTTAATTAGGTCCTCCCTGAGGTCTGTGTTTGGATCTAAGGCCTTTTGACTGATGGCTATCCCTGCAAAGAGGTATTATGCAGGCACAGTGCTCTTCTCCCTTCATGGTGTGCACCTCTCAGTGTGGTGAGATGTGGTGCTGGGCTCAGTGCTAATGTGTGTGCTGTCCTTGTGTAGTGGCGGTGGGAATATGGCGCAAAAGGATCCCACAAAGTTTTGCATCATTCTGGTGAGGATAAACCCCATTATTCCCAAAGTAAGTTTGGATGAAAAAAAGTAAATTAACTTACAAATTTCCCTGGTAGGTAAATGTGTAAGTTAAAATACAGAGATTGGCTCAGAAAATAAAATGGTACCTTCAGGAAGTATGGGATAATTAGTAACTGGGAGCTTATAGAGCTCGTGTACCTTCTATCTAAAACATCCTAACCTATTGTGTTCCTTCTCTCTATGGGTAGGTTTAACCTGGATCTCTCATGAACAGCTTGTATCAACAGGGAGCCCAGCATGGAGTGCTAAGAGAAGTATTTCTATCACTTAGTGGCACTGTGCATAGGCTGCCATGCACTTTGAAGTTGCCATGTTAGCTGCAGGACGTATCGTGTCCTTTCCACTGCTTCTGAAAGACTGGTGGGCACTGCGACTCGTAAGGATTACATTATTAATGTTATTCTTGGATTTTTCTCTGTGGGATACCCAGTGTTCCCACTAATCCTGTCACTGGCTAAAAGCTGCAAATATAGGGCTTGTTTTCCCATGGAGACACCAGGAAGAAATGGCTGCTGCCAACGCAGGCCATCAACAAACTTGTCAGTCCTTGGTGCTGCTTGATCTCAGAACTTCCAGCCCTTGGGGGCTCATGGATGGGGTCAAGTCCCAGAAGACCATACCTTCTTCAAAGAAAAGGTTGTATTTACACGTTTCTGTTCACCACAAATATTTCCTTGTCACGTTATCTGCAGGACATTGGTATATCTGCCCACTGTGAGATTGTAACTTCTATGCTGAAGAGCAGGAGCTTTCTTGTCAGTGATGAGCAAGTCATGATGTGGGTTGGGACAGAATACGGCAGTGGAGGTGGATTATTAGGTAAGTAGATTATTGCCACTTTGAAATGTGACCTGTACACCAAATCCAATTTCTAGACTAATAAAACTGCATTGGATATTTAATATCCTTGGGTGGTCATGACCTCTGTTGTGCATTTCATAGCTTATAAGGCTTTACTGCTGCCCAAATGTTCCTTACAGCTTTGGGTATTTGATGTAAATTCAGACTCCACCTACAACTCAGTCTTTCAGGCCATTGTTTGCTGTGAATCCCATACAGCAAAGCACATCTTCAGCTTCAAGAAAATGAGTAAGAATTAGAGGATCCAGTATTACAGTGTTTTACTTAAGTCAATGGAATTGCTCATGTATGGTATGCAAGAATGAGTCTCCTGGGTTTACACTCCATCATTGATTTCTTATTAGTTTTAGAGGTTATTTAGAAGCTTATTTAGAGCCTTATTAGCATCTTTTTTGGAGCTTCTTCCTACAAGTCATTTGCCTTGTGATCCTGCCTGTTGTTAAGAATGAAGTCCAGATAGCACAAACTAATATTTCAGAATATTTTATGCATAAAAATCCAAGTTTGTTGTAAGGACATTTTCTAAATTAAAATAAAAGAATAAAATACTGTCAGTCCCCCTTAACAACTGGGTATGTCCCTTTCAACATATTTCTTTCTACTTGTCAGCTAGAAAGGATAAAATATGGCAGGTTTTTCCATTAGACACACAATAGGCTCTGAGTGACTTGTTATGGAAATTACATTTCGTTTAAGTTCAACTTTGGAGTAAAGACTAAGTAACTATCTAAATGAATAAGGAAGTTTGCAGGCTTGTGGGAAATACTATTCAGTGAATAAGACCCTACTAGCAGAGACACTACAGTATGGTGCAGGGGCTGATTCAGAAATCTGACCAGAAAGTCAATCTGTGTCATGTATTTTTAATTGAAAAACTTGGAGTACAGCAGGGAAAAGAAGTCTCCTTTCAAAAAATAAAGTTTCAGATCCCACAGTCCAACCACAATAAATTAAGCTGCCCTCTTTAGAAATGTATCTGAGTCTTTTGTAAGGCTGTGTTACTAATAGGTTGTTGAGACAGGCTTTTTCTGAAAAATCTTTCATGAACCTGCTGCACAAGCCCTTTTCAAATAAGAAAGTCTACTTCCCGGAGGACATAGGCATTAGACAGCACTGCAAAACTGCACATTTTGCTCAGCATTATCCACAGCTCACCAACACATTCCTTCCCCTTTCGTATCTGCCTGTTTAACACCCTTCCCAGGATGTCCATGCTGACAGTGGGGGATAAGGGGAGACAGGCAGATGCAGGGTGCAGTGTATGCTCCAAATTTGCTGTTGTTCCCACCAAAAGTTCATTCAATGTTTATTGTCAGGTAGTGCTCTGTGTGTGAGGCTTTACCATGTAGAGTGGACAAGGCTACCAGTCAGAGCATCTGGCAGAGATTTAGTACCATTTATCATAACTCATTGATGTCAATGGTGAGACTCTTTCTGACCTCAGTGGAGCCAAGATTTCAGTCCAGACAGTCTAAGTCTGACCAAAGCTATTCTACATGAGACAATGCCTGAATTATCAGCAGAAACTAGCTATGATTCCTTCTTGAACAGATGAAAGAAATAATGAAAATATTTGGATCAATGCCTACAAAGGCAAGGGTTTGGCCTTGCACCTGCAGACTGGAAATTAATTAATTTCCACTCAATCCTGCTAAAATAATCACTGAGTGGCATTCAGTAGATTATTCAACCTCCATCTAATACAAGTTTTCCACCAATAAAGTGGGAGTTGGAGAACCTGAGCACATAATTTACAGTTCTGAAAAAGAACAACAGGACTTGAACAAGGCCTGGTGTAGGGGAAGGGCTACATGGGATTTCTTCAAGACATGTCTTCAGTCAGTACCATGCTGTCGAGATGCAAGTTTTGCAGAAGATATATAAATACCTGTACATTTCAATTTGTAGAGAAGGCAGTTCTGCATATACCCAATAATGGAACAGAATTCAGGCATCATTATGTTAGCATTACTACCTAACCTGGTTTTCATTTAGCAGTTTATAAAAAGTCATGTTGGAAAGCTCCACTTTTGCTACCATTTTTTTCAGACCATTTTTGGTTCATTTTGCCAGCGTAGTCTAAATGTTTGAGATTGTGTATGCAGAAAAGAATTGCAACTGAGAAAAATATTAAAAACACCTTGACAAGCCCTGATTTTTTTTTTGCCACAGAACTGTAAAAATAAAAAAGACTAGAAGCTAAAGTTATGGCTTTAAACCTCAATTTCAGTCTTTATTAACACACCAGGTACAGATTTTTGCAAGACGGTGGTCCATGGTCCACTGAAATGAAAGCTTTAGTGGGGTTCAGCTGAAGCCCTAAACTATGTATTTTCCATGCTTTGCAATGGATACTTAGACCTCAACACCAGACAGCACTCTTGTCTTCCCAACTGGTTTGTGTTTATCAAAAATGCCCTCCCCTTGATAGTTTAGAAATGACTGCAAATCCCACAGTTGTTTTCCTTGTTATTTGTTTTTTGATCTGAAATAGGTATTTAATCTGGTATAAAATAGACAGACTGGGTTGCTCCTTACTGACTAGCATAAATTCTCCATATCTCACTGAAGTCCAGGGCCTGTTTTTTTCCTGCAATTACAACAGTGTGATTTTACTGTTGTAAGTGGAGAACTGCATCAGGATCACCAGTAGCCCTGCAACTGTGGAAAAGGGTTTCTCACTGATCTAAATAAAATGCAGAGCCAGATTAACACCACTGACAACAACTAGGTTATACATGCATAATGACACCCCCGTCAGTCACTCTGATCTACACCCTATACATAACAACACATCTCAGTCAATTATATTTCAGTAATGCATTATTAAAATGCTTTCTATAGCGAATAAAGCAGGAATGAAAACAGTATGTTGTGCAAGGGAATAAAACTTAGAGATTTTAATTATTTGAATATTATCCTGAATAGTCTTGATCCTAGAAAATTATGGAAAGATCCTTTTTTTTCCCCCTCAGAGCTTTAAGCTCTCCATCTTACTCCTCTTTTGTCAACAGCAGTGAGTGAATACCCAGAAGTAGGTCAGGGTTGCTAATATCCAAGGATACCATGTTTCTGTGGTTACCTTAGCACTCCCTCCCTCCCCCTCTGGAACCAAGGCACAGCCCCCATCCCGTCACTCCACACCAGTGCTGCATCACCCACCTCAGAGCTGCTGCTCCTGAATTACACCCACGCTACCACACAGAGTGTGCACCACAGCTCCAGGCTGGGATCCAAACCTGCGATGCCTGCGGACAGATCTGTGAGCTGCAGGGTGCCAGGGCCAGGTGCCACTCTGTGTCTGTCGGGCTGTCTGTCCTCTGCCATGCTGCATCAGCACCTTCCCTGGATGATGGACAGGAGGCAGCGCAAGAGCTGCCAGAGATTGGTACCCTGGGATCCGTGGCCCAGCTGCACCTGACGGGATGCTGGATGGGAATAGCCATACTGGCAAGCACGAGGACACTCCATCACCCCACACCACCACCCAGAGCCAGTCAGAGAGATGTAGTGTGATTCTTCTGTGTCCCTGCAGCCCTGGTGCCCTCGTGCGTGACCGAAGGGGATGTTTACCTCCCAGGCATTCCAGATAGGATGACATAAAATAGACTGGGGCTGTGGACATGGAAACAGAGAGGCAAAGCTTAAGGCATAAACACAAAGCAAATCAAACTGTGGCAGCTGTGTACAAAATGGGCCAGCTCTGCGTTTGAAGGCGTGAGAAAGGAGCAAGCAGGCTGTGCTCAGAAAGACAGGCTTGTGAGATGTGACAACTTCAGTCCTGATTCATCGTGGGGTAAATTTGCCAAAAGTGGGACTAGGCAACAGGAACTTAAGTGCTCTGCGTTGATTCACACTTGGGCAGGCTTTGTACCAGGCTTTTGTTTGACTGGGATGTTCTTCCCCAGTTTTTTGACAGGACTCATGGAGTGGTAGAAGTAAGATAACCAGCCTGGCAACTGTGGCTCATTTTCAGCAGCCTTATGAAGTACTGTGTCTATTACACTTGCTGGCTTTAAATTTGGGACATATTTGCCCTCATTTGTTGTTGACACCAAGGTTCATGCCAACCAGCTCTCGTATCAGACTATTCAGGGAGCACCCTCAGGAGTGGGAGACATGCTGGACCAAACAAACATGTTTGCAGGGTTTGCATTAGAGCTCCTGCTGGTGCTTACCTGCACTGCCCAGCAGCAGATGTTTTGGGACCTTATGACTTGAAGCAACTAAATTACTGAATCCAGTCCTGATTGTAGACTTCATGTAATACTTGTTTAATCCAGAAGGGTCCAGACAGCATCTACTCTACACCAAGTGGTTCCCAGCATTACAGCAGCCACCCTCTGACAGTACTTGTCAAGAACCATGTGTCAATTTTAACCATTTTAGGTACCTCCTGAGTGCCAGATTTAAGGAATATTCCACTTCAACAAATTAACACTTCTGTCCAATTTTCCCTCAACTCAAATAACCTTTGTACCTGCCTTCCTGATGTTGTCAGCTCAAGAGAATACCCTTGGAGGTTAGTCTTTATTGAAACTGAGGCTGTAAGCACTTTAAATTTTAATTATAGTTATTCACCATGTGGAAGGGAAGATCTCCAGGATCTGGGCTAACTGCTCTGCAAATGTGTAGAGATCCATCAGCTTTCTATCTATGAACTGATAAGAAAGAATGCAATCAGATAAAATGGGTGAAATACAAAGCTTTTAGCTCTGGTGGATACATAAGCTGTTCATGGAATTCTAGGCAACAAAACACCACCAAACTATAATGCAGACCATCAACTCTCACCCAATACCATCTGCAGCAAATCAGAAATATTTCGTTTGACTGAACCTTTATGAAAGGAGTTTAATCGTCATCTGACAAACAGAGAGGTGAACTAGAATTTCATTCAGAAATAATTCCTTCTGTTAAAAAGATAATTATTTTTAGTTTCTCTTTCAAATTTTTCTGGTCAGCTTCATCTTACGACTACTGTTTCTTATTATGCTTTTCTCCACTAAATTAAAGGGTTCTTTAGTACCTGGAATTTTCTGTGAAGTTACACACACCATAATCAGGACACTTCTAATTTTCTTTTTGATAAGCATAACAGATAAAGTTTTCCAATTTTTTTAATGGTAAGTATTATATCAAATTATAATCCCATTTTCTCAAAATCTTTTTGGAACTCTTTTCTGCAACTTCACCATTTTTCAATATTCTGTTGAAAATGTGGACACTTGAGCATTATCCAGCAACCCACTTGAAGTATCATCAATGCCATTTGCAAAGGAAAAATACGCACTTTATTATTCCTCTCTCTACTCATCCAAGAATGACATTCAGACCTCCTTTTATATTAAGGTCTATTATCTAATGAGTTGCCAAGCCAATTCTTCATGGAGTTTTATGTATAAATTGTCCAGATACACTGATTTAAATTGATAGATAAATGACATATATCGTTTGGCATCTCCAGCTCCTGAAAGTCCAGTAGTCAGTTCAAGAGCTCATTTTTCCATCCGTATGCCTATAACATACAGAAGTGCAATTGTACATGCCTGTCTGTCTGTCCTCTCTCAGGTCATCCAGCCCATTTTCCCCACTATGCCCCAGAACATTCTGTATCTCTGTTTTCCAGATCTGTACATACAATCTGTAGTGCTAATGCAGCTTTTCAGTTTGCATGGGTCTGGCATTACACACAGTGTCTGTGATTCAGCCAAGATTTCCAGAGAGGATGTTCTAGGCTGCCCATACACAGAGTGTGGGATAATCCTCTGAGCCCAGGAGGACATGGTGAGCAGGGAAGGAGGCATCCTTCGGACAGAGAAATACTGTGAGGAAACTGGGCACAGAGCAAAAATGTGTAGCAGCAGCAGCAGCAGCAGAAAAAATGGGCAGGGGACAGGCAGACAAGGAGGATTTGCTGCGCTGGTTGCCTTTTTGCATAAACTTGTCTTTTTTCCCCACCATCAACCTCTGTTCTTCAGCTTGTCATTTACTGTATTACCTTTCCCTCCACCCTACTTTCCCCTACAATGTCCTTTCTCCTGCTGCCTTTTATTCCCAGTTGACTCATTCTGACTTAGACTTACCCTCCCCTGCCAAAGCTCTTCATGGAAACAGCATTTTTCCTGCTGTTTTCACACCCCTCTTTTAGGTCCTATGTGTCACCCCCTTGTCCCTAGACCTCCTCCTTCAGGGGATTAGAATCTTTCTGGGGCAGAGACTACTTGGACCTGTGTTCACCCAGTCCCTTGTGCAACTGGGCCCCTGTGCTTGCTAATTTTATTTTAGCTGCTCTCCTAATAAATGTGACTAATCACAATAGCACTATGATGTCTAGTAGGAGAGACTGATGAAATAATTGTGTAGTGGGGATGAAGCAGCCAGGCTGATGGTGAAGCAGAGCAGGCATTAGCTGTACCAACCTTACATAACACTGCAGGCTGAGTGAGAAGTACCCAGAAGGAACTCACTTCTTATCCTACCCCTTCCTCCCCCTTTATTATGAGAAAGAAAAAAAGAAAAAAAAGTCATATTTCCTTTACTGCTGCCATATGCCTGGGTGCAGGTCCCTGGGCTGGCAGTGGGGCAGCAGGGACAGCTGCCACTCTGTGCCAGCTCAGGACTCACTCCAGCTCTGATCCCACATGGTTTGCTGGGCACAGAGTCAGGTGTCACTGTTAAAAATTTGTTTTTTCCATTTTTGAATGGATGTGAAATATAATTTGAGTTTCAATATATAGCTATGGGGGGGGCTTTCTTCTCTTGTTAATAGTTATAACCCTTGCCTGTACTGTTGGTTAGGTTGCTTTAGATGGCTGATAACTGCTAACCACCTTTCTGAAAGTTTACAAAAGACCCATGAAAATGAGAATGGGGAGATGGATGGATGGATGGATGGATGGATGGATGGATGGATGGATGGATGGATGGATGGATGGATGGATGGACAGATGAGGGATGCCTCTATTACAAGGAACGAGCACAGAAAGCTTGGATTAGGGTGAACAGCTGGTGCGGATTCAATAATCAACTGCTCTGAAAGAAAAGCCTGTTTTTTCTCATCTCATGGTATTAGAGAACAGGATACCAGAGCTGCCAACCTTACAATTGAAATCTGCCCACACAGAATTGCAAATTCCTCTTGGCTTGCATTTAAATGCTCCTGGCTCAATTATAACTCCATACAGTGCTTAGTACATACATGTGGTCTGCATATTATCCTGCAAACAGAACACTGCACTACTTCTCTCAGCATGTCTCTGCCTTCATTTTAACACCAAAGGAAGGGATGGGGCAGGGGGAGAGAAAGGAGGACAGAGAGCTTATCCAGTTTACAGCTGCTGCTGAGAACATTGGTTTGATTTTCACTGCTGCTCAGGATTCGTTTTCACAATAGGCAGCAGGTTGGGGTGGTGAGTGTTGGTTTAGCAGACTTAGGAGGCCATTGTTCAGGTCAGCCCTGTGGGAGTAGCAGCACTCCCCTCCAAGGAGCCAGCTTGCTGCTGGGAGCCATGCTGGTGAGCTGTGGCCTGAGGAAGGGCTTTGACACTTTCAGCTCTTGGTATCCAGATGGGAACAGCAGAGCTGGAGAAGTCTCCATATGGAAAATGAAGAGGCTTGTTGGCTGCTGATTTTCCCAGGTATTTTGGTGATGCTAAACATAGCAGGTTTACCAAGACTTACTCTGACCCTATGGTCAGCAGCAATATCTACAATGCAGGTCTTCCTTCCCTTCATCCCAGGCTAGCAGCCAGCCCTGGGAGGCCAACACAGAACCCCTAGCTTTGTTTCCACAGTACCTGAGCCCTCTCCTCAAGCTGCACACCTGCCCAGGTGCCCAGGGTTCAGCTGTGATCTGGAGAGCAGACAGCCACCTGGCCGTGATGGTGACAGATGGGGCAGCAAACAGCTGCCAGGTGGGGCCATTTTTCTCTTCATTCTGTCAGATGTGAATAAGAAGTTAACAGCTCAATACATCACATTTGATCCCATCAGCCAGCCTCTTATCTTTTCAGAAAAGTGGGGGAAATATACCGGTTTTAATACCATCTTTATTTTGAAAGACGGGGATAACAACAGTGACCAGAACTCTTGTTACCTCATAGTTTCGATCCATAACAGGATTCTGAATATTTCAGGGGAGAGAACCCAAAAGTTTGGGCTGCAGATTTACAGCCGACCCTATTAATAGCCACATCAAATTCCTGTTTATTCTGTGGCCTTTTTTTTTTTTTTAAGGGAAAACACAGCTCATCTCTGCTGCCTCAAATGCAAGAAGGGTCTGCATGAAAATGTGCCAGCCTGGGTCCCTCCTGTGCTGCTTGCAGAAAGGAAAGGAAGATATTAATGCAGATGATTTTGTTACATAAATACATGTTGTATCAGGGCCATTTTTAGCGTTTGTGGGGGTGTGAAGAACTTCTCCAAGCTGCGTATCTGTTTCATAGGATTCAGCTGAACTAAGGAAAAGGACAGAGAGTTTTAAGGTAAACTATCAAGATACATTTATTTAAGCCCACACAATTCTGTACAGAGCTCCACATGACAGAAACAATATTTCACTAGCATGTCTCTGGCCTCAGTAGTGCTTTTTAATGCTTTGTAACTCAAAGACCTCTTAATATAATTGGATAAAATTCAGGAAAAATTGTCATCGAATTTCAAATATTGTGTCTGCCATTTGTCTTCAGAGAGTTTCAGTTTCTTTAAATTCCAAAGGGCTGCAATACTTAATTAAAATGAAATTTTTAAATCCAGAAATCTAATTTTTAATTTGATGTCAAAGTAATTTAAACTTCAAACAGATAATTTTCTTGTCAGGAAGGAGCCCATTTTTGAACAAAAAATAAAATCTGGGAGTAATTTCACAAATCAAGTTCATGAAATACAGAACTCCTCTTGATTTCCGAGCAGTTTTCTATCATCCTTTCCACTTCAGCAACATGTCCCATTCATCCTGAGAGGTGCATGGGGTTCACTTCCCCCTTCCTGATGTGTTCAACCCTACAGAAGGCAGAGAGTGAACTGTGGCCCTCAGCAGAGCTGTGCCAGCTGGGAACATCTTACACCCAGCCTAAAAATGGGCCCAGGTTTAGCTGTGGGTGTAGGCTCAGGGTGGCTGGAGCTGGCGTGGGCAAACCCAGATTTTTCCCTCCTTCCACACTGGAAGTGTCCAGCTACCAAAGCAGCAAGGAGATCCTCTTAGGGGCTTTGGTGCAAATGTTTCCAAAAAGAATTTTCTCATATTATCTCAGTGGCCATCTCAGAACATTTTCCTTCTGGAATGCAGTTCTAGGGGACTGTGTTTTACTCACAGGAAAGGGAAATTTTAATGAGATTAACTAACTCTACGTTTTTTGTTTCTCATGTTCCAAAAGGATCTGGTTGCTTTTTAAAGGATTTTTTTTTTAAAGGACATAAAAAGATAACATTTATACATCATCTGAGCTTGGTAATCCAGTTAATTTCCACACAGTGCTTACACTCTGCTTCTCAGAGCTCCACAATGCACATGGCAGATCCCAGACTGGCCACACTTATCTACAAGGTGCTCAAAAAGAGAATGTTAAGGAGGAGAAAGGTTACCTAAATAAGTGTAGTTTAATATATTGCACATCCATGGTAATGAATATCAGTCTTATTTAATAAAATCAGGCAGAGAGAGGAGTCCATATTTCGGGCACTTCACCATTTTGGAACTCAACTTTTCTGCCACAGGGGTCAAGTTTCTCAAACCAGCATTTTAAATTCATCCTGAATCTGCTGCCACCTGTAAATTACTGCTCTAAAAGATGAATTTAAAAGACGAATCATCACTCTGAACTGGTGGTTTAAGTGGAAAAGAAGTCTTGAATTAAATTCACTAGTTCCAATAGTTCTTTTTGGTGACATAATGACAAGCAAGATTCAAACCCCCACTGGGCCCCATATTTGCTCCTCAATGCTCCATTCACTCATTCTGTTGATGACTTTATCTCAGATTTATTTTGAAGACACTAAACTCCAGATGAAAATCTATCCTGCTGGGAAGGGAAGAAAGGTTTAACATTATTGCTCAGCATTCATCAAAGAAGACAAGATAAATGCAATACATCATAATAATAAGGATTTCTGGGTGACCCCTTAGACTCTAGAGCACAACTGTAGGAGGAGATTCTGGAATTCAGAAAGACTTCAGAGAGGTTATATTCTGTGGGGAACAATAAAACTGCCAAAACTGTCCTTTACACAGGCTGACTGCCCAAAGCCATGGCCTTTTTTTCTGGAGCAGGAAATAAAAATGTTTGGGATATGCATCGTGAGCAAAGAGTAAAATTGATTTTCAGGAATAATGCCTTCAACATGAAAGAAATAAAACAATGGAAGTGTCATCATTAAGAACACTTGAATCTGGTTCAAAATGAGATACACACTGGAAAGAGGCATCCAGTACAGCTACAAGGACAGCTGAATGGAGAAAATAATAGAGAGACAGAAACCTTTTGTTTCCATTAGAAACAGAGTATCTCCAAAATGTTTGTTTACTCTAACAGCTTGCCACACAATAATACCACAAAAGCACTTTTCAGTGCCTGACAGCTGAAACTTGAGAAGCTGCAAAACCTGAACCTCACTGAATGACTCACTGGGGCAAGTAGCTTGAAAATTAACAAGATCTGTAAACAATAAAATAAATTAAATCATCCTCTTAGACTGACACTCTGCATTACAAAAGAGAAAGTAAGGAAAATATAGAATGGAAGGAAGTGCAGTTCAATATCTGCAGCATGTGGCTAGGAAGCAGGAAGAGATGAACCTGCGATTTTGTGAAGATTTCACTGAATTCAGGATCTGTAGCAGCAGTCCTGGCTCAGACACAATGCCCTGGGACTGCTGGGAGCCACCACTGTGGTATCACCAGTGCATCAGGCACCTCAGCGAGGTATCCCTCTGCAGTCACAGCAGTAGTGGACATTCTGAAGGGTCAATCAACACAAAAAAATCTGTATGTAACTACCTGCAACTATACAAGCCTGTTCTCTTCCACCTGACTAAGGTGCTTGAGTTAGAGCCTTTGAAGCTTTTGTACCCCTCTCTAAGTAAGAAAGAGAAGTAGGATACTTCAGGAGGTGGCTTTGGCTTTATTTCCGAGGGGCAGTTTTTGCTGGTAGCTGAAGCAATGTGATCTTCACGTCCTCTTCTCCCCACCCACGTCAGCACAGGTAGGTAGTAGACAGCAGAGCAGTGTTGTGAAATGAGTTACAAGAAAACTCAAAAAACCCCAACCAGCCAACTAACACACCAACCAACCAAACCCCACAGAAATAAGATAAGCCTACAGTTTAGTGGATGGAGCAAGTAGTGACCTGATAAAGAGACCATTTGTTCTCCAGAGACGTGTTCATCCTCATGGGTTTAAGAATACAGAATCAAATTTAGAATACAGATGGGCACAACAAGTACCAAACACACTCCACAGGGCTTTTCCTCAGGGAACATGAAAGTTTGAGTGATTGCATGAACAGATACAAAAGGGAAACACTAAGAACAGGTAGATCCCAAATTCAAAGTAAATTTATGAGAAGTAGAATGACCTTTACTCATCTTCCTTCATCTCTCATCCTTCCTTACAAGGAGAGAGAAAAAGATGTTGATTTTACTATGTTATGTTAGCTCTTTTTCAACAGACGCAGTGAACAGTATTTTGTTCCTGTAAAGCTACTGCCAGCAAAGGTTATATTTTTACTAATGTGCTGCTTTGTTCACAGCACTGTACAAGAAGTTACATTATAAGGACACAGACAGTATTTATTCTATCACTGTAATACATTATATTTCTATTCAGTGTTATTTCAATATACTCACACAGGAGTTTAGAACTTAAAGTTTCCTTAGATAAGTATCTTCCACATTTTTTCCTCATGTAACTATAGTAGACAAATACCCTAAATGATAATATATATATATGTATGTATGTATAAACATGTATTATGCTTTTTTGCTAGTGCTGTACATGGTTTCATGCACACATCTTTGCCTGCTCGAATAGGACCTGCAGCCTAGCTGTATTTGTTAAATCTTGCCTAACTCTGTTTGATAAATGCTCTCTTTAAAATCTTTCCCCTGTAACATGAAAAGTCAATGCCCTAATTTTAAGTCGCCCTTTGAAAGCGAGCCAGTATTCAGATGAATATTGACTCTGGGCCTGCTGGTTGTTCTACAGCAGTGTTTGGAAGGCTGCTGTTCTAATGAATGTGCTAACATTTGATACACACACTAAGAAAATCAATAGCACTATTTTTAAAAAGGCATGCAGCTTTACTAAGTATACTGTCACTACCCCGTTGTGCAAAATTTACTAGAAACCTCCCTATATGACTAAATTGCTGCATCTGGTTCATTTCTCTACTTGCCTGCCAGAATGCATAATACCAGACTTCAAGGACATCCAAAGTCAGCCTCTGAAGCAGAAAAAATATGGTTATTTAAGTTTGAAGTGTATGTAGCAGTCAGTACCTGAAAGTCTCACACAAATGTCACTTTTTCCTCATTTCTGCCCTGCTGTTTGCACATAAGACACCTAAGGAACCCAACGGTTTTTGCATCAGAAATTCCTGCTTCTGTGGTTTCTGAATGAATTGGTTAACTATGAGCAGAGAATAAAATGTTTTCATAATCACTGCTGAAAAAATTAGTCCCTGCTCTTTAGCTCCTTGTCTTCACTAAGCAAATGCACTGCAAAGCCCTCGAATCTCAGCCTTAGATCTGCTCCAGCCCATCTAAGTCACCCTGTTTTCCAAGCAGGTACTGAAAATATCCAGTCCATGTGAGTGAATAAGCTAAAAACCTGTAAGGGAAAGGAATATTTGTAAGAAGCAAACTCAGATGAAGTCTAAATGCAGTATATATTCAAGGACTTCTAGTCACACTGACTTAATTCTAGATCTGGAAATGTGTCTTCTCCTTAAGGAACTGATTCAGTGCTATAGTATGTAGTCATGTACTTGAACCAGAGACTAAATATAACACCAAAGAAGCCAACAGTTAAGGCAAGATAGAAAATCAAACAGGTAAAAATCTAATAGTACATTCAACTATATCTTCAGCCTCTGAAAAATTTCAGAATGTAGGAATATAAAACTATGTGAATCAATCAAACTTAGTTGCTTTCATCATTTGACTCTTCAGGGCTAGTTAATTGCCAAAACATGGCACCAGCCTCATCAGAAGGAATAGGGATTTCTTCATATGCATTTGTATATGCCTGTAGCAGACATAGGTTAGCTGAAAAAGGAGCCAAGCAGCTTCACCAGAGGAAAAATTCAGATTTTTCATGCAGTCCACATGTGTTAAAAGATGAGCGGGTAACCTTGCCCAAGAGAGCTTTGGCTAGAACTCAGGGAAAAAAAAGGAGAGTCTCTGATTTTAAGTTTTGAAAGTTTCTTTTTTCTTCTAGTTTGAGCAAGCAATGATCATAATAGAAAATATATTACTTGTTTTTTTAAAAAAATACTGTATATAATTTCAACACTAGGGCTCCAAAGGAAAATAAAACACAGAAATATTCATATAGCATATGGTATCCTTCTGAAGTCCTGTAGAACTGCTACAGAAAAGATAGAATATTCTTAGCAGAGATTCAGAGGATATTCACCAAATGGAATGTTTGGTAATTCAAAGAATATTTTCCCCCACAATTAATAGCTGGGGAAACTCATTGTCACATACTGTTATCAATGTGGAGAATAGAATCAAAGTGCAGATTCAAGGGAAGAATAGGCACTTTAACGGGTTAAAAGTACATAATAAGCACAAACTCAAATATAAATCATGTTCCATGCAATATTTCACCATGGGGGTTTAGGGGTGAGATTTTCTTGGTGGTAGATTACTATTGTTGCCCTTCTTGTGTTTCTTCTTGCTTTGTCCTCCTAGATGCCTGGTGGATGTCCTTACCAGACAAAATACCAGGCTATCTAGGTCACAGACACCAAGTAATTGCAGCAGCTCTACCTCTTCAAAACACTCCTCTCTCTTTTGAGAAAGGGATAAAAGACAGCACAGGAAGTTTTAACAAGTGGTTCTTGTTTCTCTTACACGAGCATGGAGGTGCTGTTGGCTAAGCTGCTCTGCAGGCTGCCCACAGCACCACAGAAACAAGCACAGCACGTGGGCAAGCCTGGCCACAGCTGCACCAGTGCCTGTGGCACAGACCTGCACACAGCCTGGAGCAGCCAGCACAGCCAGCAGGCACAGGCTTCAGCCTTGTGGGCATCTCAAAAAGCACCAGTGTGAAAGCCTGGGCTGAAATCTCCTGTCTTGCTACCAGTGGTAGTGAGCTTAGAGCTGTGATGGTGATGCCCACTGCTGCAGCAGTCAGCTCTAGCCTGCTGTGATCCTACCTATCTAAATGTCATTATCCCCAGTTTCAAAAGACACCTAGGATAAAAAGGGAAATGAACTGAATTACCCAATTTAGCTGTATATTAGGTGAAGAATTGATCCCAGTGTTCTTAGGCCCTAATGGACTGCTTTAGTTCCACATTTCCTCCTACAGAGACACTATAAAATTAGACTAAAGTGGCCTCCATGCATTTATAAATGTCTTATACTGGTAATGCAGAGAGGAAAAAGACTATTCTGCCCTTCACGGATAAGCAGTATCATGTAAACAGGAAAGAGTGGGAAGGCAATCTCTGCTACAGGCCTTTCTAATAAAAATATACTTGTGAAACAATAAGGAATAAGCAGGAGAGCACAGGAAACCTTCTACAGACCCATGGCTCATTCTGAACACACATTATTCAAACTAAAACAGTAACTTTATGCAAGAAGTCCAGAGGCTGGTGAAAAGGCAGCACACCCTGCTGCCATGTGAGCAATGGTCAATGGAGTGAAGGGAAGCATGTGGAGGCAGAGCATCCATTAATGTGATGACAGGATGGAGCAGCAATGAGGTCTGCAGAAAAATACACCTGTAGTTCACTGAGCTACCACAAACGTTGGCTGAATTCTTCCCCACACTCTTCTGTCTCATAATATTTAATCACTAAATAAAAAGTCCTTCACCAAAAAGTCAGGCTATTACAGATTGTTCTGTGGTCTGGGCATCACATAGGAGTATCTAGCACACAGATACTATGTTAGCTTCTAGGCAGGTATTCACCAGGTCTAACCTGATAGAATACCAGCTGTTTTTTCTCTTCAGCTGACATGCCTTTCCACATATGAGAGATAAAAATGCCTACATTTCTGCCAGATCAGTAGGTAGTACCACTTAGCACCCAGAACATGGGCTCTGCTGCCTCTCTGAGCTCCTTCTGCTCCTAAGGCAGTTTGTTCAATCATGATTCATCTTAAGCAGATGATTTCCACCATGCTGGACAATTTCTTCTTTTTTTTTATTAAATGATCCCTCCAACTACAGGGAATGTTTTGGCACCCTGCAAAATTTTGTTATATGCATGGATACGTCCTGCAGGTTGTAACCATCCCTCTGGATTTATGATAATCAAGGATGGTCCAGAAAGGGAAGAACTTCATTATTTATAGGCTCAGATTTTTATAAGAAGTACATTACTGCTGATAAGTGTTTCTCTAAGATCTGATACTTTGCCCATTGCTGCAAGAGAACTAATAATACTGGAAGGCATTGGTCTAACTCAAAATCGCTCTGATTGAAGCACTAAGAAAATATCCTTCAGGCTCAGTTAAGACCCTCTGTAGAGTGAAACACCTAATCAGCTGTACCTAAAGGAGGCCTGCAAGAAAGGTGGAGACTTTTTACAAATGAATGTCATGATAGGACAAGCGGAATGGTTTTAAAATAAAAAATGAGAGGTTTAGATTAGATTTTAGGAGGAAATTCTTTGCAGTGAGGGCAATGAAGTGTTTGAAAAGGTTGCCCAGAGAAGCTGTGGATGCCACATCCCTGGAAATGTTCAAGGCCAGGTTGGATGGGGCTCTGAGCAGCCTGGTCTAGTGGAAGGTGTCCCTACACATTGCAGAGGGGTTGGACCTAGATGACCTTTAAAGTCCCTTTCAACCCAAACCATTCCATAATCCTGCAGTATGAGATAAAAGTAACAGCCATCCAATGCAATGGGACAACCTCTGGGCTCACTGATGGGTTGAGCAGAGGGATTCTTTGGTCAAAACCGATACAAGTTAGATGTGTGTCTGTGTGAGGAAAAAAGCAGCAGAACCTGCCCAAACAATGATGGGCCATGTTGCAAGAACATCCCCAAGGAATCAGCAGGAAGGTCTGTGGCCACAGAATACAGGGAGATTGGGGTTGGGAAAATGGCTTGGGTGTTTTTTATTTTTATTACAATTAGACAAACAAGATTCTGAGGTCATTAGCTGTAAATAAAATGCTTTTTAAAAATATTAAATCTCACCAGAAACTTCCAAAGGAAAAAAAAACACAAAAAAACATAAAAAATTTAAAGGCTCTGAATATTGCCTAGCCATTCAGAGGGTTTATGGTGCCAAAAGGACACCTGGTCACATCCTCTTGCCTGTGTTAGAGGTAGCTCTAGCTGGCAGCCCTTCCCCTGGGCACCTGGTGGTGAAACAGCTGCCAGTGTAGGATACCAACCTGTTGGTAGGTCCTGTGGGATTACCTGAGCATGGGCTGCATCAGAGTGAGCAGGATGACAGCACACATCTTGTTCCACAGGCTGATTGTAGAATACAAAATCTACAGGAAGAAAAGAAAGGCCCTATATATGCTGTATGTGAGATGTTTTAATTTGCACAAATGCAAGTGACAGACACTTTGGAAGTTTCCACTTTGTAGTCTGTTTTCATCTTAATTAGTATTAACTTATTCTTGCAACAAGGGAGAACCCACAGAACACTAATCAAGAGAAGAAAACTGCAATAGTTCTAATAGTCCACTTCACTCAGCTGTTAACACTGTACTTAGAAGGGTATGTTTGTAGTGGCATATCATCTCTAATGACCAGGCTTCACAGAAAAAAGTTAAATTCATTGTTGTGGCAATTAAGGAAAGATACAGCAGGATCATACACAAGGTGAATTAAGCCACTGGATGCTTTACATCTGTTCTCCATAAATTGTGAGCAACACGTGGATGCTGGTTCTTCATCAGCCTGAGCCCATCTAACTACAGAATCCTCAGGCTTGGGTGTTCTCTGGCCAGGTCCTGTGAACCTGGACGTTCCCCTTTGGCCTGCTAAAATTGAAGGTGAATATCTTTCTGCCAGTTAGGCATGTTGAAATGCCAGGGCACTGGAACTGCTTAGTGTTGGAGCTGTTTAAGGAAGGAGACAGGGTCCATGGCCAGGGATGTAAGGAAGAGCATGCCCATGGCAACTAGCTGATACATAGCTGAGGTGCTTGTAAAATTACAGCCCAAACAGTGAAAAACAGTTTTCTTTCTATGAAATGAAGGTGCTGATGCCAACTAACAGAGCTGTGGCAACTTCTCAGGTGACTGCCCATGACCCAAACATCTGCTGCAATAGCACAATAGAAGGAAAAAGTGACTTGGTCTGACTAGCATCTAAATTACTTTTGTATTAACTGGCCAAACCTCTTGCAAGACACACTCACTTTTTTCAGAAAAACATGTAGTGAAAGGCAAGCAACTCTTTTGCAAGCTGCAAAATACAGTCACTACAAGTGGGCACAAGTGCAGATGAAGCAGCCAGCTGCAGGAAGCATTGTATCCTTGTCCAAGAGCCCTTCTTTGTATTTATTGAATGTTAAAGCAAGTTGCTCTCTGCAAGCTCCATTTCAGAGTCTAGAGGTGGGTGCAGGATTGATTGGCATACTGTGCCAGTGGTATGGTGCAGGAATCCTGACACTGTTGTTTTGCCTAAGACCAGCCCTGCAAACATGGGAGGACTGGTTTTCAAAAATGATGGGCACTCACACTAAGTGCCAATTCCAGGTCAAGGTGCAGCTGCCCTGCAGCTCCTCGCACTGGGTCCTGAGGGTATCTCCTTCTTCCCCCCAACAAGTGCTATCTGGTCAGCCTCTCCATTCCAATAAAACAGAATATTCTGTTTACAGTGATGTCCACTACAGCTGCACCTGTATTTTAGACCTTTCTGCTCCACAGAAACATGGCAGTCATCCCCTAAACGAATCTAACCCCTCAACAGAGTTCATGGGTAGATACTGTGTCATCAGCTTTCCCAAGCAGAAATCAAGTGCTCTGAAAATGAATACCCTGCCAAGGCATGCATGTGTCTGTGGCACAGAGCAAGGAGAACCAGCCATGCACCAGGAGGGCAAGGACTCTACTGTGTCACCAGGGCATCACAGCCTCCTACAGCCCCTGCTCCTGTGGCCCAAGGGTCAGCCCCACACTGGCTCTGCCTGCAGACTTCAATAAACCTACTGAGATATACTAGAATGGGATTTGCCTTTGCTTTGTTCTACCAAATGGATGTAACAGCAACAGAAAAAATGCACAGAGAGGATTTTCCAGCCTGTCATCCAAGTAGAAAAGGAACAGGAAAAAAGAAAAGGAGAAAGTAGTGTAACAGAGAGAGTCAAAATGAAAGCAAGAAGAGAAGATAGGGTAGAAATATACCTTTGAGTCTTTGGCCCACATCCCTCAATATTTCAGCAACTGTATCATGTAAATCTCAATCTCAGTCTTGTTTGACTGCTTCTGAACCCTTCTACTCTCATTGGAAAGATATTTTGGAATCTCGCTCTTCTCATGGCTAGAATCCTTTTAATTTCCAGCTTAATTTTATTCATAAATATATGTCCACATCTTGTAGACCTTAAGCTATAGTCTTAACTACACCTTAAGTAGCTGTCCCTGGATGTTAACCTCACAGTTCTGGTTTTATGCTTAGTTTAAGCTGTCTCTATGTCTGACCTGCTGCCAAACACCTGATAGCAAATATATGTACAGATGTGATATTTCCTGGTAAGAATGGTGTCCCTCTGCCTAGCAGCTGAATCACACAAACCCTCCCACACCTCTGATTCAGGACCCTGATCCCAAGATCTAGAAGATAGGGCTGTCTTCTGCCAAAGCTTCCTTTGGATCATTTGCCTGCCATCATACCTTAACAACACAATCACCTCCTTCCTTCCCACTCACAACCTGCCTGGTGCAGAGAAGGGTGTGCAAATGTTGTGCAGGGCTGTTTTACAAACTCCCTGTATATGCTGTGACACCTGGGCTGGAGAGATATATACAGCAAGTGTACTGCACAGCCACACACCACATGGGCTCCATGTGTGTAATGAGTGTCACATGAGAAACACCGCAGCTACATGTTCACATGCAGCAAAGTTGCTGCGTCTGTCTGCAAACCCCAGGGAATCTTCTGGGGTTTCTGAGTATCTCACTCTGGATGGAAAAGGAGGGGTTTTCCCGTGGAATATCAGAAATCTTCCTCTTAGACTACCTTTGCTTGGTTTAAAAAATAAGTATTTTGTAAGTAAAAATCAGGAAACAAGTAGGAAAGAAATAATACTGTTTTAGAAAACGCTAAAAATATGAAAATTACCTAATCCTTAGATTCAAGCCATATTAGGGACCAGAAGGATATAAAAGTGCTCTGATGCCTGGATTATCTGATGGAGTAACACTCAGAAGTACTGCTTGCCAACTGCATACATAACCCTGCTTTATCGCATTCCCAACAAAGTAGATTATGTTTTTGTGGTGCCCTTATCCACATGTTCAATCAACAGGACTGCATTACCTTCCTCAGTGACCTTCATACTGCTCTTCCAAATTAAACAGCCGTGCATTTCTCTCCAGCTCTAGCTGAGGTACTGGCTGCAGTGCCAGTGCTGTGACCTGGGGAGGAGCTTCCTGGTGACATCAAGGTCAATTATCTCAGAAGAGGGAGGAAAAACCCACCAGAGGAGACCTTCACCTTGAACCTGCCATGCGTGACCAGGAAGGCTCAGCCACTCAAAGAGCTTTGTGCTGCTACAAGTGGCATCAGGCATCAGAGAGAAAGGGAAAACAAAGAGCAGAGTTTCCCCAGTGCTGCTCTAATTAAGCAGTTAATTATGAGTGAGCTAAAATGGATGTGTTGCTGCAGTCTGTGGGTTTGAGGTCCTAGTCCGAGCAAGGGCAAGGGTGCACATTTTGGCTCAGTTGAAATGAAGCTGGAAACTTGTGATTTAATCTGGCAAGACCTTCCCCAGTGCTGAAGGACTTTGCCTGTTTCACAGGTAATATGAACCTGTGTTATAGCAACCCATCCCCTTGTTCTCATTGGCATTTCAAACGCTGTCAAGTGTGAGGGACTTCTGTCTTCTGTGTTTTAATCTCCCTGTCTTTGGCAGCCTGTGGTTTCCCCACAACAGACTTTAGTTCCTGGACAGCCCCACTCAGAGACCCTTCCTGATTACCTGAGTCCTGAAGAAATGCCAAGGGGAGAATGTTCTCTATTTTAGTGTATTTTACCATGCATTAAATAAAGAGGTATACAATTTAAGAAAGCCAAAAATATTTAATGTTTAAGTTTGCTATTATTGATAACTATCTTCAGACAGAAATCCCTAGATATTTTAAAACTCTAACCATATTGTCCCAGCTGTGTTATCCATAGAGAATACGATATAGCTATGTAAAGCTGCTACGACTGCTAAGTGTATTCAATTATCTCTGCTAGTTTTGTCCCCCCTCCCACACTCTCCATTCATTTCAGTGTTCACTAAATATTTTAAGCTTGTTAAGTGAGTTCATGCATGCATTACAAATAAGCACTTTGGGAAAAATTTATGGCTATTTTATCCATCTCAATAAATGGGCATGAACACACCGCTTATCTGCCCAGAGCTGTGAGACACCGTCCCTTTTCCCCTTACCCTCCCCCTTCAGGAAAAAAAAACCCCAAACTTTGGAAAACGGGTCATGCGAACACAGGGATTTCTATAGGGAGCCCATGGAACAATGCATGCATTCCCAGGCATAGTGGGCTCCCATTGTCTGGTCTTTCAGCACATAATAGAGGCTTTGCCAGTGGGGAGGCTAAATGGGGAACAAATGGATGGACAGTAAAGATGATGTCGGCAGAAAGTGCAAGAACCTCCTTCTGCTTCTGTTTCTTTCAAAGGCTTGGAAGTGTTAGTGTGCATAGTAATTCCTCTCCATTGTGGTGTAACGTTTGTATTCACGCTATGCTTGCTAAAGAAATGCTGGCTGTGGTCAGCAGAGAGACCTGTACACATGCTTTTATCCCAGCTTTATCCTTTATCCTGCAGTTCAAACAGTATGGCATCCATGTGTGGGGAGCAAAACACCAACTCTTATGGTAATGAAGATTACAGTGAAGAATGGAGGGAGGAAAGCCCGGCTGCTCACCCACTGACAGAGACTGGGGGATTTTTCCTTACAGCAACAAAGTACCCAACTATAGTTAAGTTTCATCAAAACTTTCTTTACCATCCATTTCAGAGGTTTCACAACTGGGCTGGAAAATTTACATGGAGATAAACTCTTCTGTCAGGCCTCAAGCAAATGTAAAAATGGCTGTTATCTTTTTGTGAAAGCCCCAGAGATGGAACTACTAAAGCAGTGCAAATACACATATGAAAATCTACCTATTTAGAGATGGTACACATACAGAATTGCACAGAATTCAGAGTTAATTTATCCCAGCTTATAGCTTAAATTGTGGAAATGAACACATCTTTTATCTTCAAGCACTTTTAAGCCACATTATATCAATTTGAAGCCAAAGAATTATTTTCTGTTAAATTCTGTGAGATAACTCAAGAAGTCTGTAGAGAGGTGATCAGTTCCCATTCACTTCCAGAAGACTCTTCCCCCAAAGATTTGAAGTGACAATCAGCAGCAATGGCAGTTCTTCCATCCCTTCCTCCATCAGTATCCTCCACAAACTTCAAGTTTTAAGATTTTAAACACTGCTATTGCTACAAATTAAATTTTAAAAATGTTACTGAAGTATCACTTTTCAGACCATTCATGAGTCCTCAGTATATTTTTGATCTGGGAAAAAAATCCCACCTACATGAAATCCTTTTTTCCCCTGACGTTTTGTTTTCAGAATGCTTGATAACAAGATCCATTCCAAGATCCAGCTCAAGTATCCCTTGAAACCTGTAAAAATCATCTTCCTGTATCTAGAGTTAGGCACTAGTAAGAAGATGAAGTGTTTTTAACCAGTGCATCCTCACTGGCTCCACCCTGGGATAACAGTGATCTCCTGAGGATGCCATGGTGGCATAGAGCAGGCTTGCAGCCTTCACCTGTGAAGGCACAGATCTGAAAACTGTTTTCACCATGGAGAAACCAAAGGTTACAGAGGGGCTGGGATATCTCTTTCCTCACTCCAGTTGGCCCCTCCAAGGAAAAAAGGTAGCCCGTGGAGAAACTGACAGCACTGCCAACATGCTACCTAATGTGAGCATTAAACCCGTCTTAAACAGAGAAATTAATACCAAACACCTCATTTGAATGGCATCTCGTTTGGGAGAAAGCCAGGAAATATAAAGGTTGGTCTGCTCTGCTCATCACTCACATGACTGTGCCTTTTGTTTTTCAGCCTGATGAGAGGCAAGGATAGAAAATCAGCCCCAGCTCTGAATTTCCTGGCTTTTGTCACTGGATGTTACACCCATAATATTATTCAAACGGGGGGTTTTGTGTGTAACAGATAAATGTCGACAAAGCCCTGTCTAATGCCTTTTAGGTTGCTAGGAAACCTGGCTCTGTAGCCACCACAGAAATATCTCTGGCTAGGGGATTAGATAAGCTCTGACTTGTTTTGATTAGGTGAGCTTTATTGCAAAAAAGACAGCAGCATGCTTGACATCGCAAAAATATGACCCGTTTACAAACCCGGGGCACAAAGATCATTTATTGCTCATGATGGCATTCATGGGAGGACACTTAGAATACTTTTCTAGACTGCCAAATCACTGCTCCCCAGAAAAAGCCACACCTCCTAATTAAGGTGTCCTCTGCTCCCGTAGGACTTGGGGCTGCTGCTGCTAACACCTCTGTGTTAGACCATCCTGAGGTGGGAAGCGTTTTTCAGCCTGGCTTAATTTCATGTGTCAGGAGAACGGGGGTATTTGTGGTCTGGTGGGATAACTAAGAACTACATTACCTGCCCTCTGCTCTCAGCTCTGCAATTTCATGATTGTGCTTTGAAAATAAATTTGAAGGAGTTGTACCTGTGGCAGATATTTATGCAACCCCATAAGTGGAGGAGCTGGAAAGAGTGAGCCTCTCTGCTGTTGCTCATGGTGACCCAAGATCTGCTCAGGGGTGCTGAGTCTCTTCCCCTTTCTGACCCTGCCTGTCTCAGCCTGCTTATGGTGGTCTATGCCCTGTCGTTGCCAATGGCATGCCCAGCAAGCATTTGGGGAAATGGTGGAAGCTCCATGCCCTCCTCATAAGTGATTTCCACCCCTTACATCTTTTTTGACAAGAAGATTTTGCCTCTTTCTACCTTACTGCAGTTCAAGAACCTTGCTTCTTGTTTTGTTCACAGCATATATAACAATCAGGTTATCCCTCCCTCTCTGCAGTGCCTTTTATATATTTGAAAACAGTTCTTTCTTCCTCAGTCAACTTTTCTCTGAACAAAACAACCTAAATGTTCTCCATCTATTCTCACGACGTTTATTTTCCCTAAGCTCTTTAACTCCATGGTCTATTATCTGTGAAAGCAGGGCAGATATTCTGCAAGCTATAGATGAAACCAACAATATTGAGGTGAAAGCATCAGTCCAACTACAGGCTCAGTCATGATGTACCTGTGAGCTATGCAGTTTCTGTCCAGGTTGCTGGCAATAGTTTGGGATCACATTATCTGCTCTTTAATCAGGAAGGCGTAGAGACAGGAATCTGGAAGAGTCAAAATTACATGACTGAGACCCTGCATTCATGCTGGGGTGCTAGGTAGAACTCAGGACGTTCAAGTTGGTCTAAGTTCATGTTTATATATGCACATTTAATAAAGCACACAGCTCAGTGATATACTCTTGTATGACAGATATACATTGTATCAGTCAAAAGAGACAACAAGCTGCATTACTAATGAAGTTTAAAAAGGCTCTCCCTCAATTCACACCCAATTACATGAGAAGTTTCATTCACAGAGAATGTGTAATGTGTCCATAATCATAGCATTTTAAAAGAAATTCCTGCTCATCAATCTATCTCAGGTAAAGCTATTACAGGAGCTAAAATATGATTGAAAAGGTGAAAACAATCAGGCTCTTTTCCAGCTAGCTGGGAAAGCAAGTCTCAGAATAATGAATTCTGTGCTGAGAACTCTGCAGTAGAAATGTTTCAGTTGGGAGAGCTCGGTACAAACAGGTACTTTCCAAACCATTCAGTATATAGGTTAATATTAACATTAGGCATTGCACATTTAACAGTCTAAGAATTATGGTATGCTCCCCTGCACTCATGGCTGAGCCTTGGGTTTGTGTACTGTGTTCAAACACACCAGTACGTCCTGTGAAGTTGCTATGAAGAAGACAAAAAGCCCTGTTTACACTGTCTTGGCAGCTCACACCTGGAGCAAGCCCTGGTTCCCTAGCAGCCTGTACAGCATGGCCTGTGTCCCTCAGGAACACACAAACCATGACCACACTGCAGTGCTCTGGGAGCAAACCTGGCATCTTACCAGCCTCCACTGCTGCCTGCAACTGGAGGTGAGCTTCTCCTCACTCTCCCAGCACTGATGTCAGAGTGCACTTGCCCCAGGCATGGCAGATGACCACACCAGCATCCTCCTCATAAAGTGACCAAGCCAAACAAAGAAGTGCAGAGGCTGCTACAAAAACACACTGCTTGCTTCTGCTCTGACCATGTCTGCTGCCATTGCTTCCTCAGTACACGATGTCAGTCCCACCACAGAAAACCTCATGCACTGGGGTGCTGACAAAGCCAGCTCAAACTAGGGCTATGGATGTCTACACACAGATGCTTGTTAGAGCCAGTCTTGGCCAGATGGTGTTTGTTGCCCCAATTACATTCCTGGCTCTTAACTGTCAGCCAAGCTGTGACATAGCAAGTTGTTATATGGAAGTGCTTGCAGGGCCTGGATGTCATTGTTGGCAAACAAGGGCAGGAGGCTGCTGTTGGAAAAGGCTGCTTTTATGTGTGTGTGTGTGTGTGTGTGTACATGTTAGTAGTACCCAAGGCACAGGGTAGGGTGAGTCTCTTGTCCTGACACCTGAGCTGCCCACCTCTGCTGGAGAATGTCTGAATCACACAGAGTATCTTTCCTAAGTGCAGTTGTGCCTAAGCACATCCTACGGCTCTCATCTCTTCAATAAGTATAACTCAAACAAGACACCTACCAGAGCCACAGGCAATGCAGAGGCATAGCTTCATGCCTGGGGCCCCTCTGCTTCTCCTGAGCATGGCAGTGAAGATGGAAGGGGTGACCTCAGAGAGTCATCAGTTGCAAGCCTTGTTAAGACCTGGTGAGATGCTCAAGTCCTGGGTGAGATTGCAGCAAGGAGCTTGCTGTTATGGCACATCAGTCCCAAGCTGGTGTAGTTCATGATAGATGGAGGCATGTCTGCCAAGCTGCTCCAGCATAATCACTGGTGTCACAGCTCTCTACATGCACAGCCTTTGTTTTGATGAATTTGAAGTCAAAGTACTAACTGCTGCAAGCCAAACCCACAGCATGAACTAGCCTCAGTTATGTGGTGTGTGGAGGTCCTGCAAGTGCTGAATATGGCACTGAAATACTTTTTGTACCCAAAAAACTTTTCAATCTTTTATTCATGAGGTTCAGTAAAAATCCCAAGCAGTCAAATAATAAGAGGACTGATATAGAGCTCCCCAGGTTTTTGGGCCAACTGGGAGGCTGGTAAGCACAGTTGAGTGAGATTTATACGCATAAGTCCAGGGGCACTGGAGAACATTCTTGGGAGGAAGGAGTCAACATGTCCTGGTCTGTGTAGGTAGTGTCCATGGTGTGCAAATCCCTGAGAACAACCCTCTCAAATGCACTTAACTTTCTAAACAGAGGTAACTATTTAGCTTGCTTCAGCTGGGCCAATGTGGTTGCATGTGGATGGCCTGGAGACCAGGGCCAAATACCATCTGACTACAGATGGACTGCACAGATGTGCTCAGAATCATGGATTGTGTTCACAAGTCTGAGAGGAACAAGTACAAGTTTTGCAGCTGTACTGTGCACATTAGCAGTTCTAGCAACTGCACACATGCTCTTACAACTCTACAGACAACAGCAAAACCTGCATCTTGGTGGTACAACGGGCTCTGCTGTATTTAAAAGGACTAACATGACCAACTAACTATACTCCTTGACATATATCATCCTCTGAGAAAATACAAATTCCTTGGATTCACAGACACACAGAAAAACAGTGTTGCCTGTGTACTGTCAATGTGTTGCTGTCATGGCCTCTCTCAAGACTCACACAAATGAGATGCCAATCACTTGCTCACACATTTTCCCTCCCACTTCCTTCTCTGGGGATGAAGTTGAAAATTATGGGAAAAATTGAAAAATCATGGGTTGAAATAAGAACAATTTACTGGAAACAGCAATGAGATAAGAAAATAAACACTAACAGCAACAATATTCATTTTTAAAGTGTGCAAAAAAAGAGGGTGGTTTACATGCAAAATGCTCACTGAGCCAAACCTGACATGACCACAGCCAGTGGCACCCCACCCCAACTTCTCCATATGCCACACTTGTTCCCAACTGGAAACCACACCCCTTCTTCTCAGAAGTCCCTTCTCCCCAGCCCATGACATAAGATGTTATCAAATGACAGAGTGTCTTGGCCATACCCTCCCCCTGGTCTGGGCCAGAACCAGGACAGTTTCCGAGACTTTTTGAATCATGTTACCTAAAGAGCTCAGGCAGCAGAGAGATTAGTTGTCAAGAAGATCACAGCATTAAGAGAGGATGTCCCATGCCCACCATTCTGTTCAGCTCTTCCTTCCCAGAACTGAGTACATAAAACATGACTCACTAACAGACCACATACCTTCCCTCAGTTTTCACAGGTCTTAAAGATGGCATCTGACACAGACTAAATGTCTGAAGTTCAGCTGGAGTCAGTGAAAAGCTTGCCCAATTTAGAAATGGAGTTCTCCTTAGGGACACCAGCCAGACCTGCTCCCATTTGTGAAAGCATATCTAATTTGCATGCCTGTAGTGTGTCTGCTATTACTTTTGCCACAAGGCTGAAGTTTTTAATGAGATTAATGATCCATGGTTCACCGTGACCAGTGATTGATGAGGTTCTCAGCAAAATCAATTCACTGTTTCTTTCCACCAAGGGTTGCTGCCACCCTTCTGCATCCCAAAATGGGTCACAATTAAGACGATGTAGTTTGATCTGGTTTTCCCTGACCAAACACTTCAATTCAGCACCTGCAGTTTGTTGACTACGGTTTTCCAATCAGCTCAAGGGAGCCTAATGGTAGCAGTGCATTAACTCACCAATGCCAATTTGCAGTATTGGGTATCAGGACATGCAAATGAATTAAATTAGATCTTATTTTCAAAGGGTATCATAAGCTGTCCCTTGAGCTTTATGTGCTTCTGGACATAATTTGATACATTAATATTTAATTTCTGCCAGGTGGGGTTCACCTTCCTCTGAGGTAAAGAGCTTACAGAGTAACACAGATCTCATACCTCCCTCCTTTCTCTGATAAGAAATACAAGATCCGGTTTCTCTCTCCCTTCCCCCACTGCCTTCCTCCCACAATGTTTTAAAAATCTGACAATAATGCAAAAAATAGTTTTATATGGTTCTGTTTTCACTCAGTGACTCCCAGATTATGTTGTTACCTTGATGTGCCAGTGCAATCAGGGCTGGGCAGCAAGGCTGGTTTTGCTGCTCTGGGACAGCTGCTTTACCTCCATCCAAATGTAAGAACAACTAAGAGGAGAATCTTGCCCAGTTGTGGATTTCTACTGATCCCATCACCTGCTGGAATGGGATTTGCGGATTCTACCCAGCCCAGTGTGAATATTTGCCTGCAGGCCCTCAGGACAGTTCATAGCTTTGCAGCTTACCATACAATTTGATTAATGAAGTTGCAACTGCCTGTACTTAAGATTACGGGTTTTAAAGGTCAGTAGGCACCACTAGCCTTTATTATACCAGGAAGCCAAGAAATTTAATCCAGTAAATCCTGCTTCAAATTCCTATCTTGTTGTCAAGTTGGAGTATATATTTTCAGGAGCTGCTCCAAACTCAGTCTACAGATTTTATTTTCAAGAGGTATCCCACTGAGCTCTCTGTGCCCCTGTAACCCTCTTTGTGTGCAGCACCATGTGAGACACACATCTCCATTCTCATAGTCGAGTTTTGTTTAAAACATGGCTGCTTTTGGTCAGAGCAGCATTATTTGCTGAGGGTTGTCAATGTGTTCTGCCTTGCTTAAGTCATGGTTTTATGATGTAAATTAGACAGATAATACGGTCTGTAAACCATACTGCATGATCAGATGGCAGACTAAGCTTAGTGAGATAGAGATTTCCTTTTTAATTAAAACTGCAACGCTTCTGTGTGGTGGATTAACACTGAAAGGGTCACTGGAAGAAGCAAATTAAAGTTGGAACTGAACAATGAGAAAAAATTGCGCAAAAATGGCCACTAACAGCATAACAACTATGTCGCTTACCAATGTCTTCCTTGCAGGGAGATTATATTATGTTAACTCTTACAATTCCTTAAAGGTAGTCAAATGCCATCCTTGTTTTATTGGTATGAAAATTCTGATGTGAAAGGTTAAAAAATAATGAAATCATATCTGGCTTCTTGTGCCATAACCTTCATCTTGACAATGAGACTTTGCTTTTGGAAGCACCTGGAAGCCAGGACTCCCACGAGTTCCTGTGGGAGTCAAGAGATTTTTTCAACAGCTCCAGAACTCCAACCCTAGTAGATCTTTTTAGGTAAACCATGTTTTTCCTTCAGAATGTGTGCAATCAGCAGTTAAGCTGCCATATGAACACCAAGCTTTAATTCTCACAATCTCCAGTCCTTCTGGCCAGCTTGTCCCAGAAGACTGTCAGTCAGTAAGCAGTGCTGCAACAGATGTCACACTTACACTGATATATCCTGGCTTTTCAGTGGAAAGAAAATTTCCTTTTCCCTGAACTCTACCAAGCTACAAGTTCTTGATTCAGACTGATGCAAACCCACCTTCACATAGGCCCAAAGATGAATTTTTATTAGACTATCTTTGCTGTTCAGACAACATCTTCTAACAAAGCCAAGTATAACAGATGGTTAACTCCAGATCTAAAACTTGCACTTGAATTCTTTTGCTAAATACTCTGCAATTAGACATAAGCTGAGTAAGGCAGAGACTGCAGTACTGTATCACCAGGAAACATGTAAGGAGAAGAAATCTGATCCTTGTTTCACAAAAAAAAAAAAGAAAAAAAGCAGCTGAGATACTTATCTGAGAAATACAAGGGGAACTAAGACATCCTGAATCAGCTGCTCATAAAGAACAAAATTATTATAATTAAATTTCCACATGCATATTTACAGATTAGAAATGTAATGCCTAACAATTCCTAAGCAAATACAAGCTTTCTTCCAGAAAAAATTGTCTGTTAAAAACAACAAATCCAATGTGGCTACAGATATTACAAAACAGAGCAGCTATTTGGAATTAAACCTCAAGAAATAATCAAGTATTTCTGTGTCATCACAAAAGAAATAAAAAAAAGGAAAAAGCATAACTAGGGAGGCGACAAAGGAAATGAACTGAATTAATCACCTACAATTTCCTCCAAAAGTGACTTAATCCTGCTCAACCTTCTACATGAGACAACCTATAGGAAAACTAAAAAGCCTCTAATACTCAGGCTGCCAGGTCTTTGAAAGGAGGCTGAATTTAATTTGAATACTTCAACAGCACAACAGCATCCTCAGCCTTAGAGATGGCCTCTAGGCAGAGGCAAGGTTAGTTTATAACAATAATAAATAAAATTATGCTTACCCCTTCAAGTACCTCAAAGGAAATTAATTTTTAGGTTTTTAGAGTAACTGTGAACAAAAACCACATTAAGCAGTATAGACTACATTTGAGACTAGAACAAGCAATGCAGCTATGCAGATATTCAGGAATTGGAGAGAGAACCCTAAAAAGCATCTTTTGCTGCCAGCTCTCCTTGCATCCCCTGTTACAGAATCCAGGAGATTGCAGATGCAGGCAGGCTGAGGGAGGCCCCGAGGCTCCACCTGCGATTACCTACCCCCATCACTTTGTGCCAGTAAAGCCTGCAATGCAGCAGCGAGTGCTCTGCACTTGGGTAAGTGTTTGCTCGTCTCTCGATGTCTGTGCCAGTGAACGTGTGCAGGCAGCGGGGAGCTTTAATAAAGCAAACTCTGCAGCAGACTGCAGAGCAGGCTGATTAACAGTTTCAGTGGTGCTAGGGAGTGTGGCAGAGCACTCTGCCTCCCCTCCTCCACCCAGCCTTAAACCTGACAGATCAAAGCTTTGGCCAGCATCAGGTGGTTAAAACACAGTTCATTAACTCGTGGTGCTTTCTGCCTGCTCACCGTAGAGAGGCTGCAGGAGTGCTTAGGATGATCACATACAAAATGTGTTTACTGGAGTTCAAAACAGATTGTCTCTTTTGTGCCAATCCCGCCCTTTAAAATGATATTAATTAAGAAAGCAGCTTTAATGCAACAGGCAAACGGCATGTAATCAGTGATTATAGCAGCAGGCAAGGACATGATTTACCAGAGATTCAGTGAGAAAGGGACAAATGCAAGATCTTGTCTTCCCTACACAGCATCACCTGGGACTTTAACCTCTCCCATTCCTCCTCTCTGTTCTGCAGATCCCAGGGGGACCATCTGCTTCACACTGATGTCTCTGAGGGACATCTGAGTTGGGGAGAGAAAAGCAGTTTTCTTTCTCCTTCTGTAACAAGTCAGTTGGGATAGGACATGTGCTTCCCCAGCCCAGTTTCCACACCAAGGGAAAACAGGATGATGCAGCAGCACAAGGGTGCAGAGTCACAGTCACCTGTCATCTATCTCTATGGACAAAAGCAGGGGAGCTGGTTGGGCTCAGCACCTGGAGGTGGGACAGGGTTGAAGCTCTGACAGGGTGGAGACGCTGGGTGCAGGCAGGGCAGCAAGGGGCAGCCTGCAGCATGGAGCAGGACCAAGAGCCTAGTGCAGGGAAACACTCAGCAGGCAGAGAGTGATCAACAAGCAATTCACTCAGCTGTAGGTTGTTTGTGAGAATGAGATGGAAACCAAATCAATAAATTGTCCCAACTGCTGTCCCCACACTCCCACTCAGTGCATTTGCTTTTCTCCCTTCTGTCTTTGCTCCTGCCCTCCCACATGAAAAAATAGTTATTTATTTATATTCCTTGCAGTCCTTTATAATGCCTTATAAAACCACTACCTAGGTTTCTGGGCCAAAACCCCATTTTGCAGCTGTAGAAAATGCAGCTTGGAGAGGCAGAGTGACTCAGTTGGGATTTTATAGCCAGCCCACATCAGAACCAGCTTCCAGCACCCATCTTCTTTGGCTCCTAAAATGAACCTTCTTCCACCAGCAGAACTTTGCACTGTAGCTAAAGTTACCCATCACACTGAATTTGCTATCTTTAGTCCCTCGGTCAGGTATTTGTTTCTTTGTTCTTCAGAGTCCTGGATGTTGCGGGATATAAAGCTGAGTGTGTACTATTGTTCACTTCAGCTTTGTGCTGATGAAAGAACAAGCACAAAGGAAGGAGAGAAGAGGAGAAAAGGGGGCACCTTCTTGTATAAAGGCTCTGAAATCCCATATGGAAAAACTCTGTAGAAATGAATAAATGTGATTCTAAAAGCCTATTGAACTTAAGAGAGAATTATCTCCTTCCTACAGGGTTTTCAAACACCATATAGACTGGTGCAGTCTTCGAGCATCTAGGGAAAGGAGATCAGACTCTTTTCAATGCTATGGATTTATCTATATAAAACTATTGCTTTAATTTCCACTAGGTACCTTATGGAAAAGGCCTAGGAAAAAGGATAAAAAGAGAATTAGGAAAGCGATTTTAGTTGGTTTGTTTTGAATTTCGAAGTGGTTACAGAATAACAAGCATTACTCTTGCTTTCTTCTGATTCTCAGTGATGTAGTTGTTTGCTTATAGTTTGGGATTTTTTGCGGCAATTGCTACTACAGTATTGTGCAGGGAGTTTTTAAAGTAGAATGAATGCTTTCCTAGATGTTTTTTGAGATGAGTGGCTTGTCTAAATCTCTATCTTCACTATATGGAGGAGGCTGTGATCAGGGGAAGGCAAAGTTGGTCTTCATAATAGTTTATCCAGTGGATGAAAAAGGAGCAACTGAAACAATGGCATAGATTATATGATCTAAAGACTCTTAGGGGAGGGAGAGGGCTGCAGAAGGCAGCATTACAAACAGAAAGCCTTTGCTATGTAGCTATTGTGGGAGGCACAGGCTGTCAGTCTGCCAGAGAGAGCCACAGCTGTGCCAGATGTGTGGTGATATGAGCACAATGAAATTCAACATGGCATTCAGGTAGACTAATTTTTCCACTCAGAATTCAGGGAAACTGTTCCCAAATCCTCCTGTGCATATGTGCATGTGTGTATATATGTTACATAAAAGCAGTGTTTATGCTGGATGCCCAGAGGAAACATTAAATGCCTGTGTGCACTGTTCATGATGAACACTAGAGAGCCTAAAGGCAACTTTTCTATCATAAATTTATGTCAGTTTTTATATGCTACAACATCTGGGTCCAAAGTTGGAGCTAGCAATCTAGTAAGACAGCTTGGTTATGAGCAGTCACTCCAATGTCTTGACCCTGATCATCTCCCTTTTTCAGATGATGAAAAGCTTGGCCCGCTCACTTACAGACTGCTCATTTTAGCCACCCCCAAGTCATGCCATCTTGCTGGCAGGGGCAAAGTCCTGGGTGCAAATTCTCACCCACAAAAAAATTCTGTGCTGGTGCCAAGCAAATTATCTGTCAGGTGGCATGTGCCATTCTCTCTGTCCTAGTGAGTGGTCCCTTTGCTCCTGGCATGGGTGTGGTGAAACACAAAATCCCATCCCTCCGGGAAAGTTCCTTTGTGTCACAGTAACAGGTGGATACACCAGAACTCACAGGCTTTTTCCTGGTGGAACAGCTGTGGTAGGAAAGGCCACGCAAGAGGAAAGGGGAGGTTTTATAACCCCTGCCTCTTCCCTTGCCCATTTAGAGAAGGCAAGGAGGAGCCAGCATTTCATCTCCCTAGGACTTTGCTTATCCAGACATAAATTATGGATAACAATCACCTTCCAGAGGGATTGGGAAACTTTGTTTGGCAATACTTATAAAATGCAATGACTGAAAGGCAGGGTAGAAGGGCAATGTTTTAATAAATTATTGTTGGTCCTTGAAATGTGTGGAGGGAAAGGGCTGCTGCAGGAAACATAGTGGCATCTTGGTAGTTTACAGGACTGTCCTGGGCTGCTTTGCACCCATGTATACCAGAAAGCCTTTGTTTTCCTTGTAGGCTGGGAAAGCTGTTCCCGTACTTTGTGTCACCGCATGGCAGCCTGCACTCAGCAGGAAACTGCTGAGTCAGATAGCCTACTGGATCATTTGCAGTTTCTCACCATTTGGATGGCATTTTTCCAGGTTTGTGTGCTGTTTCCATGTTATTCCAGGTCTCTAGGTTCAAGAGACCCAGGCTGCTGGACCAGGCTTAGTCCTGCCCTCACCTGTGAGGCCAGGCTCCCATCACAGGTGTGTATGGCACTGTGGGTCCTGCCACCATGGGTCACCTGTACAGACACAGCCAGAAAGGCAAGAAGTGATGGTAATGACACTGTAACACAAGTTAGAATATCTTTTGTTTTATGTATGGGGCTCTTTTTACAGATATCTCTGGGTTTTGGTCAGCTCCCAAGTGCAGCTCCTGCTTTAAGGCTGCCCCAGCTTTCCCAATGGCTTCCAGATCTCTTACAGGCAGCAGGGGCAAACACACCAGCGGGAGGCATCCCATTCTGGGCCCATTCCTGTGCCACAGAGGCTGCACACATCAACAGCACGTTCAATTAGGTGATTAGGGCTCTGTCTCAAGCATCATCATCCACACTGTGAGTGCCAATATTCTTGGACTTCAATGAGCCAGTGCTGGGTTTTAATTAATGATGGATTTCTAAGGTTATTAATTAACCCTGTTAATTTTGCTGTTTCATTTCTTAGACAGAAAATCTGAATGAAAGTCTCTAGACCTTTTCCTGTCTGCAGCAGCAAGCAACTGTACCCTTGTGAGGTGGAGTCATGAATTTGTGCTCTGGCTCTTATCAAGGTAAGCACGCTGGTATCCATTGCTTTGATATTCACTTCTTTTCTTACCTTGACGGGTTTTATGAAAGGCACTGATGAAGTGTTCACCAGCTCCTTTCTGCACTCTGACAGACCCACTGTGTGTCACAGTGTGAGCTTGTCTTCCCACATCTTTGCCCCTCTGATGTTTTGCTGTCTGCTTGCAAAGGCAAGGGTTTTATTCTGAGTGTGCATATTACTGTCTCACTCTTGGTAAACTCCAAAGGATGTCTGTGTATCTCATAATACAACCTGACACAATGTCCTTTCCAGATACTGTTCTGTTTCATTAATATGTTTCTCACTACTGCCAGAGCCCAATAGAGCTGTAGGAAAAGTGGCCAGAGAGTGCAAAAGGCAGTAATGAGATTTATTTTATGCGTGAGTTTATAGTATTGAAAAGCTTTATGTATCATCTCTCTGTATCATTTCCTCTCAGGCTGCTGTTGGTTGAACATGTTCTGCCTGACTCCTGCATCAGCCACACTGTGTCTTGATTTCCAGTTAAATCAATCTACCACTTTAACCCTGGCAGCCTTTGAAATCAGGAGGCCACTGGAACAATAGGCAGAATTTATACTGCAGTTTTCATCTTCACAGCAATTTTCAAACACGAATTAATCAATCTTTAAGGGTCCCTTATGTGGAACATGACAAAAGACTGCAAGCCTGATTTTACAGACTGGGCACAGAAAACCTGAGGGATTTGCTGAAAGCCACAGAAAAAATATGGCCCAAACTGCAAAAGAACAAATGAGTTTGTACTACCGATTTTTTACATCCACATCATGTTCCCAGACCTTTAAACCACAAGGCACTTTATTTTCTGGGTCCTGTATTGCATTGCTAACAGCAGAACCAGGATATTTGCTGCCACCTCACTGTGCCAATGATATTCACTGATGTAACATAGTCTTCCCATGGAAAGGGAAATTAATTATTGGAAGTTATAGGGCATATGATGACCCAGTGCTGGCAGTGTGGAGTACCTCGGTGGAGTACAGGATGTACTCGAGGCAGTACACTGGGAAAGGCCTTTGTATGGAAAACGATGCCTCAGGCATTGGAAACACACTCTCTTCCTCCCCCACCATCACAAAATGCTACCAAGTGGTTTCCTCGTAGTGCTGAACCTGCTGCTCCTCACTCCTCTGTCTCTCTCCTTCCGTTAACTCAGCTGAATAAATTGCGGTTTCAACACTGAACCACAACGTATCAAGATTTCAGTCTAATATTAGTATTAATATTAGAACAATATTAGCTTTCTCATTCTGCATATCATGGTACATATGCACCATAGAGATTACTCTGGAGTTTGGATTATCCTTTCCAAACCCTGTCCACATAATCTCCTCACCAGAAGGGCTATCAAGCATCGGAACAGTCTGCCCAGAGAAGTGATGGTGTTACCATCCCTGGAGTTATTTAAAAGACACCTAGATGTGGCACTTAGGAACATGGTTTAATGGTGGACTTGGTAGAATTGAGTTGATGGTTGGATTTGATGATCTTAGAAGTCCTCTCCAACCCAAATTATTCTATGAATTTAGGATATTTTATATTCCTGAGATGCATCTATTGTGCTATGACAGTGGGCAGTGAAAATTTGGCTATGCTAGTAATGTGGTAATACAAGAAATGAGACTGACTAAAAATGGTTAACAAATGTGAAGGACTGTTGGGAGTTCTGGAAGGTAAATATGGTTTAAATTCTAGGAAGATACTGAGGGAGCTTACTAACTGCAATTCCAGCTTGGACAACTTGAGTTTGGATGAAGGAGTTGTTATGCTTTGCTGTAATAAGCTTCTGAAATATTAGTTAATTTTTCTATGGTTCAAAGGTAGGTTATGAATGAAATTACTAACCATGTAGAACATCCTTACCCTATAAAATGAAAAATAGATGATTAAAAAAAGTTAACTTTCAGGTCATTGAGAATTCCCACAAAACGGAAAATATCCCCCAACAGAACCAGAGCAGGCAGAGGTCTGTAACACAGTTTCTGCTTTATTTTGCTCTTGGAAGCAAAAAGGACTTCTACAGAATAATGCAATAGCATTTTCCTAACCCCGTGTTTCCTGAATACTCCCAAAAGATGAGGGGCCAGGAAGAACAAACAACATCAAGAAACAGCAGGTTCATCATGTTCTGGCATAAGTAGAAATAGTCTGGAAAGGGCTCTGTCAATACAGTTTTCCCTCAACAGATGCGACCCCATATTTTCATTTGAGCAAAGGAAATCATTCTAGAGAAAGACTGGGAATTCAACAAATATTTCAGGACAAAATCACGTTACTTGCTAGACACTGATGAATCACATACATCATGTTTCCCTTTCATTTTTGTTATTGGTGCTCACACCCATGATCCACCTCCCTTCAGTAAAGATCAGAGACCCTGTTTAACCTTCAAAGTCAGGCATATGAGAAAGACCCAAAGCTGTCAGCAAATTCTAAAAGAAATATGCTGTTTTTCTCCATTTAAATGTTTTAATTTGCTTTTCTTGTTTTTCCTATTTTCCATCAAAGCTGTGGGAGGCAGTGATGCCTTTGGACTATTGCCTTATTATCTTTTCATTCCGACTTTTACTTTCCTTTCTGGCCCATTCTGAAACAGGAAAACAATGTGGGTGGCAGAAGGGCAGCTTCCATCACTTCATTAAAACAGCATTTTTCTTTTTTAATTGAAATGTCTCACGGTGTCTCTCATTATAGCTATTAATATATGACCTAACACCATTCTTAACAGCATTTGGATATTATTATTTTAGATTCAAATCCATGCAGTTTTGATTTAATACCTTAAACTCATCTAATTCCCATATATATATAATATATATATATATATATAATATACATATTGCTGCTAGCCAGTCAGTAGCTGAGTAATATATATCTACATCAATGATATTTTAATGATGCATTGTTCTAATATATCACCAAAAAGATAGTGCTCACATGATAGATTAGTGCCATACATCACTACAGTGAGGTATTTTTATTATATATTGCCCAAACAATGTCATTGGAAAGGAAGAAGAGACACATAAGAAATGGTAGGTTTTAATTTACTAGTTTTAAAAACACTTCTAATATTCTTAACACAATAATAGCTGACCTAGTCTAAAGTGGAAGAGACATGGTGCTAAAAGAGAGGTCTGAAGCAGAAATCTGAAGTGCAATCCAATGGGTCAGAAGGCATCACACTGACTCTTGAGATAAGTCATGTATCTATTTATGACAGCAAACAGAAAGAAAGTGGAATGAGGGGGGAGCCTAATTTTTTTGTTTTCAAAATGGTTATACATCTGATTAGAGAAATGGGGCCTCTTTGGCTCCAGGCAGGATGCCATAGTGGTGCAAAGTCCAGCTGATTCCAGCTGTGTGGATCCATGAAACATTCTCTCACTGGAGCTGGGGGTGAAAGGAGGTAACATTTTTAATGGGGCATTTATTTTATTTTTTTTTTCCTAATCAAGTAATCCTGATCCACTAGAAAAGAAAAAAGTTCAACAGAAATATGGCTGTGTTGATGAGACACAAGTTCAGGCTAAATGTTGGCTGATCAAAAAGAATGGTATTTGGGGGTAAAACTATGGGCAAAATACAGCTGGCTTATCCAACTCTTCTGCTGTTTGGTTTGACATGCCCTGATACATTGCTTGCTTTGGGATGTGGGGCTTCCAGCTATTCACCTTCTTCAGCTCACAGCTGTGATGCAAGACTCAAACCTGTGGTTTGCAGTGTGGACCAGTGGTTTAACCTTTGCTGGAGCAGACATTTGACTGCAGAACTGCACCCTCTGTGTGCTCATGCAGACACTGGAGAGCTGCAGTGTGCACAGCCCCGAGGCTGGACCAGCTCCCACCACCTGCAGGGAGTAGGATCTCAGGGTGAGGCAGCAGCTTCCACGAGGGAAGTATTTCAACATGAATGCTGAAGGCTCTGATAAGTAGTCACATATAGCAAGAGTGTGCATTGGGACAGCATAAAGATAGAGGTGAAAGGAAACAAAAATGAGAGGTGAGCATCAAGATGGCACAGACAGCAGTGGAGTGAGCCAGGCCGAATGGGGCTCTTGAGCAACCTGGTCTAGTGAAAGGCCTTCCTGCCCACAGCAGAGATGATTTTTAGGTCTCTTGAAGCCTAAGCCAGTCTATGATTCTGTGATTCTATATGCCAAGTAGGTCTTGTGAAATCTGCCCTTACCAGAATATTCCTTTCATCCTATAGCTGCTTATACCTTAGTGCACCAAATGAAGATGTTGCAAGACAAGAAATCCCATAAGCTACCTAAAAACTAGAGCTGGTGTGCAAAAATCATTTGTTTCCTCTAGAAAAACACTGCTGCATGTGAAACATGAAGTGCATTGAGTTGACATCAGCTGGAACAGTGAGTGAATAATAAGGAAAAAAATAGAATTATTTGTATTAAAGAACAAAATCCCTGTTCACTGTTAATATCGAGTTACGTAGTTAACTTGTATCTAATGAAAAAAAAAGACTAAGCAGATACTGTACTCCAGGAAAAAATACTAGACTTTGATTGAATGAAGTAAACATCTCATTAAATGTCTTTTTTTACAGACGCTAATGAACATTATTGCCAAAGGGGCAACAGAAATAAGACAATGAATATGGTAAAACGTGTTCCTTTTATGTGTAGTAAATCTTTCCTGTGATCTAACAAGGTACAATAAGAAATCCTACTATACTAAAATACCTCTAAGGATGTAAGAAAACTGATCTCTGATCAGCTCAGCTAGAAATTACACCACACATTTCCGCTTGGTTTTTTAAAAACTCCTACTCTGATTATAATGCACCATTGGAGAAGACAGCATTATTTATTTTAGGATATTTCACACCAGGAGAGCAGAAGTTTTCAAGGAAACCTTGAAAAAGGTATGGACCTTTAAGCAATAAAGAGCTCAGTTTTAGATGTTTTCTTTAACTTCTGCTGGCTCTTCTCAGGCAGAGTAGCATGCCTTTATTCCTATGTCTTCTCACAAGGTACATGGTGAGATTTGTACTCATCATATTCCTTTTGACCTGTGAAATTCAGGGCACAAAGTATTTTTGCTCTAAGTCTCCCTGATACAGAGCTGGGCCTTTCAAGGTGCTGTGTTTTCCCATCGATTATGGGATGGGGCTTATCCCTTCTCATACCTGGTGTCTCCACCAAATTTGGGAAGGGCTTTGCTCCCCACCCAGGCTCTCTCCTGTCTCTTCCTCCTTTCCTAGTTTCCCTTCCCCACTCTTCTTGGTGTCCTGATATGCCATCAGATGAGGAAGTTCCCTGAAGCTGCCCAGTGCAAAGCACAGCTCTAAACTGGACCAGGGCTCTTCCACAGCTGCTGGCACCTTTTCTCCTGCCCTGCTTTCACCTTTATTTTGCTCCTCAGTTGTAGGGAGCATGGCTTTTGCTCTGCATATTTTTCCCACATCATACCAGCACTATTCTCTGTCGGTGATTTGAGAGTTTCCAAGGAATCCATGACCTCTCTGCAAGCCTGAGGAGCCCCAGGAGCTGCATTTATCCCAGTGCCCTGCTGCTGGCAGCCAGCTCTCCTCTCCCTGGCAGGCTGCAGCACCACCAGTTTCAGCCCTGGGTTTTGACCACCCGTAACATTCTGTACAGGAGGAGGCACAGCTTTGTACACAAATCTTGCATTGCTCATCCAGGAGAGCTTTCCTGTGTGGTCAGTGGTTATTCACAGGAGCCCCTGCCTTTGTGTCCTCCCAGTGCTGCTTTTCTCTGAGGTGTTGGATGCAAGGCGTTGCTGGAGGCAAGGCGCCCAGTGTGGGTGATCTAACCCTCTTCGCTTCTGCCTTGGAAATCAAGATCAGTTGTGGCTTATGGTCCTGTGAGCCAGATGGTTAGCAGGACTGCTGAATTCATTTCTTGGTGTTTCTGTGCATAAATCTAACAAAATGGTTTTACCTTCCTATAGCTGGCACATGTGCCTAACGATTTGATCTTTTGCATTTTAAATATTTATTCAGTATTTAATTTATACCCCTGAGACTAATCCTGCTGCTTTAACTTAGCCCTCAACTAGTTTCACTGAATCATCTCTATGACAATTCAGTGATCTTCAACAAATTGGCTTTGTATATTAACAGGGCCGCATCCTTTCTTTATTGGTATTTTGGGGGCATTTTGGGAAGAGGTACCAGTGATTTGTTTTTAAGTGTTACAAGGCATTAAACTGTTGTTTCTGTCTTTGAAATTATAGATGGTCTCCATAGAGACACTGAAGTTCTACATTGCTCTCTTGAATTGCCTGAAGAAGTGGCACTTAGAATTACATTCGAAACAATGCTAATTAGCAAATGTTGAATTTTAAACAAGCTTCACAGCAAGGTTTTTGTTCGATAGAAGCAACAAACCAGCAATCGACTGACCAAACTGACAAAGCTGAACTACAGACAACATGCTATTTAATTATTCATTAGACATCGTACAGGGTTAACTACAATAGGCACCATTCCCTTTTTGAGGAATCACCGAGCCAAGTGTAAGTACCTTAGAAATCCAGCATAATAAATAGTCAGAAAAAATCAGCAAAATGAAATCTGCTTCCCAAATTGCAGATTTATTGAGGAGGGGACAGGCATGAACAAACCTCTGCAGCCATTTGATGAGAATGACCCAGCATATGCACAGAATGGAAATAACTTGTCAGGAGCCCAATCCTGTGGACAAAGCTACCATGAGAGGGTTTGGATGGATGACAAACCAGACGTTCTCAGACTAGGATTAGGGCTGGATGGTGTAAGGGGAAGGAGCAGAGCTCCCCACAGGGCCCTCAGTCTCCCCTTTCTGCCCAGAACCACAGTGTCTCTGATTCACATGTGTGTGTGTAGGGGCATATGCCCCACAGGGGTACTGGGGGCCCTTCAAGGACTGCCTGGGAGGTAAAATTGGACAGATATTTCAGTCACAGCAGAGGTTGGAAACTGGCAGTAGCTGAACACAGAAGCCAGACGTTGTTGCTAGAACTCATTAACCTGGTAAGGTACAAGTAGGGACAAAAAGAAACTTTGGAGAAGGCTTTATATTAACTAAAATCTTGTCACTTGCAGAATAAGCCAAAGTTGAAGAAAATTATTGCAAGAAGCAGGAAGATTTGTGGATCCATGCAGAAGCCACAAAGTGTTGGGAAACATTTTGGACAGACACTGATCTAAGCTCCGATACACTTAGAAAAATTGAGACTGGAAATATATGTTTATTCCACTATTTGGTTTTGATCTGTGTTTTTCTCATGTTAGCTAAAGCAAAGTCTGCATCTGCTGCAACAAAGCCAGTGAATGAGGACAATGTTCTGCCTTTTCCAAGCCAAAGGAAACTGAAGAGGAAACACTGCTCACTGTGAACAGCACTACCAGAACCACCCCAGGTATTGATTCAGGTGGCTGTACTTATCTGCAATTAGATGCACTACAGACCAGGTAAATCATTCTGGGCCACACTTTTTGCCAAGGTTTGTATTTGGAAGAGGATGGGAGGACTGCTGGCATGCAGTGTTGTTTCTCTGGAAGGCAGGGCAGCAAGAATTGCTGGCATGACAGGCAGGAAGTTCAGACAGCGTGGTTGTAAGTGTACATTGGTGTAACTGATGACTGCAGAGAGCACAGATCCTTAAACTGAAAAGTATTTGCAAAGAATACCAATATGATAGCTCAGTTTCAGTAGTAATGCAGTGCAATTCGCTTACCATCCTGTTTCACTCTCTGTTGTGATTTTATTACTTAAGTGGGAAACAGTGAGAGAATTATCATCTGGGATTATCTCAGATGGTCTTGATTTGTGGAGCTAAACCTTCTTCCCTTAAAGCCTTTAATGTTTCTGTAATGCTCTCAAATGCCTCTCATGCATCAGACATGGTACCACTGTTAATGAAGGATCCAGAAATGGAGAAGTGAGCAAATCAGCACACCAGACTTCACCTCACAAACATGTCTGTCAGCCCTCCATGCATACATTCAGCATTGCAACAGGTATGTACCTACCAGCTGCTCTGTGTGCAGAGAAACACAAGCACAAAACAGGACAACTTCAAAACAGTTCTGCTCCTTCAGGTGGGATGGTGCTTTGTACCAGGTATTTGTATTAGAGGATTATATTTTCTGAGATGAGACAAACAAGTGAGTAGGATGAAATCTCCTATCTAATCAAATGGAATAAAATGTGACTGGTAATGCTATTCCCAGCTATGGTAATACTTCATCCTACTTATTATAGCTACCTACATATGGGCTAAAACTCAGCATAATAAAATCTTTCTATCTAAAGTGGTTCACAGTCTGCAGTCAGTTGTTTTCCTGCTACCAGTTTGTCATATCAGCAGTAACTGCACTTGCCGTGAGCCTTTGAATGACCTGTCAGAGTTTTACCCTGCAAACAATCTCTGTACTCTGCAGTCCTGTTAAATAATGCCTGTACTGAACCTGACTACAAGAATGATCTCACCCTGTGTATTGTTTTCTGTGGAGTGTCCACCATTATTGAGACTGCATGTCCCAGATCCCAGAGAAAGGCTCATGTAAGGAAACAATTATTTCCCTTTTCTTTCCAGCATGCATATTTTATTCCTGCTAGTTTTGTCAGCAGCATACAAAAGCTGGGTGCTGAAGCCTGCAGATTTCTTGTTCTCTCCTGACACCGAGTCCCACACATATCTCAGTCAGGGAGCAATTGGTCTCCTTTCATGTGTCCACTGTAGGAGTATACATAAGGGAAAGCCTGAAATAGGACCTTTTAATTTGACAAATGGGAAGTACAAAGATCTTAGGTTGCCACTGTTGCTGGCTAAGACAGCCCCTCTCAGCAGTATCTGGGCTGAGTTCAGCACATTTGTATAGGTTTGAGTGAGCATGCAGTTTCTCCTAGTCACCAAAACGCTCACAAATAATCATGCAAAGACATGAAAAAAAGAACAGGGTGTTTAACTGTACCTTTCTCTTGCCATTGTTTTAAGCCAACTATGTAAATACCAGCTTCTCCATGATGTGACTGTTATCTAATCAGGAGTAAGGTCCTGCCTCAGGAAGAGCATCCACAAGCGGATTTGCCTTGCTTGCATGAAAAGATAGTCAGACACTGTAATTGCCCCAAGTCCCCAGACTCTCAATTTCTTTTACATGGAGAAAAAGAAAAGGCCACGTGGAGGAAGAATTGGAATGCTGGTCTGGGACTACTTGCTGAGCCTGCATTGTGCTCACTTTAAAGCAGCCTTGGTTGGGCTGTGTTGCCTTGTGAAAGACATCAGCAAAGCAGCCCTGGCCCACAGGGAGCAGGGGAAGGGCAGGGGATGGAGGAAGGGGTCCCAGGAGGCTGAGAGCAAGCACAGGTGGGTCTGCCACAGCCAGGGTCAAGGACTCTCAAGCTCTGAGGATTTTAAGGGTGTAAAACCCCACTGAGACTCAGATCCTTCCTGCAGTATTTCCCAGTCTAGGAAAGGAGGGACATGGAGTTGGACCACTTGTCTGAGTGACATGAATAGAAATGAGAATGAAATGTTTATCAAATAGTTGTATTCACTTTAATGTGTTTTCCTGTTACCTAGAAACTAATTAGCGATTACTTCAGATCTGATACCCAAAGAATGCACCTCTGAACTGACCTGACCACATGAGTTCTGGCTGCACCTTGGTCTGCATGTGGGTTTGAGAAGGTTGGTCTGAGTCCAAAAGCAATCTGAATCCCAACAGTGCTTGTCGTTTTATAAGAGTGACTCTAATTGCTGAACTAAACAGAAATAAGAAAAAAAAATAAAGCACACAAAGAATTTTTTAAATTGTAATAAAGCCTGTTTGATATTTCCATGCCTAGTATTGAAGTGACCTACCATTTGGATTTGTCACTTCAATCTACTTTGGTCCACGAACTATGAAGAAACAATACTTTTCAGCAGAAGCTGTACTACAATACATTAACAAAAGAGCTCATTCTCTCAGAGCTGAAGATGTCTCCTTGGACTAATATTCATCTCCTGTATTTTCCGGCTTTTGGTTGATTTATCCATGCAGCCATAATATCATTTTATGTTTCATTTCCTAGCCTTCTAAAGGAAACAAGAAAAATAAAAATGCAATTTAATGCACTCCACGATGACTATTTAAGCATTACATCATCAGAAAGGCTGTCACTAGCTAGTAAGTGGTCCCAATGATAAGACAGCATTACCTAGCAACTGCAGAGAAGTTATTAACCCTTTTGTGACTACTATAGCCACCACTGAAGCTGGAAATATCTTGTAGGAAACAAATTCGTATATCCAAACGCCTGCAAAAAACCTCAAAAGTCCTTTCATCTTGTGATTATGGTGTGAACATTTTTCTCTGGAATTCTGAAAAGATGCCCAGTTCAGTTCTGCAAAAGGACAAATGAGGACCACATGGTTGTGCAGGCAGCTTCTGAGGAAGAAGGGAAGCGTGATGAATCATTCTAGTGCTATGTGTGCAGGCACAGGGTGATACAGGGTTTTTTCACTAGCCTGAAGAAGGATGACTGGTTAAAATATTACCAGGACTTTCAGGAGGTTTACAGTTATTATTTGAACAGGTCATGAGTCTTTGCAGCCTTCCTGAACATCACTCAATGTTTTAGGGAACACGTTATGTTCATCCTATATGCTGCAAAGCAGAAAGAGACAGTTAGCTGTAAGCCTTAAGTTTAAGTAAAATTTATGTGAAGAAAGCAAAATTAAACCTAAACCCTGCTATGATTTACATGGGCAGATCCTGAGGGATGAAGCACCTGGGGGGTTACCTCCCAGGCTCACATCCTCTCCTGATGAACACTAACAGTCCCTGAGTTTGTGCAACTTCCAGAAAAGTCCTGAGATGGCTTTTACTGCAGGACTGAAATCTGAAATCCACACTGGGAAACAGAGCAAGGACCTCCAGTGCAGCTGCAGTAAACCTGCATGCCAAGAAACCAACAGCAGAAGCAAGTGCTGTAGGCAGGAAGAATGTGGGAGAGGCACCAAGAGCCAGGTCTGCATACCAAGGACTGGACAGGCTCCCAGCAGGACAGCATCTCTGTGGACTGTTATCTTAAGATTCAAGAGCATGCCATGTTTCCCTGTATGGTCTTGCACAAAATGTTCTTGTCCAGGAGATTTCCAGACACAGAGCGAGCTCAAATTCTGCTGTTTTCTGTGTGAATAAAGAGTGGAGAAAAAGGTGTGTGTCATCCTGTTTCCCATGCCTCATTTGACAGGGCTCCAGATCCTCAGAAACACCTCTATGGTGATGTCAGCAGACTTTCTCTATCTTCAAATACTGCCTTTTTTCTTTTTTGTTTGAATATATATGCATAGTAAAAAAAACAACAGCCCAAGTTGCAGGTCTTTTCTTAAATTGCATGGCTTGCAGTAGCCGTGAACCAAGCAACCCAAGAGATTAAGCAAGAGTAAGGACGGCAAGAAAAATCCAGAAAAGAACAGCAAGAAGAGCACAGTAATTGCTTTTCAAGTCCTACAAAGATGGTCTGAACAAACATCAGTCTAATTGGAGCAATTCTTCAGTATTTTATTCCAAATAAATAAGCCGTCCAACTCTATTACATATGACGTTGTGTATTTGTTCCAATGATCTTTAACTGGGTAATGGGACTGCACTGCTTTGTGTGTTTTCATTCCAAATTACTAAAACAAGCTTTGTAAAATCTCCCCAGAAAACACGATGTCCAGTTAAATCACTACTCCAATATGATTATAAAAAAACCTGACTCTTATTACTCTGTTAGTTTGTCATAAGCTGTAATAAAGCAGAGCAATAACTAGCCAGCACGAAAGAGTGAGCATTTCCAGCTGAAGTGCAGAGAAGTAGATAGGACCTAATTTGTGTTCTGCAAAGCCTCAAGCCAGCCAGAGGCTGACAGTCTCCCTCTCGCTGACTTCACCAGAAATCTCAGCACCTCAAAGGATTGCAGAGCACCTGGTAATGTCGACCTCATCAGTGCAGTTCCAACTACTCAGTGTTCACATCAGCTATTAATATAAATTATAGTTGAGTGGACACAGTATTTGTAAGACCTAATCCAGACACTAGTGAGCACCTTCACTATTTCACTGGGTCAAAAAGGGCGCGCACACACAGCCATCCGTGAAGGTATCATATCACAACCATGCGGATCAAGTCGTGTAAAATGATTTTGCAATATTTCCGTATCATAAAATATGCACATACATTGAATCCATCAGTCTTGTTGCCTACAAATATTGCTGATGCCTAGGGATTTACTAAGCCATCCACAGACCTTTTCACACTGTCCTTAGGACCTGAGCCAAACACCAGATCCTGAGCCTTCTTTGATGCTAGGATCACTTTTATAGCACCCAATTAAAGTTGTTTCTCTTATTTTAATTTACCAATTTCTTAATAGAAACAAGATACTTGTTAGACCTGCATTTCACTGCGAGAAGATTAGATTATTGCACAATATTTTTAAAGTTCATTTGGTCTTTGACCTTGCATCCTCTAACATCATCCAAGCAGGCGCTGGATTTACAGAATAGCACTGCATTGAAAAGAGGCTGGATATTTTTCAAAAATAGTTGCCATTCTGCAGTTTTTGCTCTCTTTTCAACTGGCATATTACTGACTTTGAAAACCTAGTCCCTGGATAGTCTGCAAGGTATGAGTTAAAGTAGAGAAAATATTTTATAAAACTTTATATTAACCCTAGTGTTGCACAAGGAGGTGATTAGAAACTTCTCTTTGACATATCCTGGAACTTGTCCACTTGAACACTTTGCATTAAACTTCTTTGTTAATTTTCATTTTAAAGGAAAAGAAACAACCAAACACTCATGGATGAAGGCATAAAGGTGATAGTCAAACTCCTCCATAATATTGATCTTGCGGAGTGACCAACCCAAATATATTTGCTCCAAAATTGATGTTTCTCTTTTCATTTTATTTTCTAAGTTAGCAAGTGGTGAGAAAAGGAGATGGTAGTGGAAGCTGGGTTTCATTCTTGACCACAGCAGGTACTGGGAAGATCTCACAATGATTTATGTGCATATATCTTATATTTAATTTCCTTATCTTTTTAAATGGGTTGTGAATAATTCAGGCAATGACTGTTTGGATAACAGAGTTTGTGCACCCCTGAAGATTGAAATCTTCTAATTACCTCATAACAGATACAGCTTGGAGCTTGAAACACCAGGTTTCCTTATCCCACCTACCCACAGCCCAGGGCTCATCCCTATGCATGAGCCCTTTCCTATCCAGCTCCCAATTAGGTCTCAGCTTGTCCTTCAAGACATCCAACAAGGCTGACAGTGAAGATAGCATCCATAAGAGGCCACTTGCCCTGGGGGAAGTCAACTGTCGCTATCAAACTTGTTCCAGCAAAAAATTAAATATTTGGCATATGATAATAGCCTACCTGTCACTATTGCCTTAGATCAGCCTTCAGCCTCACCAGACATAGGGTCATAAATCCTTATTGAGCTCTTCTTTTCATTTCCCAGTAAGTCCTCCTCTTTGAGCATTAGCTCTTGAGCTCATTGACCTGAGTACACACTTAAGAAACTCAGCTAGTTATCTAAAAAAAGACAAAATGAAGACAGGCAGAAGCTGAGTTAATCACTTGGACATATGGAAATAATGTGACAATGCTGTTTATATGCAGGCAGGCAGTTCCCCAATAGCATCACTGCAAAACACTCAGGGTTTAACTGGGAAAAAAAAGCCCAAAACTAGGGAGCTGCATAAGACAGACAGAATTTGATGGATATGACTGAAAGCCCTTCTTCTGCTTAGTTTGCTGTGGGCATATTGAGCATTATCTGTAATTGCTACACAATATTTAAAATCTACAGCCAAATTTAAACCAAAAAATGCAAGAAGTTTTCAGTTAGGAAAGGGAGACTGGTTGGACAAAGGAAAAACAATGATCTTGCCATAAAACTCTTATTGACATATACTATAGTAGACAGGCCTGGCTGCTTAACCCCTCTTCAAGTGCCATAATGGAGATGATACATAGGCTTGGTTTTGGTGTATGGATCCAGGTCACATAGTCTACTTAACTTGGTAAGGCTTGAGCAAAAAATAGCCATTTTTTTTTCTCCTGTGGCGACTCACGGAGAGGTGTCCAGAGCTGTGCTCTTCCAACTCCAGGAAAACTTTTATTTCTAAGGCTGATTTACCCTGGAACCCTCCTACACATTTGTACTCCTAGAATTATCCCTTGATTTAAATGACCATTCTTTTCTGGCGTTTGTTTTCCTGATAATTTTTATAGAGACCAATCCAAAAAGTACTAAAGATGTTCCTATTGATCTAGAAAGGAAAAAAAAAACAGGAACCACATGACTGAAACTATATAAACAGCTGGGGTATGGGGACGTTTAAAGGTGTAAAATTTCCCTCTGCACATGAATATCAAATACACTGTATCTGAGGATCAGAGGGAGATAGAGGTGTTTCATTTGATTAACAAGAAAGATGCCACTAATAAAGTTAAACCTGAATTTGCCAATTGTTTTTGGTGGTTCAGCTGCCAATGTTTCATTCACAAAGCTGCATACAGCCATCATCCAGCCAGAAGATGTTTCCTCCCTATGTGTATATCCCAGGCAGCAGCACTGGGAGCTGCTGAGCTCCCAGTTTCCTGCAGTCCTTCCCACCTGCCAACATGCAAATGTCCTGCACATTTCCCTGGGCCGGGCACTTGGGTGCCTGGGCCAGTGAGCTGCAAGTGCCGGGCTGGGAGCAGCAGTCAGATGGCTCCAGGATCCAACCCTGTCGCTGCTCTGCTCCTGTGGGCACAGGGAAATTTTGGCTGGGCAGGAAGGAACCGGCTCCATGGCCGACTTCCTTGTGAAGGACAATAAAAGCAGTGAGTGGGGACCTCACACCAGCCTGTTTGCTTGAATGATGATATCAACAATAACAAAAAATCCCCTTTTCCAGCCCAGTCCTGTGGAGCAGCCAGAGTGGACTTTAAGTAACTCCCAGCAGCCAGAGCATTGTGTAGGGCTCTCACGGCTGGTTTAGGCTGGGCTCATCAGCTGCCTGTGCTGATGGGAGCAGCAGAGTGTTTGGCACAGGCTGCAAAACCTGCCCAGGAGTGACTGGTGCCCAGCATGTACCTGAGCCCAAGTCTCCAGCAGGCCAGCACGTGTGTCACCACAGCACTGAGTTCCTGCCACTCCACAAAGGACACTTGGCCAAACCTTGCTGCTGGAGAAGCCCCTGGCCAACACTGCAACACATGGAGCCTTGGGATCTGTTTGCAGGATGGCCTGCACAGCTATGTCATTAAAAGTCACTGCTGTGTGTCCTCAGCCTGCTGAAAGAGGACATCTCTTTAGCAACTGGAGTACCACTAGACTGGGAGACAGTAGGTCCCCTGCCATGGCAGCACCTGGGAAAGGGAAATAGGCAACCATAGGTAAGGGAACATTACAAGAAGGTCTCATCTGCAGACTGAGAGCAGACATTTGCTGGCAGTAACTCAACTTGCAAATCGCATCTGAACCGATGGACTTGGGCTGGATGTCTCTGCACCATATTCCTTTCTCTAGATCATTTTCTAAACGATTCAAAATGAGGAAAGTGCCTTCATTTGATTTTGCCACTAAGTGTTAATTTGGGACCTGTTATACCTTCTTTGTAGTCTCTGTTTCACTAGTTTTAAAACTGGTGGGATGAAATAGAAAAATAGGGCTAGAGGTTAAAAATGGAACTGGAAAATATAGTTCTGTCTTTTAAACCACTCATAACTGTTCCATATATGTTTTAAGCTCTCATCTGACAGTTTTCAATCAACTAGCTCATATTCAAGCTTAGTCTCTTGTAAGATTTTGGTCCTAAACTGTGGTCTGCTAACATTTTAAAAAACGAGGAGAACTGCATATGGGCAATAACTGGATATAGAGAAAACACCGTAAAAAATAGCACCCAGCTTGGAAACATGGATTGCAGCACAGGAGACAGAGTCAGCTTTGAAGACTAGGCAGAAAGCCAAGCTATCCCTAGTCATGGCTGGAACTGGAAACACAAAGGATTGCATCCCACTCCTCCCAAGTCACTGTTCCCTAAACCCTTGCTCAGCTTAACGCAGGCTGTGGCAGCTTTTCCTCTACAGCAGGGCTGCTATCATTTGTAGTAAGTTGCATTCCCAAGGCTATTTGCATGTTTCACATTTTTAATCTATTTTAGATCTTCCCTCACACACTTCTGCCCCCACTTGCCTCTATTCTCTGCAGGGATTCTCCCAGAGCGGGCTCTGCAGAAATCTCTCATCTTCCTTAGCAGAGCTCCTCTGTGCGAGTGCTTTGCCAAACACACTCATCTTTTATTCCTCCCTAAATCCATCAATCAGGCTTTTCTACCTTTGTTTATGTCAGTAACACCTTTTTCCTTTTAAACCTTTCTTCTCTTTTTATAGAGGGTATAATAAAAAATTAAGTTAAACCACAAAGCCTCATTTTGTAAAACTTTGTCTGACCTAGATCACCAGAATCAAAGAAATTCTGAGCTAATGATGAATCTGCCTTGTTCGGCTAATCATGCTTAATTGCCAGAGTTTCATGGGCACTGAGCTGTCAGTGCAGGAACAGAACAAAATGATCACAGACTGGTGCTTTCACTGGTTTGTGCTGAAAAGAGTGATGAAGTTTTCTTATTTGGAAACACAAAATGAAGATAAAATTTGCTGGAAGGTTATAAATTTGCAAAATGGGTCAAATCCCAGACTGAAATATTTAACAGCAACCTATTCACTCAGCAAGAAGTATACCAAATTCATTAGAAAAGCTGCAGGTTAGAGGACTTTGCCAATCTAATAGAGTAAAACTGAAGAGATGAAATAAATTCCCAAACTAGCAGTCAACAGTGTGCAGTCAGCAATAGCCCTAAAAAATAGTTCCATTTTCTCACCAATTCAGCTGTGTGACCTAATGCTGGTTCCAACTGTTATTGTATTAACTGTTCATAGTAAGTTAACCTTGAATTTGGTCAAGACAATACCTGGTGTGTTGTAAATCACTAAAAATACTTACATTACCATGCAAGTAGATTATATGACCTGGGTAATATCTTAGGAACTAAAGCTGCATGTGAGGTTCGGTATTGTTCTAGTAATTAACAATCTGCAAACAGATAACTTCATATTTAATCCTTGAACTAATAACATCATTTGACTGGCAGTGTGAAGTAGCTTGTATGTGATGGACATTAATTGTAAAGAAGAATCTGAATTCTTCCCTATCCTATTAAAAAGAGAAGCACTAAATTACATTCCATTATTTCATAGAAAGCAATGTACTGCAAAAGTCTGAAATAGGTACCTAGCTATATATATTTTATTAGACACTACCTTTTCATTTATACATACTCACTAGTGGCAACAGCTTTGCTATGAAAAAGCTTTTTGTGCTTTTTTTTGCACATCAGAGAAGGAAGTTATTTTCCCCCAAATAGCAACTACCTACTGTATGGAATCAGGCCTAAGGTGCTTAAGTACAGAGTACGAAAATGACATTATTATAAATATTGCATCATAAAACTTCAAACTACCACAATAATTTAATACCAGTGCAATCAAACTTTATGTGACTTTTTGTGCAGGCATACTTCTGCAATTGAGAGCTTATTGTACTTTTTCTGTGTGGGTACTCCTGCAGTAGTTTAGCAAATAGTAACTGATGTCCTAATCTTAAGGTGCCTGTTAACAGAGTTAGGTTCAATGAGGTGGGCTTTGTAGAATAGGTAAAGTGTGTCATGACATATAAGAGATGAAGATTAATTAAGAAGGGAAGACAAAAGGAGAGGAGAGTTGGTAGGAGAAGAGGGCTGGGAGGGATTTCTGTGTCAGTCCCTGGCATCACTTTCCTCCTTGTCTCAGACTTATTCTGCACCACAGTACTGACCTAAGTTCAAAATATAGAGCATTGATCTCTGCTGGGAACTGCCCATGTGCAAAGACTGTCTCTTATAAACCTGCCACATTTGAGGTTCAAGATGCCTGAATATCAGTGGTGAGTGAAGTGACTGCTTAAGCTTACATCTAGCATGATTCTCAGAAATGGACAGCAAAGCTCTTCTTGAATGCAAGAAGGTATGAGAGTGGTGCAGAAGGTATGAGAGTGGTGCAGAAGATATGAGTGGTGCACTGCATGTTTACAAAAGCAGTAACTCTTCTGAGACAAAAGCAGTGTTTCAGCAAAGTGGTGAGGCAGAGCAGAGCTGTGAGGTCCTCATAGCCAGAACTCATGACCAAGGTAGACTTCCAACAGCTGCCTCACCCTAGACTAAATATCTCCACTAAGTATCTCCAGCTTGAAGCTTGGGGCAGCCTGCGCTATATCTTTTCTTTTTTTTTTTTTTTTTTTTTTGCAACCACAGCTCTCTGCTGCTGTGAGTCAGGTAAATCAGGCAAGGCTCAGATCCACACCTGCAGCCTGGGACCCAAGAAGAGCACAGGAGAACTTTCATCTGTGCCCTGACCTGAGTGACCACCTGCCTTAGGCAACATAGAGAATAAAGTTGTTTGGTGAGAAATCAACTAATTGGGACCAAAAATTGTGGGAACGGAGATCTGGAAGAACATATATCATTGGCAGCCCTGGTTAGTGAGAGAAATAGATGGGCTGATGTGCTGTTTTGGGCTGAGGTAGAGTTCATTTTCTTCATAGTTGCTCGTATGGTGCTCGGTTTTGGATTTGTGACACAAAAAATGTTGATATAAAAGGGATGTTTTAGCTATCACTGAGCAGTGCTTGCACAACATCAGGATTTTTTTGGCCTCTCACCCCACCCCACCAGCGAGCAGGCTGGGGAAGCACAGAAGCTGTGAGGAAGTGCAGCCAGGAGAGCCAACTTCGACTTTCCAAAGGGAACTTCCCAGAAAAACTGTGGATGCCCCATCCCTGGCAGTGTTCAAGGCCAGGCTGGATGGGACATTGAGCAACCCAGTCTAGTGGAAGAACTGTTGGAACTAAATGGCCTTTTAGATCTCTTCCAACCCAAACCATTCTATGATATTCCATGCCATATGGTATCATGCTCAGCAATAAAGTCTGGGGGAAGAAGAAGGAAGGGGGGATGTTGTTGGAGTTACTGTGTTTGTTTTCTCAAACAATCATTATGTGGGATGGAGCCCTGCTTTCCTAGGATGGCTGAACACCTGCCTGCCTGAGGGGAGTAGTGAATTAATTTAGTTTTGCTTTATTTGTGCATGTGCATGATCTTTCCTGATCAAATTCTCTATATCTCAACTCATGAATTTTCTCACTTTCATTCTTCTGATTCTCTCCCCCATCCCACTGGGGAGGAGAGCAAGCCAGTGGCTGGTGGGGCTGAGTTCCCAGTTGGGGTTAGCCCATGAGTGCAGAAATGAAAAAGGAGCAAGGACTGCGGGACAAGGAAATGTAGAAAAGTCTGAGAGGTACAAGCTGGGCCTGCTGGGTAGAGAATAAAATGGAGAGGAAGGGAGCAGGCAGGACAGGAAGAGAACAGGAAGTATGGGATCATGGTTACCATGGCAATGGGTGGAAAAGCTTAGGACCATTAAAGCACAGCCTTCTGCAGAGCCCTGAGCTGCTCCCATAGTCCTGAATCCACTTCTCCTCTGCAAAGCTGTGGGCAAGGTGCTCTCTGCCCATGTTGGGTTGACTGAGGAAGCCGAAGAGCTTTGCTTGCTGCTCCTCTGCTACCTCAGGAGGTCACAGAGGTCTGTGTGGGACCCAGTGGCAGCAGCTCAGATCATGACTCACTGGGGTGTCACCATGATGCCATATAACCGAGTTTCCTGTGCTGGGGCATAGTTCTGTTTTCCCTTTTGTGGTAATAAATTACAGGATTGAAACAGCAATAAAAGTACAAGGTTATGCAAGAAAGCACAAAGTGCTGCAGTTGAGGGGATTTGCCACTTTTCTTCCCCTACTCTCCTTTCACAAACAATCACCACCAGCAGCAACTCCCTATTTTGTGGTCCTAGCACGAAATCACCCTGGTTTCTTCAGTTTGTTCTCTTCCCTGCTGCTCTGGGCATGAATGGGTGTGATGCAATGAAAGAAATGCTGCATAGCTGATGTCTTTTCTTCTTTTGCATGAACAAGGCAATGCACAGTGGTGAGATATGGGGGCTGAAAGAAAGAAGCTGTCCTGGCAGGCAATGCAGGCTCTGACTGCCCTGGAAAACAAGAGCTCTTGGTCTCTGCACGGAGCCCTGTGTGGGGTGGGATCAACCAGTCAGACTCAGCTGTCTACAGGCAGTCACTTCTTCCAAGAACGTTGGGCAACAATGGCCCGACTCAGAGGCTTAGACTGGCTTTCAGACCTGAAAGATGCTCTTACTGACAAGGTTGTCTTTGTACCACACATCAGGCATGATTCTCATTCTGACAAATGAAAATGTCTCAGATTGAACTCTCAGAAATACTGCTTTGGACTTCAGTGCACCTCGGCTCCTTTTGTTTGGTGAGGATAAAACATGTCCTCAATTCACTGTGTGTTCTTAAAAGAATATAGTATTTGGGAGGCTCTCAGACACCTAAGTGCCATAGGAAAATAGTAATTCTGGCTTTGGAGCAAGAGCTGGGTAGCAGGTAGTGACTAGGATATGGACAGAATGTTGCATTCAAAAGGAAAGTTGCAATGAAACGTTTAATACACTGATGGAAAGATGCTGAGGGCAGTATAGAATGAGGTAAGACAGTGTCATGATGTTTCGCTATCACATTTGCAATAGGCCAGTCTCAAGTTTCATGGATAACCTTAATTGTTTGGTGATTTTTTAAATTTTGTGTACTTAGTTTTGTAGCCCTAAGACCATTTTTCTCCGATAGTATTTTTCATGTGGGCAAGTGTTTAAAACAGAAAAGAATAACCTGAGCTACTCAAGAAATTACCTTTCTCCATAAATTAATTTAATGGAAAATAAATCAGCAAGGCTATTTTCACAATTTAGCTATGCTTTTGTAACTGTAGCATAGCACACTAAAAATCTTTGACACTAAAAGTCTTCTTTGCCACTAAAAATCTCTTTTACTTACTGACTTAATTTACTGATTGAATCTACTTGTCTTTAATTCAGCTATGTAAGGTGGACAGCATCATACACACTGATTATCAGGGCATCTGGTATATCTGTGTATTAATATCTAAAGAAACAAATTAGTTATTAGGAAATATCCATCAAATTTTATGTCAAAACCCTTGAGAGACTAAATTTGTTGATGTAGCACAGAGATTCCTAGAGAGCTAAATACTCTGGGCTAAAATTTCAATTCACAATATAGTCAGTAAAACCTTTATGAAATCATGGTTGTATTTTGTCTCCTAACAGAATGTCTGGAGGAAATTATTCTTTTAAATATTTTTTTTAAAAACTGAGAATAAGCAGAGCACATTTGGCAAGTTCTGAACAACAGCAGACTAACAGCTTTTCCAGGTTGTATATTTTCAAGTAAATGTGAAGTTAGCATGGAGCAGGGGGGAGCTATGAGGAGCCAGGAAAACTGGACAAACTGAGTAACAGCACCACTGCCAAAAAAAACAGGGACCCCACAATTAAATATTTATAGCCTTATGGACAAAAAATACCCGGCAGGACAAGACTACAAAGCAGTCCCATGCACAGGTATTCTTTATACTCTCCCTCCATCCATTTCTTTCACTAGATCCTTTTTCAGAATACTTGCTACATTGACAGCATTATTATTACAAATCCCACTGCAAACTAGTAAAATGGGGAATGGTTTTTAATGCCTTTTTACGGATTTCTCAGTTGATTCGGCTGGTTCCTATTCAAATATTGTGTTCATTTTAAATGCTGCAAATTTTAGGGCAAGCATGACATTTGTTGAAGAATCTGTTTTTGAAATACATAATTTTTAGAGATCAAGAAATAAATAATATTCAGAAATAAGTTTGATTAATTTTTAGATTATTAGAACAGTTTTCATATTGTACTTCAACCACTATTTTAGCAGTTGTTTTTGTCAGGAAAAGGCTGCACTATGAATAATTCTTTCAGCATTTCTGTGGATGCTGACTTTTAAGGCAACTGAAATGAAAGCAGCTCTTCAGAGACCTGTGCAAGATTTCCCAGTCAATGAAACTTCTATGAAAGACGAAAATAAGAAGACACCACAAAGGAGGCTGTGGTACCCACTGCCAGGCAGATCTAGCTTTGTCCCTCACCTGCAGGGATGCTGGAAAGGACAACTTGCAACCTCTTTTCAAGGTTCCCTGGTGGTAATGCTGGGAGACCTGCTTCTCAACTTTGTTTCTGTACCATTGCTACATGGTGCTGGTCTCCACAGGGATGTGGGAGAAACTTAACCCAGTGCAACAATACTATTTTTTGTGTTAAATATTTGTGGGTTTTTCTCCTGGAGTTTAACAGTTTGAGGGCCAAAAGGGCTGTGCCAAGCTTTGAAGTGTGCTCTGCTCCTGATCACAGTCATCAGTTGGATAGAGAGCAACACACTCCTTTTCTGCTAGATAACAACTGTGCCTAATAATCTATGAGACTCTAAGAGGTTTCCCTGGTGTCTACCTAATCAGCAGATCTGCCATTTATTGGGATACTTGTTCACTTCAGTTCAAAAACCAATTTATTACTTTTAAAGAAATTACCAACTCTTTCAAATACCCTCTGACCACTAGACTATGATACTCACTGATAGGGGTTCTTAGAAAATATAAAATCTGCTAAGTACTTGATCCTTCATGCAAAGTTTCTACAGCCAGCAATATCAAGCATCTTTGGAACCCCAGTTCTTTACACAATTCATCATGTAATTCATTACTCCACAATCTTGTATTTGGATTTTAAAAAAACCTCAATATGATTAATATTTTGGAATTGCAATGCTGTTATAAAAAATCCCCACGCAACTTGATATGTTTTCTTGCTGATTTTAAAGATCCACCCACTGTACTTGAAAATAAAATATTTGGTTTTCTAAATGTCAGTCAGGAGAATCAGGGTATCAGCCTTCACTGCCTCTGTTCACTTGACAGTTGTATATCTGTGTATCAGAACATGCTGTGGTTCTACCACAGTCCTATGTCAGATTTCACTTAGTAAATTGAAAAAAAACCTAAACAACAATAAAACACCATAACCCAAACCAACCAAACAACCCTGCCCACCCCCACGAACAAACAAACCAAAAAAACCCAAACCAAAACTACGAAATAAAAAGAACTCAAAACCCAACGGGATTGCAGCAAAACAAATATTCCAGTTAGTTTCACGGCAGGGGAAAAGAAAGCTGTGTAACTCTGGTATTTCTAAACCCCAAGACTGTGGTTTTAGTCTGAAATGTTGTCATCTGGGAACAAAAATCTGCATTCCCATCACACGTGTGCTGTAATCCAGGGCCAGGACACAGCCTCACCCCACCCCACACTACCCTGGGCAGGGCACAGGGCCTGGGCACTGCTCACTGCCCACAGATCAGCCCCCACCCACATGTGCACCTAAGGCACCAGTAAGGTGTAGGGTCCTTTCTTGAACAGTTTTTTATGTCTGTGCTTCTGAAGCTGTGCAAGTGTGACAAATGGTTCTACATCAGTAACCCTCCCCACCCCTCACTCCAGCCCACCCCAGCAAACAGAACAAATGCCCCATACCTGGAGACATTTCGATGCCTGAATTATTAATAAAATAAGCATGATAATAAATAATCTATGTTAAGCATTTTCTTACCCTTTATTTTTTCATTATGATCAGAAGAGGAATATGATTAACAGCAGTTTAAACTTTAGCAGTACAATTTCAGTATTAAATATAAAACTACACTGCAAGTTGATGTGTTTTAAAAATGGTTATGTATACTCTAGCCTTAAATTTATGTATCAAATACAAGTAACTCAATTGTTTCTTGCCTTGACAATTAACATATCTAACAGGTTTCAACAAGCCAGACATCCATCTTTTCCATTAAAAAAAATAAGCAAGCACACCAACTCTTATTCATAGCAAGAGGGGGTAAAGACTCAACACTTTCCTGAGTGTTGTGCAAATAATAACAGGTTCAAGGAAGTCAGGTAAATAAATGTAATGATAAACCTAAAGCTAAGCTGGAGGACCTTTGATTAACTTCATATTTCATATATTATCTGCATCAGTTGAGAGCAACATGAGTTACAGAACTTCCATGAAAACAAGCCACTTACAAGCAGGTGTTTAAGCTTGATCAGTTTATTAAAAGGATTATATGACACGGTTGCCTGCAATAGCAGGGGACTGGATCTGATGACCCAGGAAGTTCTTTCCAGTCCCATGTTTCTAAGCCATGCACCAAGTGTATCCAGCCCACACTTTCACATTTGGAAAAAGCCAAAGCCACACACACACACTCACAGGAAAAAAAATTAAGAAAAAAAATTTTAAAAAAAGACCTTGATGACACCATTTCATTTTTCTAGTTATTCACTACGCAGAAGGGAACAGAGCTTAAGTCCTGTACAGAGGATACATTTACTCGAGGTTGATGTGGTACTGAAGTCAGTTAATAATTAGATACCTCCAGGCAGATTCAGTTACAGGGCATACCAACACTGCACACTGCCAGACAACTTCTAATCAAGCCAAGAACCTCTTGCAGGATGAGGTCTCTGCTAGCAAGCACAGAGCACACTGAGTAAGCTAAAAGCAGCTGTTCTTAGGTGAACTACCCTACCAACCATGAATGACACATAGATGGTAAGAAGCATTTACCTACTAGACAAGATCTCTGCACACGCAGGCAGAAGTAATTAGTTCAGAGCTGCAACCATTGTTCCTACCTTGCCTGACCTCTTGAGTATGTTCTCTTTAAAAGCTGGTCTACAGAATCAGTGCAGCCATCCTCAAGCACTACAAAAGTAGCAGTTCACAGCTGCTATGCAAGACTCCACTCTGAAAGGGTAGTCAGACATTCCCATCATTGAGGCCAGTTTGCTACGACAGCATTCACAGTCACGGTAATCAGCCTTTGCAACAAATACACACCTAAGCAATTGTCTACATTCAGCCCATCTAACTTTTAGGCACTTGGTTAAGGTGTCTGGGTCCCTTGTCACCCAGAACTCCACCCACCCCCCAGGGGAAAAAAAAATAAAAATCACTGAAGGCAGGGAGTCTCAACTGCCTTCTGGAGGTTTCTCTAGACCCCCACTGAGCAAAGCAAGTTCTTAACACACGCACCTCAGTTAGACAGGATGAATGGAGACTTGCATCTCTTCCTAGAGATGGTATCAATACTCTCCAAAACCAAATGCAATCAAGCAATTACGGTTTGCAACCCATTACACTTGGAAACAAAAAACTTAGTCAGTAATTATGCTGTAGTCCCTCCCTCCCAAGCATAAAAGCCTTCCACATGGAGGCTCTGCTTAAAAAACAAAAAAGAAAAAAGAAAGAGAAGATGCATTCTTCTTTCAAAGAAGAGTGCACACGACTGCTTTGCCACTCATTCATGGGGAAGCTGAAGGATCAGAGAACACTTATTCAGAGAACTGGAATGACTAAGCACTGCTAGTGCATGCAAAGCAGAAGTAACAAGATCGTTTTTAAATTAACCCTAGTCCTCTTCTCCACCCCACAAAATTCATGCAAGCGTTTGAGAAGTCAAGACATAATAGCCCCAGTCTCCAAAAAGGCTTAACTTGGTTTTTTAAATAGATATTGTAAAATGTCCTTTTTGTGGGTAGATAAATGCATTTTTGGCATGTTTAAGAGTCACAGATATCTATGAAGTCCATGCTGTTTAAATTCTCCAACTAGTTTTTATAACCTGTCAAAAAAACATAAGCAACCTATACATGTTTCCCCAGTATTGACATGCATGCTCAGAGCTCTCCACTGTAGTGAAATGAGGTGTTACTTCTGTGCTGATAGTTGACGAGTCAGCATTACACGACTTTGAGACCAACTAAATTAACATTGTCGTAATATGAAAGGCAAGCACAAGTTCATTTATTTATAGCAAAGGTCTTGGGTTACAGGAGGTCAGTTCTTGCCATCTTGAAAAGATAGGGGATAACTTATTGCATACATGTGCATTATAATTTAGCAGCAAGTCATTCATAGAAACACTTCCTTCCTACTGCTTTTTTGGTTTATTATCTCAATTATATATATATATTTTAACTTTACAAAGCATTTAACACCACCTTTAAGTTAATGGTCTTTTATTGGAAAAAAAAAGACTAGCATTTACAACTTGGAATGGACATAAATTGTAATATCTTGAACAGCAATGTTGATAGTTGTGCTGAAGTCCACAGGCTACTCCGCCAGCTCCAAGTCATGGTACAGAAGGTTTTAAAAATATGAGAGTCCAAAGATGCTCCCTTGGTGAAGGTTTCTTTTAAAAATTTTGTGAACGGTAACAGCCTGACACCCGTTTCACTATAGTGCAATGCAGACAATGTTAAACCAGTATTTTAACACAGACATGCCATCCATAGTTAAGATCATCCTATTTTTGGAGCACACTGCTACGTACAGGAGAACCATTCAACCTTTAGGGCATTTTCCTTAAGTTTTGCATCCTTCAACCATTTTGCTGCATACCATCCTGAGGTATAAACCAATTGTAAAGTAAACCAGCTATGACAATTTATACTACAAATTGAACTAGAATCCACTGTTGAACAAGAGAGTGGATCCTTTAGGTTTTTTTTCCTTTTAATACACATGTCTGACTGTGCTCAATTGTCAAGCTGCATGCATGAAAAACTGGCCAGCCCAAACAGTGTAATAGTCATTAGCAAATGGAACTTTCGAGTTCACTAAGTGCTTCCTTTTTTTTTTTTTATTTTCAAGGTAGTACAATTATTTATATTGTAAAACTGATGTTTAACTTTATCTTTTAGGGACAGGACCACCAACCATTACATGCAGTTTGTGGACAGAAGGTAATTTGACATTCAGTTTTGCTATACAGAAACAGAATGAATAAATGAACATTTTTTTTTTGCAAGAGGTAAGTAAAAGATTCAATTTGATTCTTCTAGAGGAAAAAAGGTGTAAAGGAGGTCTCTTCACTTTGCAGTCATCATCTGTACGAATTCTGAAAAGATAAAAAAGTCACTGTGATTTACTTTCTCCAGCATACTTCAAGTCAAAAGTGTCTAAAACACAGCTGGCATAAAAAAAAGCATCTTTCGCTGCATCAAAGGTTTTGTCCACAAAAGTGGACAAGCAAATAAACTAGTGTCCCAAGTATTAAAAATTAATGCCCTATGCAACAGGCTTTCCTCAGTCTGAATAATGGCTTTGAGTCAAGACAAGCATCTTTTTACCTTCATAGTTGACTTGCCCATCCCCATCAATGTCTGCTTCTCTGATCATTTCATCTACTTCTTCATCTGTTAGCTTTTCTCCTAAGTTTGTCATAACATGGCGTAGTTCTGCTGCACTGATATAGCCGTTGCCATCCTATGAGAAAAGAGTTGCACAAGACCATGAACAATGCTGACATCGACTAACTTGGAAACTACACCTAGGTTTCCAGTAACTGCTTCTGAAGCAGCCTTATGGCACTTGGGACAGATGTACAGACCTGGCACACTGTACAAACTGCAGTATGTATTAGTCCTACTGCCTTCTGAGGCATGCATGACACCATATCCTTCAATACAATTACTGTGCTGTAATAACAACTGCAGGCCTGACTTGTAGTTGTGATAAGGTATTTTTAATGCTTTTAAAGAGCTTTCAAAAATAAACACAGAAACAAAACCAAAAAAGTTTTTGTTTAGTCTCTGCTGCCTAAGCAAGGCCAGAAAGGGACCTGCTTCCCCATCAGCAAGAATGAAGTTCACTTTCTCTTCTGTGTTAACTCTACCTCCATAACCAGACTGCAGCTGGCTACATTACGTTGCTTGGGTAAGATGATATAGAACAAATCAAAGAAAGCATTTATATTCTACTCATAAGGAGTTCAGAAAAGTTTTATGGCAAAATTAAAAAGAGAAGAGAAATCAACACTTCTAAGTCAGTGTCCTCATTTGCAACATCTAAGCCTAAAGCTCACTCTGAGCCACTTCAGAAATTCCATAGACTGGAAGAATACACTATCTTAGAACAGGATATGGCCATCATCAGTAGATAACCTACTTCAGTGGCTTTAAACACTAATCTAGTCTGCAGAAATACCCCCACATTTTCAGCGAAGTACTAGAGACTGACACTTTTTTTCTATAAAAAGTAGTAGTAAAGGCTTCTTTCACACATGCATTACCTTTACAGCTGCACCAGCCACCACACAACTCTCTTAGAACATCTGTCATGTTCAAACAACTCATAGAGGGGAGCTCTTGTTCTAGAAAACTGATATATGCCTAGGTATTCTTCAACAAGGTCAAGGGAGCTGAGCTCTTAAGTTTTCAAGAAAGCAACCTCAAAGCTGACATTTTGAAAAGAGAACATGCAATGCTTCATGTCCCTCCAAATACCAATGACATCTTGACTTCAAAAGCTTCCATGGGGTAGTAGAAAACCTTGTGCATCCATACAAATGTTTCCTCATTCTCCTCAAAATCAAAAGGTAGAGAAAAATCCCGCTCCTCTACCCACAAATCTCAAAAAACCCCACCCCCTCCACCAAGCATTAAATTCTCCTAATCTCTGTTTCTAAGGAAAGGCCAGTAAGTTTTCCTCATGGATGAGCCTAAAGTTTAGACCTTGCTGTATTTAAAGCAAATAGAACCAGGCTGCAACAGTCCTGGTTCTATATTCAAAACAATCTTTGCTATGTTTCCAATTCCTCTGCTTCTACTAGAGGACTCTTTCTCCTTCTAGATAAGAAGAGAGACAACACTAAGGAAAATATAGACATCATTATTGCTTTTGAAGAATAGCTGTACTTTTAGTAATACCTTGTCAAAGACTCGGAATGCCTCACGGATTTCTTCCTCGCTGTCTGTGTCCTTCATTTTTCTGGCCATCATGGTTAAAAATTCAGGGAAGTCGATAGTGCCATTGCCTTAATAAAAAAAGAAACTTCCAAAAATTAAACTTCCATGCTTTTCTTCATTAACAACAAACAAACAAAAAAATCTGGCATTTGACTTAGCCAGGGACAAGACTGCCAGTTGCCCTGTTAACTGTCCTTATAGATAAACTGGTTCTTCTCTCTAAATTGCTACCATTGCCTTTTTTGCTATTACAACATGCAGCAGCTACAACAGCCACTCTGTTTCACCACAAAATCAACTGCTGCCTTCTTTCAAGGATAAGCCACACCATTTGCCACCCAAGCTACAAGTAAAATGTCAGTCTGATCCTTCAAGGTTAACTAAAAACAAGACTTATTTTTACTTCAAATAAATCCCACAAGATTAACCTTTTAATTTCTTTATAATCTCTCAATTGTGTCTTCCAGGAAGAACACATATTAAGATGCCATTACAATCCCAGGTTATCTAATACTTGGGAACATCACGCTTCACTAAACTGTTCATAAATACTTTTTTCTTCCTAAAAATCAACTACATTATCAACCCAAGTTACACACCACAAAAGCAACAAACCATTCTAAGGGGCAACAACGATCTGCAAATTCCAGTGACATGAGAAAAGTTGACATTATCTGTTATTACTGATAAGTTTAGCTGTATGTGTTCTTACAGGTATTTTACTGCAAAACTGAAAATCCCTGCTGACATCCAGGCCTCACCCCTAAGATTAAGCTTTTCATTCAAAGCAAAGATTTAAATTTCAGGCTGCTCAAAGCTAGGAAAAAAAAGCGGTATGGTGAAGAAACTAGATTTATATAGTAGGGATTCAGCTCTATATGCCAGAAAGCACATTAAGCAGTTCACAAAACAATATTAAACAGTTCACTGTGCAACTGAGATCTACTCACTGATTAAAGAAGCATACAAATTCATTGTGCAACAGCCAAAGTTTAAGAAAATCCTTGCATCCTAGGGATTCCAGCCTGAGACATACGCAGCCATTTATCATCTTGGCCAGCTTTACATACCAGTAAAATATGAACACAGGTCTCATACTCAGTTTTGGAAAAAAAAACCTCAATGAATATGCAGAAGAATAGGAAAGCATTCTGCTGTAACCCGAATTTCAACAGTTGGGCAGGCATACTTATCTGAAGTCTCCTTCTGTTTAAAATTCACCAGAGCAGCATTTGGTCTGCAGCCTAAAGAACCTACTATATACAAACTCTATATACCACTGCAGACACTGAAGCTTTTCAGATTCTGCATAGACTTAGCAATTAAGGTCAACTAGCACTTTTTTTTAAGAAAGTAGTTTAATTAATATGGCCTGATAATCCAATAATTTATACTCTTGCCAATACACTTTCACTTTTCTTTTACAAAAACTTTAGAGAAAAATCACTATCACAATCAACATACAAAACTAAAGCCTTGACATCCCTCAGCAGGGTAAGTAATTTTCCTTTTTAAAACTGTTAGCTTATATGGAGTTCAGAAACACAATATGTGTTTCAATATGGGCTTTCTGGTGTTCATTTAAAATCATTCTGTTAGCCTTAATATGGGAAGGGTTTTCTGCCTTTGCCTCCAATAGCTCCTCTCTATCTATTAGGGATTTAATACATTAGATAGACTATAAAGTCTCTTCCAGTTGTACTAAGCTTCCATTGAAAACACTATTCCACTCCTAACACATTTTTTGCCTTAGCCAAAACCATAGACATTGGTAAAGCTATTAAAACCAGAATGGGCTGACAAAACACAAAGAAAAGCTGGATGGAAAGACAGGTTAATGGCAGGTCAGGGCAAGTCAGACAGCAATAGGAAGCCTGTGAGCCATAAAATATTAAAGACAAATAGCATAACTTTGTCTCTGCCCATTGCCTGTTTTTAGTCTCATGGACACTGCTAGCATCATCTATCCACCATTTTGAAACTGCCTTAAGAGCACTATGTCATAGTCTTCCCTATGCAGTTTAAGCCCAGGTGTGGAGGTCATACATATTAAAGATGATCATAGCACCTTCCCAACACTTACCATCAGCATCTACCTCGTTGATCATATCCTGCAATTCTGCTTCTGTCGGATTTTGACCCAGTGACCTCATGACAGTTCCCAGTTCTTTTGTTGTGATAGTACCATCACCATCTTTGTCAAATAGGGAAAAGGCTTCCTTGAATTCTAGAGGCAGAAACAGTCCCAGTGTTCAGACATTACCAGCATGAGAAAACCACAGACTAAAAATGCACTCTACTGACAAAGCCTGGTACAATTCTAATAAACACTTTCTCTTCTTATCTAACCTCTCCCTGTATTGAGAGAATTAACACTCTCAAATATAAATAAAAAATTACTTACAATAACAACACAATTTTTACAGTAAATTCAAACCTATTTCATGTGGCTATTTATCTGCATTACAACTCTGTAATTTATTTCCATGCATATGCATCTTGCCTGAGGCACAGTTGCTCCACAAACAGCAGCTGTCTGAAATAAGTGAAAGGAACCACTGGGTTCCCTTTACAATTAACAGACTTACAGGAACAAAAGCATTGTCATTTACCACTTCTTTTTAAGTAGCAGACAATAAGAATTAGCGTCAGCCACAAATGGGGAACTGGTCTCCAGAGGTGAAATAATGCTCCTTCTCCTGACCAGTCTGAATTACAGACAGTTTATTAAAAGATTTATTTAAAGACACTGGCTTGTAACAATGTGCAATAAACCAATCTGAGGCTTATTTGTTGCCATTTCATTTGTTGTTTATCTTCACTCTATTAAGAGTACCTAGGTCTCCTTTGACTCTAAGTAGTTCATTTGAGTCTCACAATTATTTCTGTTTGCAAGAGATCTAGGAGAACTTGGCTCATCTAAAAAAAAAAATCATTACCTATAGTCCAAGGAATAAGAAGCCTAAATTAAGAGGCATTGAACCAGTAATCTTCCAGAATATTTTTGTCTGGTGTTTTTTTTAGTTTGGGATTTTTTAAGTGAGTGCTTTTCAAAGTGGTAGTGCAGATTTTAAATTGTCAAAGATATTTTTTCCACTATGCTTGAGATAATATATTTTCTTTTAGTCACAAGAGCTAGCAAAAAAAAAAAAAGAAATTATCATCAAAACACTTACCAGCAATCTGTTCTTCAGTCAGCTGATCAGCCTACACGAAGAATAGAACATTTTAGAATACTGTTTACCTCTAGCTCTGTCAAGCCACAAGGCACTTCCTTTATATTTCAGAAGTGATTTATCATTACTTTCATGAAGTCACTTTCAAACCCGGGAACTCTATCTCTACCAGAAGACTGCACTCACCTACACCATGCAGCTGTTTCCAAAAGCATATAGGCTAACTTGGCTTGAAATTGCACATGAAGAACTGAACACCATCCTGCAACTTGGTGAATCTAGTTTGGTCCAGAGAAGGACAGAGGGTGGGTTCCTTGCAGCTGGTCAGAGAGGCACAAAATCCCTAATGTCATGTGTTTGGGGTTTCACAACACATGCCATTCCCAGCAGTGCAGTGGCCCAGCACAGCGTGGGGGTGCTGCACACGCGTGGGCTGACTTGCCACCCACTGCTCCAGCCCTGCCCACCCTCCCCACCTCACTGCAGCACCTCCAGCCCTCTGCCAGACCCACAGAAGGGGCTCTGCTGTGATATTACAAATTACATCCCAGTGTCATAGAGATTTTGCTGCCTCTGACAAAGAAAATTAAGCTTTCACACATCATATTATTTTTCCATTCAGCCAAGCAGTTTAAGGTGCCTCATCCTGACATGCAGGTTGTTTTATACATAATTTTAAGTGGCAAGATTTAAAATGCCTGCTTATGACCTTCTGTACATAAGAGGCCACTGCTGCATACAAAGCTATACACCTCAGTGGGCAATCAAAAGGGCTTTCTAGAGCTTAACTGTGATAGCCACATCCTTCCAGAAGCCTCTCCCTGTGTCTGGATAGAGCATCACAAAAAGCTCCACTGTTTGGACTCAAAGGAGCTGACTAGTTCTTTATGGAAAAATATGCCTTTCCCTGGTAAAGGAAACAAAAGAGGATTTTACATGCCTAATCACATACTGAAGGGTAAGAGGTACCAGCTTGTTTTAAACACATTTTACTGGATTGTTTTTATGATTAGAACACAGAATTTTGTAGGTCAGAGAAGGTAGGCAAACCGTTCTTGTCCTAAAATATTATTAAGTATAAAAACGATCTAACTCCAGCAAAGAGCAACAAATACAATGGAGAATTAATTAGACATACAATGTTAAGCTCTTGCATACGGGAAAAGGATAGGCTTGAAAATCTGCTCTATATGTTAAGGGAAATACACAGATCTCATCTGTAATTAAGTATGGGGTTTGTTTTAAGGTATGTATGTAATGATTAAACAATTCCCCGCATGCAGTGTGTTGGAGGAGAGAGAAAAGGGTAGAAATGCTAACAGCTAAATACAGTCTTCTTTAATAACTGCAAAAAGCTTGCGTTCACAATCCAGCTCGACTTCCTGCACTCTTCGTGATTTTCCAGAAAATTCGAGGTTTCACTTAAAGATTATCTAAGGAATTTACATAACAGACTCACTGCCCTGCAGAACAGGAAACAGAGCCACACCTTGGCAAAAGACCTCCAGCCTACAGCACCAGCTCATTGCCCCATTAATCGGATCTCACTGAACGCTTCTAAAAATCGTGTTTCAAATGAAAAAAAGAACAAAAAACCCACAAAACAAAACCCCTAAAACCTTTGCACACCCGGTGATGGGCAAGGACACAACCCGACCCTACACTGCCAAGTAGTTCACCTTCCCGAGCAACAGGCACAGCCACTATCCCCTTGCTACAGGACAAAGGTACCCAGCCAGGGCTGGAGCCATCACCCCACCCAGCCAAGTAATCAAATCCTGTCCTGGTGATGTCAGCCTTCCCCTACGGGAAGGGGAGATGGAGAGACAGAGTCGAGGAACACCCAGATTGCCAAAAAGCGATTAGAGGTCAGTCTGCAACTGTTTCTCCGCTCTCCTAGGGAGCGAAAAACCGGGAAAATCCCAGCCATTGCTCTCTCTTGCGAGCAGCGCTGGCTGGCCGCGCAGCACCCGGCAGATGATGCGATGCGTTCCGGCAGGCATCGCCCGGCCGGCGAGGCGGGAGGCTCGCAGCCCGCCGGCGCAACAGGCGCCCTTTCCGGCCAGCAGTCACCCACTGCTGCAGTGCGTCCCCGTTTCCCCTCCCTCCCTCTACAGCCGGCGACCACACCACGTCCTAATCATACACCGCGAGGGCGCCCGGGCGCCGCGGCGAGCTTTCCCTCCCCATCGCCTTTCCTCCAGCGGGCGGCTGGGGCAGGAGCTCTTCCCCCGCAGCCCCCGGGGAGAGGGGAGGCTGCGCCCCTCCTGCCCCAAGCCCCCCATGCAGGAGCTGGGCCGCTTCCAACCAAGCAACTCGCAGAGAGCCCCGGTCCCCGCGGCCGGGGGGTGCGCGGGGGCCGGGAGGAAGAGGAGGAGACATGATGTAATGCAGACAGCGATGGGCTTCGCCGCCGCGGCTGCGTTTTTTGGGGGGGGACTGGGGAGGACGGGGGGGGCGCAGTAGCTGCAGCGCGGTGCCCTCCCCCGGCCGCCCCCCCGCTCCCTGCGCAGTGCAGCTGGTGCCGGAGCCGAGCGAGATCCTCGCCCGCAAACCCGCGCCGCGCCCCGCCCCGCAGCGCGCCCTGCCCGGCGCTGGGGCCGTGGCCCGGGGAGACGCGCCCGGCCCTTTCTGTAGGGGAGGGAAGGCGAGGCGGGGCGGGAGGGCGCGAGGCCGGGGCGCCCACACGGCAGGCCCGGGCAAAGGGGAAGGAAGCGGCGGAAGAGGAAGGGCCGCAGCTCCGCGGCGATCCCGCGCAAGGCGGTGGGGGGGTAGGGAGAGGAAGAGTCCGCAGCCACCAACCCGCTCACCCCGCGGAGACCCGGGCGGGAAGGATCCCCGCGAGGCTTCCCCCACCCCCGCTCCTCCCCAGGGACAGCCCGATTCCACCAACCCGACCGTCCCCAGCTCCGCAGCGAGCGCACTGCGCACCAGCCCCCGCGCCAGCCCGGGCAACCCGTGCCGCACCCGGCCGGTCGAGCGAACAAGCCCCCTACCATGGCGCGGCGGCGGCGGGCCCGGCGGCGGCTGCACGAACTGCGCGACCACGAGCAGCGGCGGCGGCTGCTGCTGCCTCCTCCCGGCGCGGCTCACAGAGTGCTGGGGCTGTGAGCCTGCGCCGCCCGCTATATACGTGGGGCTGTATCCCTCCGCCGGAGCGGGGCCCTTTTCCCTCCTCCCCGGCGCGGTATGTGCGAGGTGACTGCGGCGGGCGGCCCTGCCCCCTCGGCGGCCCGGCCCCTCCCCCGGCGGGGCCGCTCCCGCAGCCCCGCGGCCGAGCGCCCCCAGAGGGGCGAGGGCAGCCCGGTTCCGGCAGTGGCTCTTCTCTGTCGAGCGCTGGTGCCGGTGCAGCTCGCGGGGAGCTGCCTCGCCGCCGGGTCCCAGCCGCTCTCCAGGATGGAACCCCCCCGGAGCGAGGGCATCTCGGCCAAGTTGGTGCTTTTTAAATTTTCTAGACAGCATCCCCGCTGGCGGGGCGGGCCTGCGCTCCCCCGGGGAGCCCGGATCGGCACCTGAGAGAGGATGGTGGCGCGGGGACGGGGGGAAACTTTAATAAAGGACTCTTTTTACGGTGGGAAGGCGTGTGTGACAGCGACTGTAAAACTAAAATGTTGAAGCGAGCACAGCTGCCTTTTTAATGAATCATTTTGGGCTTTTGTCAAGCACCAAAATCCAGGCGACGGTGAGATTCAGTACAGAATTGGATGGTCTACAATTGAGGTGTCACTTCAGCCTCTTCAGAAGCCTGCAATTGAGAGGCAGCAAAACCATGTCCTGATGTCAAAGTGTTACATTCTTCATTTCTTCCCTGTCAGCTCTGAGGATTTTGTCCACACTGGTAATAACCCCCAAAAATATTGTAGTATTCACACTATAGCTCCTTTAACAGGCACGGAAGCACAAATCTGAGCCCACTTTAGAATCTGGATTTTGGTTCCATTCATGACAGGTTCCCTTAGATTTTGAGATTTGTTGTACTTTGAGATATTTTTAGTTGAAGGTTTTAGTTTGGGCCTCTCTCTGGATTGGGAGGCTTGCAGTATTTCCAGTGTGGTCATAATTCTGATAAATCTGCTTGCAATATAGCACTAAATCTTTTGGAATTCATTTGTCTATTCTGGATTTTAAAAATCACACATACTTTCAGTGTTTGAAATAAAGAAAAATCAGTTTGGTTCTGTTTGTTTAACAGTTTCAATAGCTTTGCCACTGAAGTTACAATTTATTTGCTTGCCTTTCTGGAACATAGTGATAGGTTGGCAGGCACAACAGTTACCTGTTTACAATGTGAGGGATTTCTCAGCAAACAAAATAGCACATTTAAATGTGTCATAGTTTGGTTCCCAAACCATTCTGACATTTGTATAGCAACTACTGTATGAAATGATGTCAGAAAACCAATGTGCAGCTGGCTAGTCTGCAAATGATAGGTTTATAGACAGCTTCCATTTTAGATGTGGAATGCCCAGCCTCCTATTTTTAATATCCCCCCCCTTTTTTTTAAACTACCAAACAGTGATGCTGATTTTTTTTTCCTGAGGAAGAACTTGCAAATAATTGATCTTTCATTTTCAAACCAGACCAGCAATTTTAGGCTTTTACTTTCCTAGCTTAATTTCTTTCTGGAAAGCATGGCACAATGTTTGATTGGTGTAAGCTGCAAGAGTGTTTGCTTGCATAAGTGAATCTTGGAACTCTCTGAGACTTACAGGGATATGTGAAGAACAACGTTCATGTACAAATTGTTCAGTTGATTGTGCTGGTCTTATATAGGTGAAGATTTCATTGTTAAAACACTACATAAATATTTGGCTAGTAAATTTGTACAATTATCTTGCAAAGAAAAGGTATTATCAGAAGAATAATCTTACCAACTTTTAAATGTGACAGTTTAGAATATGAATGCTTTATTTCAATCTCCTTAATTTTAAGCACATGTAATATGTTCCTCCATTGATCCAAACCTTCACTTGTTAAAAAGTGAAGGGATTAGATTTATCTGTTGAGGAGACTATGAAACAAGTAATTAAAATTTATGTAGATTCTCTTACAAACTATATCAGCATTCCAGCGTTTGAACATATGTGATGAAACTTGGAAATGTGAAGTAGAAAGCCACTCAGTAATATTCAATGAATGTTGCCAAAGATTAACAGGGCCTTTGAGTAGAACTGTTGTGCATTTATTCCTATTTATTTTTTTTTCTTTAACCTTTTGGATCTACTTTTCCTAACTCTTGATGGTTCATATTAATAATTCATTTATATTTAAAATGAAATTTGGAAATCATGTTACTTTTAAAGTAGTTTGGAATATAGTTATCTTGCTTTATTTAAAAAAAGAATCAGGATGATCAAGTAAGGTGCCACAGTTGAGTTCTGCAGTAGTTTCTATTTAAATTGCATCATTCTGTATTTGAAAATATTTCACAGCTCATTTTCTAAAATACCATTCTGATTAAGGGGATTTTTTTCCTAATTTGACATATGGCAACGATAAATGTAAACAAAACAGGATACTAATCTTTTGCTGCTTATTTATGCAAATAAAAAAATCATCTAAATTGGCATCTCCTTGTAAATTTGTTTTAACTCAATCGTACAGCTAGACCTTGATCAGTATTCTTTGTTCTCTTGAAATTTACATTCAGTTGTGGCCAGGCAAGAAATGCTGCTGTCATTCCAATGATATACAATGTCAAATGATTTGCCAGGATCTACAGCCTCATTCTAAGTCTCCTGAATCTCAATGGGAGCTGGACTGGGCCATGGAATTACTCAGTGTTTGTGCCTGACACCAGAGAACTTGGCCATCCCATTGCCATAGAGCTTTTATATGAACAGAGGGCTATGCAATAGTTCTTAAGATGAATTTTGACTGGATAAATTTACTGTTCTAAATTACTTTAGTCTCCAAGTATGCTCTTGTTGACTTGCGTTTAAACTGTAATAGTAAGAAAATACTATTTCATAAATTTATTTATAAAATAAATAAAATGGTTGCAATGGAAGACTTGCAACCATTCTACCTAGTATTACATTCCTAAATTTTGCCTTGCTGTGATGGTAAGATTACATTCTTACAGCTGGTCTTTGTTTTGGCAAAGACTTAGCATGTCCATTCCTTTGGAGCAGCCTAAGATATAAGGAGGAGTTCTGTTGAGAACCTGACAAAATAATAAACCTTACTGCTTACATACAAGGTGTGCTTTTCAGCTTTGGCTGTTTGTCAGCATAAGCACTGAAGAACATGGCCTCACACGTACCAACTATTTTCTTACGTTATTTATACGTAAGTTTTAAAAACCCTGAAAAATAAAATTAAAACATTCCACAGACATCCATCCTGAGAGAACGGATATGAGAACAGATGGACAGAAGTTTGTCATATCATTTAATGCACAGCTGGGAGGCTAATATTATGGCAATAAGCATAAATAACCAGTTTATAGTAAGTTAGAAGTACAAGAAGCCAAAATCAAGTATATATGTACATGCAACATCTGTGTAACTGGAAAAAATAATTAATTAATAATGATTAGTTTTCATGCATGGATACAATATTGCCAGTTATATGTGTGAGCTACCCAAACTAAATTTGTTGTACTGTTTTTCAAGTCAACTGGACTTCTGTTGGTATATCAATTTTTTACACTGTCTACAAAATTCTCTTCATATAGGCAATGGTTTTTGGGGAGACCGCTTTCCACAAAAATTAATGATTCTAAATGCCATTGGCAGCTGTGAAGACCTAAGCAATTATCTTTACAAACTATAAGCATCACTAAGATTGCAAATAAGTGGGTGGAACTCCAATGAAATAAAAAGCTAGAACAGAATTTATTTTTACAAGAGGTGAAAATAAAAGTTGCTTTCATGTTAATATTTAAAGCTCCAGATCTTGGAGCATTTTTAAATGGGTACATACATATTCCTGTACGTAACTGTTTCTTTTCTGAGAGAGATTTTAAAAAAACCCAATTTCCTCAACCTTTTATATTCTTATGATTTTATTTACATTTGTCTCATTCTCACTGGTGTGCGTCAATAATCACATACAATTCTGGATTTTCACTGAACATTTAGCATTTAAAGGCCATCTATGTAATTGAATAATCAGTATTGTTTTGTTACCTATGCTGAGTGCCTATTGTCTTGTAAAGTTTTAGATGTTTATATGAGACTAATTTAACCATTAGTTAGAACTAAATTATTTACACATTGCAATTAAATCAGTGAGTTCTTTTTCATGCACCTATGTAAAATGGCATCCTTGAGACCCAATAATTTGAAAAGTTTCATGTTTTAAACTTAGCATAATGTCAGTTAGGAACCTTCAAGATCCTATCTTTAAAAGACTTGGAAATATGGGAATTACAGATCTGCATCCACATACAGTTCTCACTCATATATCTTAAACATCATAGAACAATTCTTTTAAACCAAAGGTTTTTTTCCTTACATTTTTTTAAACACTTGCAGTGTAAAATAAATGAAAAAAACCCAAAACTTTTCCAAACAGTCTTAAAATCCCCAACCTTTCTTCATAATCCTATGAAGAGTTCTCTAGAGACATTGGAATATGTGAAAACAGGATTTTCCTTCTCAGTTTTTGCAATTGCCAGTTTTATAGAAAGGTAAACATTGGATGATTCACTATATAAACAATTTACTCGCTCCATTTTTCTGTGTTTTGGTATCGTTAGTGTTTTTACAGATAAAAGCCAAATTGTATCCATGATTTTTCAAGAATCAAATGCAGAAGAGGAAAGGATATTTATGTATTGTGTGTTTGCTAAGTATTATGTATTTTTACATAACATTGTCAAGCATACCTAGATCTCTAGATCTTGCTTTTTCACTGATAGCTATATGTATAAGAACTATATTCCCTGATGATGAATCCAGGTAATACATCTGTCAAAGGAAAGTAATATATTTTTATCATAAATATATTTTAAAATATTCTGTATAGAACAATACTTACAGGAATGGTTATTCTAATGATAGGAAAAACTCTGTTTCTAATTTCAGTAGATAGATTCCTCAAATTTTTAAGTGATATAATGTAACAAGCAATTCTTTGTCAGATTCACCTTATTAGGAATGTCTTGAATTTGCATTTTATTTCTTAAGAATACACTGGAAAAATGAGTGGGCCAAAAACTAGTTTACTTCATATGTTAAATTTCTGCATTAGAATTGATAAAAGGTGAACAGCTGTTGCCATTAGCTACAGCTTTTGAACTAATATATAGGTTATAATGATACAATAAACAATGGTAAACAAATATCCTTCAGAATTTAAGTACTGAAGAAAGGCTGGAAATCATTTTGTTCATCCCCAGTAATGTTCCTCATGTCAGTTTGTCCTGCTTAACATAAGAAAAAAATTTTCACAGATATTTAGGATTGCTTTTTTACATTATGGAAATTATTAAATGAGCTGTTTGCATTGTTTTTTATACTGCCCCTTTGACCATGAGTACTTAATCTTCATCTGAATACTCCTGTGGGGCAAATTGGGATATCATTTTTTCAATAAAAGTTCTAAATAAACTTAACAAATATAAAGAATATATATGATATAGGCAGACAGGTATTTAAAATCCACAGATACCTCCTTTAAAGGCCAAGCCTCCTTTACTTAACATTAAATTGTAATTTTGTAATAGGTCTATGTTAAATGAAATTTCTTTGTGTCAGGTGGAGCTGTCATAAGTGTTCATGCTATAGCTAATGATTAAAATGATTAAAAAATTATTAAAAATTCAACAACTCCACATATGCAGTCCAAGGGTGATCATAATTTTAAATCAGAATCACAATTTCTGGTATAGATTTTTAGCAATGTAAACATGCCCTGAAGTCAATAAATCCATATAAATTTGCATGACTTAGGGATTTATTCTTCCCTTCCTTTCCCTTAGACACTTGAATCAAGGTGTTTCAATAAGTTTGGGACAGAATCTTATCTGAAGATAAGAAGCCAGAAGATCAAAACCACCTGAGTTAATAATGGATGTCAAATACTGTTGTCAAAGACACAACCAGCATTCTAATCTGCCACACTGCAAAGCTGGCCTGAGGTGGGAAGTATAGATACATCCCAAATTACAGATGCTGGGAGCCAGCACCCTTGCCAAATGACACTTCTTCATTTGTCTCAAATACAGGAATAAAACTATGGAATCATTGCACTTCTCTGGATAGAGAAGTGCAATGATTCCATATTTTATGTTGTTTGTGAATGCACCAGTAATAAACCCACCTCACAATGAAATAACTTCTCTAACTTATCAACACTTCTGGGGAGAAAAAAACCCTACGTTTTTCAACAATCTTGAGGAGATGTATTTCTAGTATAAAACTACAAATTCCAGTCTCTGTAACCTATTGTCAGCCAATAGATTGCCTCTCCCCAGGGAACATTCCATGGCAGTACCTAGGAAGTCCTCTCCTGAGGGCTCGTCTCTTTTAAAGTCTTTTGGGACATCTGATGCCTCCAGAATGTAGGTTCTGATATCCCCCTTAAGGTTTCTTTTTGATCCAGTTCTTTGTGTACACCTTTAGGTTTTTAGTTTTGGGGACACTAGCTCATGTGAAGCTCAGACTCTTAAGATGTCTAACCCTCAGAGTATGAATCTCTGTCCTAAAGCAACTCTCATCATTGTTGAAACTCCAGAAATTGTACCAAGAAAAGCCATCTTTTTTTGTAAACTTAAAAAGTAGAGCTATCCCATGGGGCTTCATATTCTTCCCTGCATTTTTGTGAGGGTACAGTTCACATCAGCTACCTAATTAAACCTCTGTTCTGCCTGCTTTATTCTGAGGCTATCAGCTTCTGTGGAATAAAAATATGCCTAAAATCCGGTCTGTCCCAGGCACGTAGCACTTTGTGCACATCTTTCCTGGCAAGCAGCATTGACCTTCCCCACAGTATGGCTATTTGTTGTTATTTCTGTGGTAGCAGAAGTATTCTAGATGCTAATGAAGTACTTATATTTAGTAAGTTCACTGTTATGTGCTGGCTATGAAGCTGTCAGCAGCGCTGTTAAGGAGCACAAGCTTAACACAGAGGTGCATTGCACTGAGAATGGGGGGTTTTATGCTATATAGAAGGGAAGTACATTTAGTGAGTTTATTTTGGTTAGCCTTTGGTTTAGTTTTGGGTCTGCCAATACTGACATCATTTTTCCAAGCAGGGAGCACCATCTAAGACTTCTCTGCATCACTATCCTCCAGGTGGGCCTGTGTGTGGGTTGATGCAGTGCTCAGCACTCCAGATCGTTTCACTTTGGCAACCATTCTGCTTCTGCTGTCTCTATCTCCATATTCTATTTTAGGGGCTTACAGAGCACCAATCCACTCAGCTAAAATATAACTGAAACAAGAGATTCAGCATTAAATAAGCAAAAAGCAAAAGACTCAAAATAGGCTATTTTGTTATTATTATGGGGTTTAATCACTTAAACATAGATATCTTCCTACTCCTCCTCCCATGTCTTTCTTTAGTTTGTCTCCTGTTGTTCGCTCAGGATGCACTGATGGCCCACAGGCTTGTGCGAAAAAAAATGAACTCTGTTCTATGATGGATCCATGGGTGCCAAGTAGTCATCTAGCTTAATTCTTGAAAAAAATGTTATTGCTAGAATTTTGTCTGTCCTGATATCCTTGCAGCAAACCCTCAACCACCAGTGGGGCCAGGGAGCATCCTTTAGGGAGCGATCTCGCATGGAAGAATTGGCATGAAAACACAGTTACACCTGAACCTCCACTTCAGAGTGAAGTGGATTTATTATGTGGTCATCAGGTATGGGGAAGCAGGTGGATTTTTAGGCAGATACACCTATGGTAGGTGTTTGGAAGAATATGGAGGAATAGCTGTCCATATTCTGGGGACTTCAGCTTGCCCAGAGGATCCAAGCTATCTGGTAACACGCCAGGCTCCCCTCATGCCCTGCCCCTCGCACCTCTCCCGGAGCCGCTCAGCACTGCGGCTCCCGGAGGACCTGTGGCGGCATCCGCAATCAACCGAGAGCCACTGCAGGGCTCTCACCTGTGCCTCTCGCAGATGCCATTTGCCAGCTTGGCACAGGCAGCTCTGCAGCTCCTCTGGAGGCACATTGGGATTCGCCTGAACCGAGGCTTTGGCTCCGCTCGGCGCTGGTGATTCTCCCGCTCTCCACGCAGGAGCTGCCAATGGCGATTAACGTTACACCCACCATCAAGGGCTCGGGGAGCACAGCACAAACCGCTTCGCTTTCCCGGAGCCTCCCGTGGCCTCCCGAGGGACCCTGTTTTCCCTCACTTGCCCGCAGGCAACGGGGCCGCAGCGTAGGGCACTGTGCCGGGTTCGGCGGCCGTTCGCTGCCCGGGGATGGCGCCTGCACCCCGCGTGCTGCCAGGTCCTGCAGTGCCAGCGAGGGGGAAGCAGCGCCGAGGCAGCCGCTCCGATCCCAGCTCCCTCCGTCCCTCGGCGGGCAGCTCCCACGGGCGAGCCGCTGGCCGGCAGCGGGACCTATATGCTCTCGCGGAAGGTTACCTCCACCAGGCCCGGCGGCGGCCGACGGAAGCGGTGTGAGACATCTGAGGCAGCACTTTGTCAAGGAGCGCCTGATTGGCTAACGGGACTCTGCAATGGTTATCTGGTAAGAGTCAAGGCCTCTGATTGGTCGCGCGGCACCTGCAATGCGTCAAGTGAGGATGCTGGGGTGCGCGTGCCAGAGCGCTGCCGGGGGGCGGCCGCTGCCCCGCCGGGAATGGCTGCCCGCAGCCGGCGCTGTCCGCAGCACCGGCCAGCTCCGGGCGCTCTCGGCCCTTCTCGGCAGCATCCAGTCCCGGCGGAAGATTTCCCGCCTCTTCATACCGCTGCAGCTTGCAGCAATAGCAATTGCTTGGCTCGTAAGCCAGAGCTGGCAGGAAGAAGCTGCTTCTCCGTCAGTGACCTCTTTAGAGCAGAGTTTCTACGTTAAAAAGCAGCAGAAAGAGAAAGCCTCTTTTCTCAATCCTTTTCCACAACACAGGGTGCCAGAGATGCAAAATGTGGCAGAACACACCTGCTTATGCTGCCCTTGCACAGCCCGCGTGAGAAGCGTCTCTTGGACCCCTGCTCCAAGTGACAGCTTGAGTGGCAGCTGGGGGAGGATATGCACGGCGAAGTGATGACTGATCGCTGAAATATCTTGCTGAAACGCTGTAAAATCTTTCAGCACAAAAGAGATGCTTCTGCAGAATTAGCGCCGAGCTGCGAAGCTGTGCCGAGGCACGCGAGGTTGGTCTGCATCCATGTGGGGCTTGTAGCCCCCTCGGGCCTGGCCAAAACCCGTTACAGCCCTGTTGCATAAGGGGCTGCAGAGGTACCATAACACTCGTGGGGGGTTTTTTGTATGTCTCTAATTAAAATAAACATAGATAAACCAGAGGCTAAGAAAGTCTTCTCTGCAAGAAGCTTACAGGACTGCTTTTAAAAATGATGGGGGTTTCAAACCAGCAAGAAGTTGCTGGCATATCTGTGAAGCTTAATACAATAAGCATCTAAAGGGAGATGTAGGTTATAGACATTCATTATCTAAATTCTTCAGTATTTCTGTTACTGGAGTGTTTTCATTGCTCTTTTCCAAAATCCCATTCTTGAAGAGTGAGTCAGCAAGAAGCCTGTGAATGTGTCAGGAAGCAGTGTTTTAAATAAGGTTTTGCTGCTAAGCAATTATTAAAGAGCATGTTTACATATGGAAAAATTACAAATTTGCATATGAACATAACAGCCCAATTTTTCCACTCTAGCGAAAGTTCTCTTCCTAACTACAGTTTTCAGGATAGCATTCTTGATGTGCTAGTGTAGGGACTTTGAGTTAAATTCCTTGGTAATTTATTTTCTTTGTTCCATTTGGTTACCTGGAAGTAGATCAGTTTTTAATTTAAAATTATCGTGATTTCCTTTTCAGAGCCCTATAGGGTACAAGCTGCTTTCCTGTTGGCGTGAACACTTCTGTCTTTTTTCCAAAGAACTCTTTCAAATTATTAAAAACAATCTAACCACTTTTCCTTGTAATCCTAGCCAAGTGGAGCAAGTGCAATGAAACCTTTATGGGAAAATTATATGCCTGTGTAATTATAATGTTTATGAGTCCAAGTTTGCTAAAGTGAAATATAAACGTGAGACTGCAAACTCATTCTGTTTCTTACCTGGTCATTTAAAGTATGATAATGTTTTTGAAAAATTCATGTTTGAACACCTTAGATCTAAACCAGCTTGACATCTTAACAATGGAAAGGAAATTGGTATAAAGCATTGCTAAAGGCATCACCTTGTTCTGGAGTATTTTCCAGACCAACCTAATATGACTCATAAAATAAATTTGTTGTATTAATTTACTATAATAATACTATAATGACTGTACAAATAATAGAACTACATTAATGTCAGAGAACCTGAAAAAAGCTTTTAAAAGTGACATCATCACATCATTCAACGGGAAATAAGTATACCAATTTCAGGGTTAACAAGTAATAATTGTTGCCCCAAACAGTCTCCTGTAAAGCAGACTATTTAAAAGATAGCCTCAAGGGCTTTGGTGTGTTCAGGACAGCAATATATTCTTAGAGTTAGCTTACAACGACCAAAAGTTCTAGAATGAATCAATGGGAATAAAAACCAATTATGTGTTTATTAGAAAGAATTACATTGATCAAATAATGGTAATTCCCAATCAGTCAGCTCTGAGTGATGATGCTACATTTTATTTTTTATGAGTGCTTTCAGTAGGCCATGTTCAAAGCCATCAGAGGGTATGGCAAAGGCAATATAGAGTAGTAAGCCAGGTTTGTTACAGTTCTAAATATATGACTTTCTAAACATTCTGAGTGAAAACATGCCCCATCAATTTAAAGCAACCGTTTAAAAAATAATGTATTTACAGCAATGTCATTACACCAACATCTGTTAAATGTATGCAGGTCTGCCATCTTATGGAGCCTAAATGGTACTGTCAAATAACAGAATGTGGAGTTGCATGTTCATATTAGGTGAACAGTTTGAATTTTTCCTTTACAGGTAATGTGTGCTTTCTTCTAAAACTTGCACCATTAGGATGCACTCTTTCTATTTGATTTGTATATTTGTGGGATTTTTGTGTGCATGCAAGTGTACATGTGTAAACACAATCAAATACAGGTATTACACGGCAAGTTCAAGCTTATAAAATCTGGGAAGAGTTGAAGTTAAGGTTGGTTGTTTACATTATATGACAACCTGGAACAACATAATCATATGCAGTTTTTGGGAGGAGTTCTGTCTGATTCAGCATTCAGGTTAGATGGTGCTATTTAGTAAGTGACTGTTCAGAATTTTGCTTTAGCCTCTTTGTTTGGAGTGTGACTGTGCTGTATTTGCTGCAAGCTAGTCAAGTCCTATTCTGAAGATGAAATTATTAATTCCTCTACGGGCTTTTCTGCAGCTGTTATTATTAGAGTATAATATGAACAGTTTTGAATTAAGTTTGTACAGGCCAAAGCAGACAATCATCATGGCAATTTTCAGCCCAAGTGATTAAATTTTGGCACAGCTATTAAAGTTGCTAAAATGATGCTTGTTTGTTTGTTTTTATTTTCTATTTTTATAAAAGCTGATGTCAGGTAAACTTGATAAGTGACTTTTGGGTCAGCCAAGAACAAATGCACAAGAACACAAGAATGTTATAATTAGTACATCAAGTATTATTATACATTATTTTCTCTTTAACTGGTCCAAATTTATTTTTAGGTGAAAAGAATTCTTCACGAAGACCTTATTACTTTGCTTTTGAAAAGTTTGAGGTGAATTAGGAAAGTGGTTGATCTAAGTGGTTGCAACACAGTCAGATACTGTAGTGGAACACTTAAGATAAGCAAATTGTCCAGCATTCAGTGAAGTTTTGCAGAGTTTTACCAGTTGGTGGAAAATCTAGTAGTGCCTGGAATCTAAACATGCAGGAGGATGCCTGATTTTTCCCAGTTGTACCTGTACTAGAAAATACTCTACATTATACTTTCTCCATTTAGCGTCATTCACACATATTAATATCTACCCTGATACTCTTGCTGGGAAAAGACACTAAGCACAAACTGCCATTTAGATTACTGTCAACTGAATTTGATGATATGAAGTACTGCCTACCACCACAAAGAAGTCCTAGCATAATTGGTTTTCCCTCAGTTCCTTATTGTCATATATCAAGTTTTATTTGTCTTTAATTTAAAGGGTTTACAGTTTCAGACAGATGTTAGGTAACCTTGGCATTTTGTTTGAGGAAGTTATCTTGTGTCTCAAAGGTCATGCCACATGTTACTGTGTCTTAAACAGTACAAAATAAGACATCTTTATTTTTTCAGTCAACAAGAAGTTAACCTGTAGATCTGTAAACCAAATATGTTATATAATAGCAGCAAATTTTTCCAGGTCCAAAATTTACATCATCTTTGAAGTGGATAGTTTTGAAGGTAGATACAGACACATATTCATACCTCTTGCCATATACACATCTCACTGGAGAGCTGCTGCCAGATTTCATACTTTGTAATTCTGAGCTCGAGGCGTGGTAAGGCAGGTGCATGAGGCCTCAGCATGATAGCCAGTGAGCATAGTGTTTGCTAAGTTCATTGATGGCATGTGTATTACAATGCAAACAATCTCCTGCTACTATAGGTATCCACATCTTTTTATGAAAGACTTTAGGAATGACAGCAAATTGGCATAAGGTTATGATTTTTATATGAGTGGCACTTATCTGACAAATTCCTAACAACTGCAATATTAACTCATTTGTAGCTGCATTATACAACCCTCAATATTATATTAAATAGTTTTAAGCTATCCTCTATTGAATTTGCCTCTTACCAAGTTAGGGAATATAGTTTCTAAGATTTGTCTTTGACTATTTTCAATTGCTATCCAAATTTGATTAACCTGATATATGCTAGTTAGTTGAAATAGAATACAAGATAAAACACAGCTGGTTTCCTGTGGTATGGTTTCAGAGGTTAGTAATGGGCACCACAGTGATAGATTAGTGTGTCACTAAAGATACTGCCAGGTACCTTGCCAGTCTTGTATGGAAGTTTGTATAGCTGTCGGTAGCCAGCTTTCAGTTCTTCTGGTTACCACAGCTTTCAATTCTTACAATATTGAGAATTTATTTGCTAGAATTTCTGTATTAAATGAATTAAATGTTCGTGGTCCTACACCAATTCCACCCAGCAAAGTTTGCTTTCATTTCTGTATCCTATTGGTGTGTGCTTTTTGTAGCCATCATAGAGAAAGATGCTATATTCAACATGAGTCTTGTTCCATGCACTGTTGGCTAAGTTCAGATGTATGTTCATCTCATTAATTTTGGAGCCATAATCATGGACTCTTATCCATCATGCAGTTGCATTAAGTAAAGGAGTACCTTTGTTAAGAGGTTGTTTTGGTTGTTGTATAAGCAATTCTAGTTGCATATAAGATACACAGTCAGGAGCAAGTGGTATCTTAATTTTGTCCATTTGCATTGACTTCCTATTGATTATTAGCAGTATTTATAGAACAATTGCTGAATATTATTATGTTGTTCTCATTGTTTACAATTTGAGTGTAATACTTAGGAGACCTTAAAGTATGATTGGTTGTCTTATATACCTGTAGTACCCTTAATTTTATTGATAAAATAATTTGCAATTTCTCATCCAGTATTACATATAGCTAAAATCAGCTTAATTTTAGGCTTTAGGATTACTGTAACATTATCACCTACTATCAGTTCTTGACTCAGAGCTAATCTGTGAGAATGTATTTCCAGCCTTCGGGAAGGACCAATATAATCTACATGCTGAGTTTCTCAGAGTAGTTTACCTTCCTTGAGATTGGCAGCCTGTTGTTCTTTTAACAGGTACTGTCTCATTAAAAACAAACAAACAAACAAACAAGCCAAAAAACCCACCAAAAAAACCAAACCAAAACCAAACGAAACCAAAAAACCACCCCAAAACCAGCAAAAACCCCAACCAAAACTCAAGAAGGTATGTATTTACTATATGTATTCCCAGAACTTTTGTCACAGTCAATCCTCTCCTTGCATCCTGTTGAAATAAATCACAACTCCCTATGTGTTTTAGCCATTCTGGTACCCACTTACTAGCCTTTTTCAGAAGGTGCTTGAATGTTTTATATCTCTATTAATACAGATTCTGGGACAGTTTTGTGTCCTCCCATACATCATGTACCTAAAACTGCAACTTCTTGACTTGGTCCCTGCCATGTAAAGTCAAAACACTAATATTTAATTCCAGAAAATGCTTGATGGAACACTACTATTTAATTCCAGTGAATGGTGGATGATAGCGTTCATACTTTAGTGAACCATTTCCTCATGTACTTCAGTTAGAGTATGATCTATATACTGTAAAATTGTTACTTTGGTGGGAGGATCATTGATTCCAGCTGTTTAGATAACATGGCACAGACAAAGATGGGGCCATGGTTAAAATCTTGGGGTATGTGATAAAAGGTATATTGTCTTCTACCCTGAGTAAATGCAAACTGTGGTTTCTCTTGCTCTTGTATCAGGATCATAAAGACCATTTCTTGTGTTGCTGACACACCCACCCACAGAAGAGCAATTTACTGTGCTGGGAACCAGGGGCTGTTAAAGAGCCAGCTGCTTTATGGAAAGCCCTACGGTCAATAGTTGTGTGCCATATCTTGTCTGGTTTCTTAAAACTGGGTTGTTATACAGTGAGCTTTTTCTATAGTATACCCTGTTGTTTCAACTGTTTGACTTAATTCTATCACAGGTTTTATGGCAGGGAGTTAGGGCTCTGAGCCTTATTTCATTGTGCTGCTGGTTTGATCAGTCTCAGCATGTGATTGACTTCCTGGATGTAAACTTTAACTTGTTTGTTTTCCATCCTAGTATACATTCCATGACATCAAAACAGACTGATACAGAGGAGGGGCTCTCAGGATTAATTCATTGGATAGGAGCCAGTGTTTGGTGCAACTAGAAGCATCAAACTTCTGTCCCCAGACTGATATGCTGCATGTGCAAGAAGATACATGCTTCCACACCAGCCCCCTTATGCCACTTCTGTACCTGTGTCCATGTATCATATACTGAGGTCCCGAGTTTTAACTTGCTTCTCTCATCTCCAGAAGAAGCTGGTTTCATTTCCTTGTATGTCTACACTCCACCCATGTCACATTCCTGTACTTGTCTTGGCCCCAGTCTTGGAAAAGGTGGCTCTTGGCTAGGTTTCTACATTGAGGGCAACAAGGGTGCAGAGGCAAGAGCTGTTAACCCAGACAGCAGCAAAACACTGCCCATCAGTTGGCTGGTCTTAGCTACTGGTCATGCACAACTCCAGGGGTGGAGGAGCTTCCAGGTTGCAGAGAAACTGCTCTGTGCCAAACCATACTGGAGATATAGGAAAACTTCACAATATGAATGGTTAGTGACTGGAAAGTGATTGGAAAGACTTCTGCACTGGCAACTGCTCCACGGCTTGTGTCTATTCCATTTGTGGCCTTCCTTGCAATTAAAAGAGTGTTAAAAAGGCAACATATTGTTGTTAATTAATGGGATTATTGATCTCTGAATCAGAGACACTTTAGTGCTTAAACCCTCGCTGTGTTTCTCTGCTTAAAGTGGTCAGAAGCTGGCCCCAAATGCAAGTGAAAGCAGAAGGTGGATCGAGTTTTTGTGCAGAGTTGCATTTAAAAACAATTCTAACTGCAGAGATTAAAACATAGTTGAGTTACTATGTTGAGAAAAAAAATCTATAAATTGGTGTCATTATTATGTACCTTATTCTTGAAATGGTTGTTACTGATAAAGCAAAACAGCAAAAAAAAAATTAACTGAAATTGGCATCCACTCTGCTTTCATCAGCTCCAAAACAGCAGGGAGATCACAGGAAGCTCGGACGTTGCTATGTAGAAAATACTGTTCCGCATCAGGCTGGAGATCAGACTGGGTTAGTATCTCTCTACATCTATGGCAAGATGAGGTCCCTGAATGAAGTACTTGCTGCTGATAAGAGGAATCAGTTCATCCCCATGAAGGATTGTAGTCTAAACTTTAACAGTACAAGATTTCCTTTACTTTGAAGCATGACTTGTTAAAAGGCTTCCAGAATTATTGTGCACAACTGCAGCTCTCCAGGTGGTTTGGTATTCATGTACATTTTTAGAATTTACTCAATTCTTGACCTTGGTGGTTTTCTGTAGCAGTATGTTTCACCATGCAATTACTTATTGATTTGGCAAACAGTAATCAAGCCCATTCTTTCTTCTACAAAAACAATGCAAGATTTTATGTACCATTACAAAAGAGGAAACATTTCAGCTCTCTTGTTTTGTCTGAGAAACTGACATACAGCAAACTGCCTTCAGCTGGCTGTGTCTTTTAGATCAGATTATCTTAAGATGTCATATTGGGATTCTGGTGTTGATTTGCAGTGTCAACATATCTTAGGGTGGATGCTTAATGTTTTACTGAAACATAATGTTTTCTGGATTTTCTAATAATTCAAACCAGCTTTATCTAGTTATTTTCAGCTTTCATAATTATGTGTATTTTTTTTTACCTTCATGCATAAGTCAATGAGTATCATTTAGTCTAACATTTGGTTTACTTCTGTTTAACAATAGAAGCCTGTACAGATGGCTGCAAAACAGAACCCTCAGACGCAGTTGGATTTGTACATTTGTGCTGATTTCTTGCTTAAGGGAACGCAGTTCAACATGCTGTACTGCTAGATCCATCGCTGCAGTAATTCTCTTGGCTTCAGTGGATGGCCACATGGGATTGCCTGTGCTATCTGGCTAAGGTAAGAGATTCTGTACAATTCCAAAGGGACCTGCTTGACAATATGAAAAGATGAAGTCTGAAGAGCATGCTAGCCATGTTGGGCTTTGGACATTTCAACCATTTTGTTCAAAGCAGGGGCCGTGAGAGCCACTTTCCATTCAGAGACCACAAGAAACAATTACAACTTTGATTTACATAATGGGCAGTAGAAAATATTGTGCTCACCCTTGGTTGTGTATAGGTGCAGACAATAGGAGCGTCAAAGAGGTCAGCTGATTTTCAGAGGATTTAGAAATAATTCCAGAACTGAGGAAGTCATTGGGAAGCTGCTCTGTCTGTGTGACATCAGAAATGCTGGAAGGAAGATTTTTAGAATACAGCTGTCTACAAAAATCTGGGAACTACAGGCAAATAAATTGCTCCTATTCATGTGAATTTCTTTGTACTCCATAAATTAAGTTGTAATGCCCATTATTCCTAAAAAACAAGGATCATAGGAAATGTCATAAATTTCTTTTCCTAATGGAAAAATGCTTAAAGATGTAGAAATCTGAGCAACTCTTGGGGCTAAAAGGAATTTCTAGAGAATATAATACTCCACAAGATTGCAACATAGGAACAAGCCAACAGCTTCTTTGGCTTTGTTTGGTATTGCTTATACAGGGCAGGCAAGACACACAGAACTGCAAGTCCTGAAGCTAATTTGTTTTTATGAAGTTGTGCACCTTATCTGAATATATGCAAATTATGAAAATAATTAGTTGTGAATTTTTGATCATCCATTAAAAGCAAACTGTGACAGTGATTATGTTGAAGTAAAATTACTTGTGCTCACTTGTAAGTTGACTTGCTTTTCTATGGCAAACTATGTTCTTTCAAAATAATCCAAAATGGTAAGCACATTTATGTTGCAACACAAATAAAACAGAATAATGACCTACTAAAATGCTATCCAGAACTAAAAAATACTTTCACACTGAGAGGTGATCATAGTTTGTAGGAAACAACTGTGCTTGTAAACAGTGTTAGCACTGTAAAAAACAACCAAGAAAGAATCACCTTATAACTTCAGCTGAATCCTCAGGTTAATGCAGTTCAATTGGGCTGGAGCTGACCCGAAGATCGAATGTTTCTTAACGCTCTACTCCTCCTAATTGTAATGTTTCCCATTTTCTTTTGCAAGTAATAATAGTGTAAATGCCTCACTGGTGGTGTCACTTATGACATTTTGGCCTTTTCATTCTGCTCCCATACTTTCCTCCAGGAACTGACCAGGATTCTTGCTGTTGATGTTTCAATGCTATCTCCCCAGTTGCCTGTGGGAGACTTTGTTGGGTCAGATATCCAAACTGGATCAGTGCATGTGTATCGTATTCACCTGACCTAAAAGGCCTCCCATAATCCTGTCTGCTGGGGATCATTTCCACATGAAGGCGCCTACAGCTGGCCTGAAGCCCAGCTAGGTTTGAGCTGTTCCTGAGGGGAAGCAATGTGGTGTGACTGCAGCATGCTGTCTGTCATCCTGGTCCTGGGAACACAGTGAGGAAAAACTTCAGCTGTTTTTTCACAGAGGCCACTTTAGTTTGACAGAATTTATGATCCCTGGCTCTGCAGGAAGGTGCATGTATTGTTTCCAAGCCAGGCACTGTCTTGCAAAAGATGTTTGTACAGTCATGGGCTTCAGCTAATACCTATGCTGGAGGCAGGGTGGTTGGTTTTACATTTGTGGCACAGATAATCTGCAATGAAGATAATCTAATCATAGATATTTGAGAATTGGCCCAGTGGGTGTTACAATCCTGTTCTCAGTTTTGATCTTGCACAGGCTGTTATTTTGCTGCTGTCCAGGCACCACTATCAGCATGAGGTATTCCTGCTTCCCTGCTCCTGTTGCCTCTTCTGCCTGTGGTATGCCAGCCATTCAGTTGTGCTAGCAACTGAATGTGCTAGTGATTATCACAATCAATAATTCTTTTTTCATTCCAGTCAGTTCCTTGACTTAGTGCTGACAACTTTTTAATGAACCTTAGTTAAGAAGCCCTGCAAGTAATTTTGTTGGCATAGCTGAGGGGCACAGGGGTATTAAGAAGGTTTTAAGCTACTACTGCCATTTTTTATCATGAAACAGTAGCCAGAGTTCAGCTGTATTTCTGTAATTTCACTAATTTTATTAACTATACCATTATAAATTAGGAGTAATCTCAAATAAAACAATGCTTCTACAATCACTAAACATGTTTTGAGAAGGTGAAATAATAAAAAAAGAAAAATTATGGTAGCTAATTGGAGATTTGAGAGAAGGCTTTTTCTCCCTTGCAAATAAAATAATTTAGGAATGCCACCAATAAATAGAATTACTTGATTTCAGCAGATGAGAAAGGATTATCTTCATTTTAGTACTGAACCACCACTTAGAAAACTGCAGGGTTACAGAATTACAAAACACACACTGAACTCTCTGAAAAACTCAATTGCTTCACTGAGCCATGTACCACTGTGCACTTCATGGCTTGTTGAGAATGAGAAGCAATAGAGCCTCGGGTTTGTCAGTCATCTTTGTCATCGACTTCAGTGAAGGAAAGGCTGCAAATAAAGTTGCTGCGGGGCCCTCTGCCCCAGAACCGGGTGTGGCAGGCCAGACATTGCAGAGAAATAAATTATTCTTGTCCTCCGTCACACCACCCTGCTTGTGGGGTGGGGAAAATGTACAGGGTGGAGGGAGACTGATGATCATCAGGCTTCAGAAATCCCTTCTAGGAGTGCCATCTGATGGGTCTAACTGCAGTTTCTGTTGAGAGAGTGAGAATCTTTGTGTGCAGAAAACATAACTGAAAACATAAAGAAATCCAAACAAAGGTAATAAATGCAGAGCAGGCACTTTGACAAGGGGCAAACAGATTCCCTTTTGACAAGCAATGGAACTGATGATTGTCAAGATCTTCCCTTGACAGGAAAAAAAGATGTCAGAATCTGCTGCTGGAGAAATCTCCCACCCAATCTGACTATCAAAACACTGCTGGCAACCCCAGGGTAAAAGATCCCTGAACAACAGGGAAAAATAACGCATATAAATACTGTATTTCTTTTGACTTGAGAAGAACAAATTCTATCACCAGAAAACTCTGTTTTAGCTACAGCTTTTGATTGACATTATTGTAATTTTCTAACTCTGGCCTTTCTTACTGCTTTCCTCCCTTTCCTCCTTAGTTTCTCCAAGCATCTCTCCTCATCTATGTTTCTGACAACTCACTAACTCACTGTGCTGATTATCTGAATGTCCTTTTCTCTGGGCTCGTCTGTGACTGCTAGTCCTAGTAATTTACTTTTTTGAAATAGTTATTTACTGAATAGCAATAGAAAGTAATTACTTCTAGCAGCCAAAGAAAAACCCTGATCGTAGCATATTAAAATAGGATACTTTGCAGATAAGGTCTTAAAGTCTTCAGAATTCATATTTCTGTAATGGTACTTTAGTACAGGGCCTGCATTAACGATTATGGCTGTTCAAGAACTTCTATAATGTCAACATTGGAGTCTCTTTCCTTTCTAGTATAGTGTTCCTGATTTTTTGCTAACAAATATGGGATACCAACTCACAAACTGAAGGTGCAGTGTTCTATAAATGAACTTGGATGAACCTAGCAGAGCCTGCTTTATGTAGCTCTTCCTAAATGAAGGCTGCTCTGACAGTGTTTAGAGATTCCACAGTTCATATGAGGCTACTGTGTGCTTCTGCCAAAGGCTGTAACATAGTTTGGGGTGGAGTGAAGCTTCCCCTTTCAGTGTGAAGGTGCCAGAAGTTTTTGATTTAAGCATATGGTGTACTTTCTTCATTAAAACAGCAATGTGCTTAGCTTAGAAGTACTTAATTCTAAAACTCAATGATATCCTTTTGATAGCAGAGTTGGTAGAATGCCATTTAAGTGTTATTTGGATTTTAGGACTTTGAGCAGCCCTAAATATCAGGAATCAATGGTTCTGATTCCTAGGAAATACAGCTGCAGCATTATATTGCTTTCAGCACAAGATTGTCTGCCATGATTAGCTATACTTTAATGAAGTTGCTCTGAATATACTGATGAACACTAACAATAATTTCTTAGTCATTAATTAATTGTGTAAATTGTTATCTGCCTATTTACTTCTGTATGGATTTTTTTTATTTTTTTATATGTATATACATATGATTTCTAGTTCGGAATGGTAACCTGATTGCTAGGCTAAATTATAGAACAAGAGCTCATATCTAATGTGCATAATAATGAAAAGAGTAGACAAGAATTGTTTATCAAAGCAAAGTGTATGGAATAAGAAACTGTCACTGAAGCATCTTAGAAGTTGTCCATATTTACATGACACTTCATGTAGATAAAGTGAAGTCATGAAAATAGATGAGAAGTCCTCTGTCCAAAAAAACTCATATAGCCAGATGGGTAGAAAGTATTTCAGATAATGGCTGCAGTTGAGAAAATGAACTCAGGGTTCATGAAAGCCCAAAAGCTTTGAACAAAATTTATGATCTGAGAGAAAGTAATGAAGAATCTTTGGGGAATTAAAAAGAAAAGTAACATTTAATAAGGGAAGAAAGAATATTTGGGATAGACAGTGAGATAAATTATTGGTGTACAATACTGAGTGTCTGGGAAAAGAAAAGGAACAATATATGCCTGGCCATTTGTGACCAGATGGTCATGTGTGGTCATCCTGAGTCTGGGTACCAAAAAGGGAATAAATATGTGAGACAGATCTGTGCTATGAAATTTTTGACAAAGGGTTGTCATCGGTTTTTTTGCATGTCTGGGTGTGGAATAGTGGTTGTGAACAGAGAGAATTCTAGAGAGAGACAATTCATACAGGATCTTAGCATGAGTCAGCTTGGAAGAGCCTTCAGAATATCTTCTAGTCCAACCTCCTGCTCACATGGGAATGAAGATGGTTGCAAACATTTTGATAAAGTTGTGCATATTCGTGTTTGTGGTACAGACTAACAGATTTTTGAAGTACTCAATTTTCTTGGGAATTTGTAAATGTCAAACTGCTCCACTCCTGTATGTGTGTATAAAATAAGCTACAGAATATAAAATAGTATATATATTTTCAGTCTTACCCTGATGCAGGTATATGGGCATTCAGATTATTTTGACTATTCTTATTCTTGAACTAAGAACTAGGTTTGAATTGTCATCATTCTTACTTTTCCTCCTAATGCATTTAATGAATATACAACTGGTTCCAGCCTTCTGAGCCAAAAGAACTGCTTTTGTGCCATTTAACAGGTATAGCAAAACACTAAGGGATGGGTAAAGTGTAAAACTGTTGCTCACAGACATACCTTTGAGGACATACCTATGGTTCTTTGAGGAAGAACCATGAAAGTAAAACTGATGTTCTTTATTCTCTACATGAAAATTAAATTTCCAGTTGTTGTTATAGAGCTTACCAAGTGTACTTACCTATGCATTCTCCTCTTTTCAAGGCTGTGCAGCATACTGATGCTTTTATAGTCAAAAGGAACAGCACAGCAGCAGAATAACTGCAGCCTGTATGATAGGACTTTCACTGCTAGTAAGATAGAGGATTAAATTTTAATAAATATATAATTGATTAGTCCCAGTTAATACAGTATTATGACTTAGTGATGGCATCCATAATTTAGGTATATTAGGTTGGGTTTTTTATAGGCTTAATAATCTTCAGTGTGCTGAAAGAACAGTGTAATAATTGAGGACAGCAGGATTTCTGGTCATTATATTGTAGATTTTTTAAAACTGTGTATTTATCAACTGGCTTCAATGCCTGTCATATCAGTTGTCTAGTGACAGCAATCAGCATTCTGGCAGAGAGGTGGCATTGCATACAACTCAAGCATTATACAAATTGTCTGGTAATAAACTTTTCAATACCAATAATGGATATCTATGTGATATTATTTACAAATTGAAATTTTCTAGAAAACTGAGGAAAGTTTACGGTCTTTGCTAAATTAATGTAATTTTGCAGCACAAATTGAGATTGGAGAAAGGAAAATCTGTAGGCATCTCAGCTGTTGGCAGAACTTGGGAATGAGGAAGATTTCTGACAAGGTTGCATAGAGATTAAAAATGCAGTTGTACAGTGAAAAACGTGGGCTGCTAATGCCACTACAGCTCAGGTACTTATGCAAGGGATGACAAAAGCTTTTTTATTTTTTTACTGGCTACAAACTGATGCTATTTTAGACTAATTTATGTAGGTAGTAAAGATGGGGAGAAAACTGGTGGTGTTTAAAGTAAAAACAGAACAGTCCTCTCTCCATCCCCACCTGGCTGAAAAATCCAAATGAAATAGAAAAATAAACAAAACTGTTTTGACAAAGTTTTAGAGGGTTTTTTAATACTATAAGAACAAATATTGATAAATTAGACATAGTAATTGAGGCAATAATCCAGAGGCTTAAACATGACAGAGATCTGGAATTTATCTAACACAGATACAAAAATGTCTGGAATTTACATTCCAAGTATGAAAGAGGGATGAGTAACTATTTTCACAGTCAGAGAAAAAACAAGGAAGAGCTCTATATAGAATGGAGAAGGGAAATGAATGAATCAAGAAAGCTATAATTTGGAGTCTTGAAGGTGCAGGCTCAAGGCAGATTTGCCAAACCTAGCTCAGAGCTAGATCTTGCAGAAGACTGAAACAAAAAGTAAAAGACTATTTAGCAATATAGGCAGTACATTGCAACTAGTGCATAAAGAAGGGGGAGCCCTAAAGGTTTTTTATAATCTAGATGCATGCCCCAGCCTAATGAGTAATTTTTGCAGCTTTCAGAACAGACAAAGATGTAGAAAGGAAAGTCAAAGCCAGAAGAGAATATATACAAAGTGAAAAGAACTGTGGGATGGAAGCTAAACTAGGAGAGCTCAACTTATTCAAGGGGTTGGGGAGCATTACTGACTAGTGAAAAAACTAGGGAATTAAGTTTTGTGGTTTGTGGTAGAGAGTTTAATCCAACTGTGGTATTGTGGTGGTGCTATATAACAAGCTTCACTTTTCTTTTATAAGCATTTTCTATATTTGCAATTATTCTGTTAGTCTAAAACAACACACAAAGCTTTAAAATAAAGCTTGAAATTAATGAACAGTATGGAAATAAAAGGAAGATGGGATAAAATGCAGTTCAAGTTTACCAAAGATAGACTGTGAGTGTATTTTAATGGCAGCAGAATTTTTATGATGGAAATCTGTTAGATACAATTAATTTTTATCTCAGTAAAGCCTTTGACAATGTAGCACTTGTGAGATTATTAGGTGAAATTGAAAATAGCACAAGAAATGTAATTTTGATAAAGAAGAGGCAAAAAGAGGGATGAGAATAGGTCTGTGCTGGAAAGGGGACTATGAGACCAAAGAGTGAATTCAGTGGGGGCTCCTTACACCTACATTTGGTCAATGACACAAAAATAAGAATGTGCTAATTAAACTTGCTGATGGCAAAAACAGAGGCGTTGTTCACAATGAGCCATATCAAAAATTTAAATCCTATAAAACAGGTGATCTATGGAAGTTAAATTTCATACAGAATAGAAAGCCATGTCCTTAGGAATTAATAAGAAGATTTTCTGGTATAATAAGGGGAATTCATATAAGGGAAGCAATTGTTTGGAAATGCCTGATTATAATTATTAATTTTGATCAATTATGAGCCACTAGTATGATTCAGCCAACTAAATGTTAAAAGCAGGGCTGTAGAATGTTTCCAGTAGAGACTGAGTAGTACCACTGTGTACCATTCTAGTTCAGAATATAAACTGAGAAAAGTGCAAAAAATTCAGTGGACTGAGCAACAAAGATTTTTAAATTGCTTAATGGCAGAAAGGCTGAGTGGCATATGATTGCTGTCTGTGCATAGATTATATCCAGGTTAGCACCCCCATGAAGCAGAGAGCTATTTTAAGCCATAAGAAATTGCTGGCCCAGAAACAGATGCATATAAACATAAATGTAATTCAGGAAGAAGTCAGGATATTTCTAAGCATTGGAACATCGTGGTTCTGGACCTGTCTCGCTACAGCAGCTGGGGGTAGAAAAGCCCAGCAAATTTCAAAATTGCATATATGAATGCATTCAGGTGGTGAGGTTTTCTTCAGAGGTGGCTGAACTCAGTGACTCAGACCATCCCTTTCAGATATATGTTCACAAAAGGTAGAGACTAGGGATAAATGGCAAGACCAACTTTATTTTGGGGAAAAGTCTAATGAGAAATTAGCATGGATTTTACATAAGAAATCATTAAATCCAGGGAAAATTCAGAATTGCTAAATGCAGTAGAAAATGGAAAATCCTGATTGTTGGTGTAGCTTATTTATTTTTTACATACTGAGTATTTAAGCATACTGTTTCATAGGCTGCATTTTGGAAGGTTCATTAGGAATATGACTCCTCCTCCAAATTAACATCTGATCCTATGATCTTAAGACACCAAAAAACCCACCTCATTACAGTCACTGGAAGCTTCACCTGTGGCCACACAATGAAGCCATAAAGTCAGCTCAAAATTATGCAGTAAGTTGAATATTTTCTGACAAAATGGCATGTAACACTTATTTTAATTTAAAAATAAAAGAAGTATGTCAAGTGCATTTTCTTACAAGAGGGTCTATTTCTGTGATATTTTAAAAAGAAAGATGGCAGAACTGCAGGGTTATACAAAATATAGAAATAGGTCAAAAATAAGGGTGGATGTGGGGTGGGGGTTTTTGTTTGTTTGATTTGGTTTGCATTTTTTTGAGCACTAAAATTCCTCGCCTCTTTTCTCTGCAAAAAGAAACTGGATGAAATTGTATGGGTCTGGATATGTACAGGACGTTCTGATCATTCTGAATTTCTTAAAATTTAGTCTTTGCCCTGAGAAAGCTTGTATAAAATGCTAGCAGGCCTTTCTAGCAAACAAAATGCTGTGCTTATGTTTGCAAAATACCTCCTTCCTCTCCTACTGTGTTTTGTTCACAGTAAATGTACTGGGAACAATATCAAGACCCTCATCTTTTTGGAATCTATATAGAAATACAGACTTCTATTCACATATGCATACATGAATACATAGCAGAATTTAAAATACTTTACAAGTCTGAGTTTTATGTCTAAATACCTCATAGACCTGTCTAGAGTATGACTTTGATACAGATTTTTCGTATTAATTTTGTTGCTGTTTCTGTTTTGCATAATGGAACCATGTATTAATATTTCAAACTTGCCTACAGGATCAGTCGGACCATGGCTTCAGTTTGAAGTTCAAGGCCAGCACTGCCATGAAGCCTGAAAAAAATTAAGTAAAAAAACTCCTTTAGGTTTTTGAAGTGTAGTATCAGAATGTGCATCTCAGCTGTTATCTTTATTACATATGTCCATCACAAATATGCCTGTAATAACTGATCTACCCCCAGCAAGCACTTGATAGCCCAGCAAGCTTTTCATAAGTGAAGATTTTACAGATAGGACTTGGATCAGTAAATAACCCACCAGATTTATTAAAGCTTTAGAAAGATAGCCTGACAGCCTTTGTGAAAATGTTAGCAATAAGGTATCCATCAACTTGTATATGTTTATTTTCTGTTTAATTTTATCTGTTGAAGGAAAAATGTATGCATCTTTCCCATGTAATTTTATAGCTCTATTTTATTAATAATTTAAACTGCTAAGATTTTATTCAGGTATTGTTTATTACATTGTTAGAAGGCAGTAGAATTGCATTTTTATAATGTAATTTTCAAAATCTCTGTATAAAATACTCTGGGAAGCATATACATACTGACCTGCAAAGTAGGTCCTTTGAGGAGAAAATATGATACATTAAATGTAATAGCAGTATTGTACAATATCATCACCTAGAATACTTATTGTACAAGTAATAATATAGGTAATTAAAACTGAAGAGAACATTAGTAATTGAAATTTGTTGCTAAATATGAGTTATTTCCCTTTAAAAATACAAGATAAGCCCTTTTGAAAGACAGATGTAAAATTATTATATCTTAGTATCCAACCATATTTGGTTTTGAGGATTGGAAGAATGACAATAGACATTTAAGAAGAACTTTTTCTTAGAAGACATCTTGAGCTGCCTTTCTCAAACAATGGCAAAGTGTAAGATGACGGAGAGCTCTACATCTTTTCTTCTGTGAAATGCCCCAGCCATGCTGGCAGCATGAATCTGGTTACTTGAGAGAGCAAGCAGGCAGGGAGGAGAGCTGGTGGAAGTCCATCCAGTCTCCAGGGAGGCCAGTCCTCTCCCTCCTGAAGTGAGCAGCAGATGTGGGAAGGGTGAAGGGCTGGGAAGTGTAGCAGCAGCTTTGCAGGGAAAGAGAGCAGTGCCAATCTCCAGCTCCCCACAGCCCTGCCCTGCCCAGCCATGGGCCTCTCCAGGCTGGGCATACTTAAGAGTCCCTGTCCCAGCCTGTCCTTGTCCCCAGGGTGGTGCCTGATTCCAAGGCTAGGGCTGCCCCCGGTGCTCCCAGTGCCCTGCTCCTGACTGGAGAGCTCCTGGCCTGGCCTGCACAGCTCCTGGGCCCCCAGGAGCTGCCAGTCCACACAGCACCCTGACAACAGAGTAGAAAGAGGAAATAAAATAGCTACAGGGACTTCAGTAGCACTATTGAAGTCCTAAACACACGATAGTCCTGCAGGAGATTTCTGCTGTGCTGTTCTCCTGGCAAGGGCAGCCATGGGATGGTGCTGAGGTTACAGCCCAGCAGCCACGTGTCGCACCTGGCAGAGCTGAAAACAGAGTTCTTGTGTTTCTGCATGCTGAGTAGGTGTCAATAAAAAATTAGCCCTTGGTAAAATTACTGAGTAGAACTCAATACATCTGAGTTGTGCTGGCATTGACAAAAGGATTTTTAGTGAAAGAAACCTGAGGAAGGACTGGGAAAATGTAGAGTAAGGCTGGAAACTTGGCACGATGTCAGAACAGGAACCTGTGCTATTGGAAATCCTGTTGTGCTCCACAGCTCCCACTGTAGGGAGATACAGCTATAGCCCCCTCCTTTTCCATTCGCTCAGTTCCTCTCACTCCTGGAACATGCTAAATGCATCGTGGGAAAGCCACGTAGGAGTGAGCTGCATAAGCATTCTCATCATGATAAAAGTGCATAATCACATGATGCTGGCAGCACTCAGTACATCGGCGAGGTTTGAAAAGGCTGATGGAGCAAAAGCCTGCAGTCCATCACATTAGGGCTGTTCAGGGGAGCCAAAGATGGCACAAGTGAAGGCATCCAACTGTCCCTCTAGCTGTGTGGCCAGAATGGAGATGCGAATTACTGTTTCACATGGCACCCATTTCACAAATGTCAGATTCACAAATACCCACTACAATTTCATTGTAATAAGGAAAATGCTAAGGACCTCATGAGAGGGCTGCTTTTTTTGCCTCTAAATATAATGCTAGGATTTTATCAAAAGATACAAAAGAACTCAAATTTATTATCCTAAATCTACTGTAAACAATCACTCTCACAGCTGTTTAGACAGTTCAGTACATTACTCACTGTAAAGCTTTTCAAATAAGAAAATCCTTAAAATTGATTCATTTACAAATATGTTAAATAGGTAGAAACAATTTAAAAAGCAGACCAGAGTGTTCTTAATGGACTTGTTAGTTCCTCTAGTTGGTTAGTTTGTTCCTTCTTATTAACAAGGAACTCATATGCAGCTACTGTGGTTTTGTCTCTAATGTAAAAGGCTTGATGGTTTGCTTTTATTAGGATAGAACTGAAGAAACTGCTGAGTATTTCTTTACTCTAGAGATCTAGAGGTCTTTTGGTCAGGCTTTTTAGTAAATCTGAAGGAAAAGTGCGGGTCAACTGCATTGAGGCAAACAATTTAATACATTGGATACATTGCAGAAAACTACATTTCATCAGCATGGGCAGTGCTCACTCAATAATACATGGAAAATGTCAAAGTAGGAGATTTTACTACAGAGCTAACTTCTACAAATGTTAATAGTAACTACTTGTGCAATAATCTAAAAGCAACATTCACATGTTTAACTTCATTTGTGATAGTGGAAGATACTGCTTTCAATTTTGTAGTAGTGTTGAATATGTTTGTTTGGTTGGGGTTTTTCTTTGTCACAATAACAGATGTATGGCAACAATAACACTGTTAATGTATCCTTCTCTTTAGCCATAATTTGGTATAATTTACAAGGACACAGCATAAATCTGTGTTTAGGATTCTTATAAACTCTCTCTTTGGTCATTTGCTTTACTCTCAAAAAGCACATTTTCTGTATTCTCTTTGTTGAGAAGCCATTAGCTACCATCACTGTGAGCAGCTCAGAGCCAATGCAAAAAATGACATTCAGCAAATAAACTGAATGATTTTTTATTAAATCTACTTGGTTTATTTTGCACTGGAGCATCAAAAGCTTGAAAGGGCTTTGAGTCTCACTCACAAAGAGAAGAGGGAAATAATTACTCTTCTGTAGATAGGTGGCAGTTTTCCCATTGCTGAAGTATGCAGAATAAACACATTTACAGATTTCAGGAACTATCCAAGTATGCTTATAACAAATATTTCACAAATAACAATGTGAACTGCATGCACACTGGAGTTTTGCTCCCACTCCAAATCCTGCTCTGAGTTCTAACCTGTTTTCATTTGATTTGCCATAATGTAATAATCTGTAACCCTCTTTTAAATTTAGTTGATACTGATCATGAGTTCTAAAACTACCTGGAGAAATTATGCCAGGCAGACAGAAAGACAACTGCAGGTTGCAAAATTACATACGTTTTCTGTTCTCAGGAAAAAGCCTAAAAAGTGCATGTGGCAAAGTAGTTATTTTTAAATTCTCTCTTCAGAACTGTTAAGGTGCTTCTTTCAGATTTCTTCCTTATCTTCTGTATCAGTTCTAGGTAGATACATACTTCTATGCATCACATACTACATTTTCTACATTCTAATGTTTTACTACAAAACTTCGTAGATGATAACATACCTGAACAAAATTTGGCTCCACAGCAGTAGGTGAGAGTACACTTAAAGCCAAACTTTCCAAGCTGGCAATCAGACCCCACTCATTTGACTTCCTGACTATCATTGTCCACGATCACTGTTTTGTTCTGAATCCTCTTCCCTCTGTACTTTCATACTTATGTCCTGTTGATGAATAGCATTTTATGGAAATAATAATAAACTAAAGGGAAGAAACAAGGAATAAGAAATAGTTTTAGAGTTTTCTAAAGGATGAAGTCATCAACATCTAAAAAAGGGCTACAAATGCAGTGACTGCAAAGTTGACAAAGTGTGCAGATGGTGCAAAGGTATTCACAGCAATCAACTGGAAATCTGACTGAGAAAGCTCACGGAAGTATTTAAAAAGAGAATTATAAAGTGATAAAGTTTGGTAGATGTGAAGCAGTGTGTACAGGGAAGCTAATCCTATCATCTACACACATTAGTTACCTGCTATCTTTTGCCAATCACAAATGGTCTCTTGACAGATCCTGGAGCTCAGAAGAAGACAAAGGCCAAACAGAATGATCAGAAGGCATTAGAAAAGGAGCACAAAACAAAGCAGTCATTATAATTCCATATAATCCCCAAATTCATTGTACACCTTAATCATTACATTAAATTCTGGTCATGCGTTAATATTGGTCTAAGAATTAGGAAAACCAAAGAAATTCAACATGGACACTATTAGGGAGTGGCTTTACCATACAAAGAAAAAAGGCAAACTTTCCAGTCCAGGAAGGAGAATACTGAAGTATATTAATAGGGTATAAAATTTTGCAGAAAAAGTGAATAGGGTGCTTATTTTTTCCTCACAATGCAAGAATCAGGCATTGGCTAGAAGAAAAAAAAAACAGGAAATACTGTTTCAGACAATACATAATTGAGAAGCGGAACATCCTGTCCAAGAAAGCACAAAGTATAAAAGCATAAAAAAATATTTTTCCAGTTCCTTTGTGGAGGGCAAGCTCATGGATGCTCTCGGACATGCTGGGTGACTCCCCGGTCAGGAGGCTGAAGAAGGCCTGGCCGCAGGAGGTTATTTATTTGTTCCCCGTGCCCTCGCTCAGGGTGCTGAGGAGGCTGCCGGGTTACACGGGTCTCCAGGCATACACTGATTACCAGCAGAAAAGCCGCCTGGCCTCTCACAACATCATCTTGTACACAGCCGAGCATTCCAGCCTCTGGAGACAGCGCTCGGGTGTTCCGCCCAGGGGAGCTTCATGAGAGATGAGGGTGGTGGGAAGGAAGGGCTGGCTATGGAAACTGCGTCCCGCCTCTTCCCGCAGCAGTTCCCTGCTCCAGTCCGCAGTGCGGCGGCGGAGGCCCACAGAAGCCCGCCCACCGGCACCTACCCCACCGCCGAGCCGCCCTCACCCCGGCCGCCATCTTGGCGCCGGGCGGAAGAACTACTGGTCCCAGCGCGCTCGGCGCGCGGCGCCATCTTGCCGCCGGCAGCTCGGGCGGGGGGCGGCGGCGGCCGAGACATGGCGCTGTTCCCGGCCTTCGCCGGGGCCGCCCAGCCCGGGGAGCCCCCCGCCGGCAGCTCCGAGGGCTCCACGAGAGGTAAAGTCCTGGGAGAACCGTCTTTCCCTTAACAGCTCTCTAGAGGCACACGCCGCCGGCCCCGCTCCGGCCGTGCTTCACCCCGCCGTGGAGCGGCGGCGGGGGCGGTGCTGCGGCGGGCTCAGGCCCATCGGCCCTTAACCATCGCCCCCGGGGGCTTTTGGTTTGTTGGTGGTTTTGTTATTTTCTTTTTTCTTTATTTTTTTTTTTTTCCTTTTTCCCCACTAGCTTTGGATATCTTGAAAAGTGTTTTTTAATTCCTTGCTTATTAAGCCAAATCATAGTTGTAAAGGACTTTTTTTGTAAGGTTACAAATGAGATTATGATTCATTGTATCACGTTGGCTATTGTAGTTGATGTCTAGCGTGTATTACTTTTAATGAAATAAATGATAATATTAAAGTAAATAATACTTTCTGGTGTAATGCCACGTGGTGAAGGAGGTACTGAACAGGGTTTGAACTAACCCTTCCTTTTGCTTGCCACGTTCTACCACCCTTAAATCTGCCCATTCTCCACAGCAAAGAGAAACCAAAGAATTATTTACCCAGGCTAAATTTCTTTTACGTTTGGTCCAGTCGGTGTGGTGCATTAGCTTCTTGTTCTAACGAGTTCTGCATTACCCTTGATGGCATAACAGTGGTTGATACTCACTGTGCCAGTACAGAGGTGTTCTAGCTGCATTTCTGGTAATGACACTTGCTATAGGGAGTAGTGGACATAGTAAGATTCCAAACTACAGCTTCTAGGAATAGTGGAGCTGCTCTGTCAGCCAGAGATACTGTAAAATTCTCTGGTCGTAGGAATTTGGTTATGTTTTAAAACTTTAGAAATTTAGCCTTTAAGTTTGTTACAGTAGCCTATGTCACTTCAGGCCACCCGTCTGGAAGATCGGATTATACAGAAAAAGATGTAAGACTGACTTTTGGATCCAGATTTCAGTTGTTAGCACTGCATATGATTTAAATTTTGGTATACTGGAAGCTTTTTGTGTGAAAATTATTGACAAAACTGGAGCATAATTTGGTTTATGTTTTAATAAATATTGTACTTTGTTGTTGACAACGACATTGTAATGTGAGTTGTAAAAATTAAATACTAACTCTGAACCACATTTATGGTGGTGTATATCAAATTTCACACATTCAGCTTTTGAGAACTTGAGAACTTGACAGGCATCTATCTCTCTGATAGATGGTTCTCTGCTCAGACCTGATATGAAGCCAAAATGCATTATAATACAGAGATCCCAGGGTATTTTGATTTTAATGTTATGTAGAACTAAGGTGCCTTTAGCAGACATTTAGGATTGCTTCATAGCTATATGTTGGTCATGTTTCATGCAGCCAACCACTCTGCTTCATACTTTTAAAAACCTTCCTAAACCATTTCTAAAGTGAAAGTGCTGTCTGAAACAGAAGCTGTGTTTATGCTTCCTATGCTGCTCAATTGCTGAGTTGCAGCAGCCTCTAGAGTGCTGCAATTTTCTATATGCTTTGTTACAATTATGTTGTCAAGCTTAATTAGCGTTTGGTGGAAGATAAATTGCAAATTTATCTGTAGCCATGAAGAGAGCAGTGGTAATAAGTAACCCTGCTGACATTAGTAAGCATAATGCACAGCATGATTTGCAGTCTGAACTATGCTATAGGTCAGACAATATAGTGTATTTTGCTGAAAGCAGATTTTCAGGGTCCTGAGAGGTAGCAAAAGGCTTTGTGTAACTCTTTGAAATTGTCTCTGTAGACATGCACTGTAAATTTTTAATTTTTCTTTTTGCTTGACAAGGTATAAAGAGAATGTCATTGGATTGCTGCTGCTGTTGTGTTCATAAACATGTAACAAGTACATGCATATTATCAAAAAATAGGTCTTTTATATCTGCACTGTGAAAATTATAAACTTCTTAGACATTCTGCAGGAAAAAAGCCTAACAAGTGAAGAGATAGTGTTTCAAAGTTTGGAATGCATTGTGATGTTTGAAATACTTGCATCCAGCTAACTGATTCACTTGAGATTATTTACAAGTGGTTTGAACTTGGATGTTGCATAATGGCAAAAATTGCTCATTTCTTTCTGAGTAATAGGTCAGTTTGATTAAATTCTTCAGAAAATACTGTACTGAACTTCTCTGCTGTAGCCACAGAGGTGTATTGACTGTGCTACAGGGCTTGATTCTCATGGAGTGATTCTTCAATGCATTAAAGATGCAATTTGATCTTGTCTGGTCCAGTAGAACCAGGCTACAGGAACAGGCTGGGAAATGGTGCATGGTGGTGTTCTGCAGCATATTGATTGGGCTGGTCATGGGAAATGTGTTTTGGTCTTGGCAGTGCCATGAATTGTGGATTCTCCCATGCACAGAGATGGAGCTTCAAGAGCCAGGGAGGTGATCACTCCTCATGGAGCCTTTCATAATGGGGGTGGACTCCTGGGAAACACAGATTGTAGCTTTACGTTATTTTATGTATTTTTTGATGTGTTTAACTTAGGTTAACAAACTGTTTTTCAGCCTACTCTGCTTTAAATCCTTTTGTGGATGACAACTCAGGGATATGAGACAGAAGAAAGCTTTTCATACCAAAATTCTGTTTCTGAAAGAAATACTTTAGAAGGAGGCGAGATATATGGCTTGACAGACAATGAGTTCATGCTGTTTAAGGACTAGAGGTCAGTGTAGTCTAGAGCACAAAGACAAGAGTATTACAGGAAGAGGCAAAAGTGATTGTAAAGAGCATGGGGGAGAGGCAGGGAGACCAAATTTGTTCCTTACAATATTTTTGTCAGTGTGGCACTGGAGGGGCTGCTTTTAAGTTCTGTATTTATACAAAATAACTTTTGTTGTTTTATAGCTAAGAAATTTCACATGCTTAAAAGAATTCTAGGAATGAAAACTCTTCAATTGTTATAAAACATTTAAAATCAGTAAAATTGTGACAAAAAATTTCCCTTCCACATCCTGTGGAAGGATGTCTGATCTTAACTGGTGACTGAAATGCAGAGATATAGATGCAAAATGTTTAATGCTGACTAGCGTATCCAAATTAGCATCAAATAGCTTTCTTTCACATTGTTGAAAGCTCTAATGGTATTTCAGTGGTTAGAGAACTGAGGGTCCGGTGGCATGTTTTGGCCATATATAAAACACTTGAGTATTCTTATCAGTAATGGATGTCCCTATCAATAAAATTGTGTTAAGAATATTTTCCACACAGTCAGTAAAGTACACTCTTATTAGCTTGTATAAGCTTTATTGTATTTATTAACTATACCTTTTGTTTAATTATGTCTTTCTGTATTTTTTAAATTTCACTTTTAAATATGTAACTATTTCTATTCTCTATTATATATAGAAATTAATGTATAGTTGATATATAGTAATAAATATGATACAGTAGATTATCATGTATATAACAAATTTATACAGTGTATAAATATATAAGGTTAGAACTTTTAAATAATAAAAATGAACATTGGATAGATTCTTTTTTATGTATAGAGCTGTGTATTAAACATGGAATCTACTTTCAGTATGAGCTAAATGGAAATTTCATGGAGTGCTTTCCAATATGCTCAGTTATTGCACATGACTTAGTGACATTTACTGTGAATTTAACTGTCTGCTGACTAGATTAACCCCGGACTTAAAAAAGCACAAGAAGCTGATTTGTATCGATCTCACACTTTTCTTTACCTACAGATTTAGACTGGCTTAGTAACCCAAGCTTCTCTGCAGAAGATGCACTATTACTGCATCAGCGCACTACAGAAGTTGCCAATCTCATTCCTGAAAAATCACCATTAATTAGGTAGAGTGTACTTCAGTGTCTTTTGAAATAGCCTCTTTCTTTTGTCCTGCTCATCTTTTGTTATATGAGACCAAATTCAGAAGCTAAAAGCTGCTTTTCATTCTACTGTTCAGTATTTAAAAATGCCTGAACTGAGTCATGTGTAAAAGAATGAATAATGTTTCCATGCCTTTTTACTTAAAATAATGAGAAATTGTATGTATGCAATTACATTCCCATTTTCTTTTTCTCAGAGCTGCATTTAAATGATTGTTATTTTGGAATGGAGAGGGAACTGAGCAATCATGATTCTTCATTAGCTTTTGAATGTCTAAAGTGACCCTTAAAATAATGCAAAGATTCATATAAAGATCTTTATGATTTCTCTGTGGAAACCAGAGAAATCAGCTGTTTCACAGTTGAGTTTTTTACTTTTTGAAAAACAGTTGCTGATGTGAACTAATGAAATATTACATGTATCACATTGAGTGTGGCTGTAGAACATACTGGTCAGCTGAAGTGGGTGATTATATCCTTTTGCAGAAATGAGCTTTAAGCAGCCACGTTTGCTGAAGAACTGGTTTTAATATGTTATTGAACTGGTTGCTATACTTGGCTTATCTACACTGTAATTAGCAGTCAGTAGTGAATACAGTCAGGTTGTAGTTGTCACGTTCAAAACCTTAGTCACTTTTAATTTGATACAAGCTCCCATGTGTATGGTAATTGTTGGTGTCATGATAGAGAATATCTTTATTATACCAAGCACACCTGAGTACACCTTTTTCTGTACTTAGTCTTGCATTTACATGCATTGTGTGTTTGAAATGCAATCAATGTTTTGGTTATCGGTCATATATTCTGCTCTGTTTCTTCAAATCCTTTAAAGCTAAGGATTTTGCAAAGAGTGAAATGTTCTGAACTTTCTCATACCACTGTATTCCTTAACAGTTTTACTTCTTAGCTATATAGGTATATATAAATGTATATATAAATGTATATACTTTTTTTCGAAGCAGGACTTCTAGATCTGAGTTCTCAGAGGAGAGTGATACAGATGAGAGCCTGAAACAGACAAGTAAGAAAAGGAAAAAGAAAAAGAAAAAGCATCACCACAGTAAGAAGACAAAAAAGAAAACCAAAGGGGATTCCAGTAGCAGCGAATCAGATGTGGATGCGAAGCACATCAAGGACAAAGGAAGTGGCAAAAATAGTGGAAAGGAAGCAACAGCAAAGTATGTATATGTTAACGCTATGCAAGATGTAAATTCATTGTGTTCTTGTGCTTGTCTCTTCAGCTGAAATTTTTACCACTGGTTGATGATCTTTTTCTAAGCTTTGTATGACTAAACCTGCATTCAAAGCAAGGGAAACAGATTTAGAACCACTTGTTTAATCAGATCAAAAAAGTGTGACTAAATATTCAGTGAAATGCTGTTGTACAGAGCAAAGCATGGTATGGTGGTTATGAAATAAAGTTTTAAAGTCATGTAGAGGCTTATGCTCAGTTTTTGTAAGTATCTTGTTTCCTTTCACAGATCTTTTGTGAGGGTTTGGAGAGTGATTGCATTAAAAATTCTTAATTAGTGCAAAAATCTTAATATGTGTCTGGGTTTGCCTTGTAATTTAACTTCCTCCTCACAGAGTTAACATTTCCTTTTCTTTCATTTTAAGACAAAATTTGTTATATGATTTAATATTTCTTTTATTTCAATATATTTTGCTTTGTACTTTCTGCTTGTAGTATTTCTAGATGAGTATTTGAACAATTTAAATTGTTTTGTTAAATCTTCTTCATTAATTCCAGGAGCTCTAAAGTACTGTGTAATTAGTGGAGATGTCATTTTTTATGGAACAAGAAAATAGGCATGTAGTGACTATCATGATCTTTGAGCAGTGAAAGAGGTTCTGTGAATGCAGCAAGAATCCAGGTTTGATATACCTAGCTGTGCTTTCCTCAGGCTGTTGGGTTTTTAGCATTTCAAGGTGGCCCCTATCCAGTTGGCTGTGTCACCTTCTCCAGGTTCTCACCATATTTGCTAGTTTGAGCAGCCATTTTGCCTCTATCTGATTCCCTGGTTCCTGTGTTTTCTTCGGCATCAGCAGCTCTGGCTCTAATTCACCACACTGCAGCTACTCCTGTGGATAGAGTGAGGATTTGGTGACATTAAGGAATTGTTGTTACAATTGATGCGGTCTGGGTAGTCTTTGAATTTCCCCCAATTTACTGCTTTTCTCGAGGGGCTTTAGTCAGAAGCTGAAAGCTTAGGTTCGTGGGATGTGTCTATGCCAAGGTAACATTGTTTCCCTGTGGAAGAGTGACGGGGTACTGCAGATACTGTCTGATACCTTTAGCCGCAAGTGGTTCTTCCTTTATGAGAATTTTCATTGCCTTGTAGTGGCTAAGGCTTCCATGACTGTGAGAAAGGACAGTAAAAATTACTTGGGTGCTAAACACATTCTGCTCACCCCCACCACTCATGCTGGAACGGTGCATAGGTGTGGTTCATAAGCTGTTTGCTAGGTTGGGCCAGCCAGCTAATGCTTTGCCCCAGTAAAAGTGTTGAAGTTCTTTCATGGTGTCTTTTGTTACTACTTTCCATAAATTGTTGATGCTGAGAGAATATTGAATTTTCAAAAGACTAGTTTTGAAACCTGAACCACAAAATTGCTTTGAATGTGAAAAGTGTTGTGAAAATTTAGAAAACTTTACAAGACTCTAAAACTCACGTATTTGTACCATGAATTCAGATTGGAAATTCATAGTTATCTACAGTTCAGAGGCAGGTAGCAATTTCCACTTAAGTTCATTTGTATAACTGTAGTCCATAAACCACTTTGATAAACACTGTTTTATCAAATGCATGGGTATAATTACAACTAGTCAATCCTCCTACAGATTATTTTCTTTTTCTTGATTGTAACATCTTACCAAGACAAAAATAAATTTTGAAAGTAGTAATATGTGGCTTCTGGATTATAGTGTGCCAAGCAATTGATTGGATTGATTGGTTAAATCTGGTTATTACCTTTCATAATCATAAATTCAGTTTTTGGAAGTGCAAGGACTTTTGGTGTTTTGATTTGATGGTTCTATTAGTGTATTTCTAATTGGTCTTTTTGAAGTGTGGGACTGACTTTGCAGGAGTGGATCATGTACAGTGGCTGTGAGTAAGTTAAATTATTATGAACTACAGAAATGTAACATTTCTTGGGTTATGTAAATGCTGAATATGTGCACAAATGCTTAGAATATATCCTCATTCTCCTTGTCTGCAGTCTAGGTAAGAAAGCATCAGATGTTACCAGCAGTCACTCTATTTGGCTTGATGATATCCAGGCCCCCACAGCAGACACCTTCCGGATAGACAAGAAACCAGACCCTGCAAACTGGGCCTACAAGTCCTTGTATCGCGGGGACATTGCAAGGTATGAAACTTCTCTATTGGTATCCCAACTGTCAGAGTCACTTGGGTCTGTCTGCAACCTTTTTACACAGAAGATAAGAAAAGATAACTGAGTAGCTTATTTCAAAATTTGGCTTGGTGTTGGGCCAGTGTCAGTGGCAATGATAACCCAAGAAACTCAGTAAGTTTGACAACACTAAGCTGAGTAGTGCAGTTAACACTCCTCAAGGATGGGATGACATCCTGAGGGACCTGGGCAAGCTCAGCAAGGGGGCCGTCGTGAGATTTAACAAGTGCAAGGTGCTGCACCTGGGTCAGGGCAACCCCGGTTATCAACACAGACTGGGGGATGAACAGATCAGAGCAGCCCTGCCAAGAAGGACTTGGGGGTGCTGGTGGATGAAAGCAAGTGGATGATGAGCCAGAAATATCTGCTGGCAGCCCAGAAAGCCAGTTGTGTCCTGGGCTGCTTCCAAGGCAGTGTGGCCAGGAGGGCAAGGGAGGGGATTCTGCCTCTTAACTCTGCCCTGGTGAGACCCCACCTGAAGTGCTGTATCCAGCTCTGGAGTCCCCAGCAGAGGAAGGACATGGACCTTTTGGATTGAGTCCAGAGAAGGGCCACCAGGTTGATTGCAGAGAGCTGGAACACCTGTCCTGTGAGTGAAGGCTGAGAGAATTGGGTTGTTCAGCCTGGAAAAGAGGATGATCCATCCAGTACCTGAAGGGAGCATACAAGAAAGATGGAGAGGGACTTTTTATAAGGGTATGCAGTGACAGGACATGGGGAAATGGTTTTACACTGAAAAGAATAGTTTTTGATGGAACATTAGGAAGAAATTCTTTACTGTGAGGGTGGTGAGGCATTGGAGTAGGCTGCTCAGAGAGTGGATCCCCCTTTCCTGAAAGTGTTTGAAGACAGGTTGGAAGGAGCTTTGAGCAGCCTGATCTAGTGGAAGGTGTCTCTGCCTATGGGGTTGGAATGAGATCATCTGTAAGGCCCCTTCCAATCCAAACCGTTCTACAATTCTTGGATAAACTTTTGGTTTTAAAAGGCAAAAGATGGCATGAAATAATGGCTATAATGTGCATGATTTTCATTGTTTTTAGAAACATTCTCTGTGTAGCAAACTACAGGGCCATCTGGAGGTGGCAGCATGGGGCAGATTCAAAGGTGTGTTTTTGAGGTCAGAAATCCCAGGTTGTGTTATAAATCGCCTTTGGTCAAGTGCACTTTTTGGTCTCTATTGTTCTGTTTCTGTGTCTGAAAGAGAAGTGAAGGTATTGATTATCATTTCATACTAGATTTGTCAAGAGGTTTATTTACTTGAGTAGTTTGATACCCTTGTAAAAAAACCCCAAAAAACTACAGGTATTTTCTCAGCAAACAGACTTCACCCAGACATTGTACCAAAATGTGTCTGTCCTATGCAATGCTGCATTTCAAGTTAGTATAGATGAAATTGCGCATTCAGTATCCTTAGTGAGTTACTGGTACTGTGATGACCCTTCAGAACATTTCCTTGCATTAATACAGAAGCCCATCCAAAGCAGCTTACAGTTGGCTCGTGCATTATGTATGTCCCTGTCTTGATTTTCTCAGGAAAATTGTTAAAATTATTGTATATACAATACAATAGTACTGTATATAATTATTTGCGGAGGAGGGAGTTATGGGTTATATTTTTGTAGCATTTTATGCCTTTGCAAGAAGATTGCCTGGTTACAATTTGTTTCAATTTTCTATCACCTTTGGATTGTCAGCTATTTTCTGACATGAAAAGTATTATTTTAGCATTTCATGTCACTATATCTGAAATTACATTCTTGGTAATATTTGAAGATAGTCTTTTCCTGTCTTAATCCATAGGATTATTGTGGCCTTTATGAACATGGCCTCTCTTTTTCTCTTCACACCCCTCTCCACATTTTGGCATATAAAATGGACAGAGGCTTAGGAATGCAGAAGGAAATTACTGGACTGAACAACTGGTGTCTTATTTTCAGTTTAAAATAATCTAAATAACCCTAAATAATGTTTGTTGTTCTTTCTCCAGGTTTGTCTACATGGCTTAAAATGATGGAAAGGAAAAAGGGATTTTTTTCTGCTTGAGTATGACATATATTGTTGAACTCAGAGGAAGCTTAGTATGATAGTAAAAGAGTGATGGGACTGAAAGAATTTTTAAGTTGAAGTCTTAAATAAGCAGAAGGTTACCAGGTTCTTAAACTTTTAAAGGTCTATGCATGCATTATTTGGGTTAATTTGAATGAAAGTATTTCTTTCAAAAAGGAGGTATCTTTTCTAATTTGTATTTTAGAAGATGTTTAATTGTATTTTCCCTTCCAAGATATAAAAGGAGAGGAGAGTCCTGTCTTGGCATAGATGCAAAGAAACACTATATAATTTGGGACAGTTCTCCATCAAAAAGGAAGCAAGCACAGAGTCGACCTGAGCGCTACTTTACAAAGAACAATGTGAAGATGCTGAACACAGATGGGATTCTTGTTTGTAATAAAAATTCTCCATCTGATCCACCTGCTTTTATACCAGTTTCCCAAGTGGAAACTGATGATTCTTCTGACACAACAGAAGTAAATCCTCTGGGGATTTATGATACATCAACCGCAGTGTGGCTACAAGGAAAAGGGTGCAAGAGTGCAGACAGTGAGTCTGTAAATATGCAGCAAACAATTCAAGAGCCTGGGATAAACATGAACTCCATTTTAATGACAAAAGTGGAAGAATATAACAGGAAAGTCAGAGAAAACCCAAGAGATATTAGTGCTTGGATGGAATTTGTTTCCTTTCAGGTATGTATTCTAACAGACCTTTTTGTTTATTATAAGTAATAAATACTTTAACATTATATTGTAATTTCATTTGTTTAGAACTGTATATCTTTTGTTGGTGAAGAATGAGCTGTTAACTCATCTTCACAAATGTCAGCATTCTTGTGATTATAGTGATCGTTCTTCCTAAGCTTGTAATGATGTTTCTTTTTGTTTTAGGATGAATTAATGAGAGGACCTGGCCCTTATGCCAGTAAGGGAGAGCAGGAATCAAGGAGAAGATCACTCAAGTTAATCTTGGAAAAGAAACTGGCCATTTTAGAGAGGGCAATTGAAAGCAATCCAAGTAATGTTGATCTGAAACTTGCTAGGCTGAAGCTTTGCACAGAATTCTGGGAACCACCAGCTTTGATCAAAGAATGGCAGAAGCTAATTTTTTTACATCCCAATAATCCAGAGATGTGGAAGAAATACCTTCTGTTCTGTCAAAGTCAGTTCACTACTTTTTCCGTTTCAAAGATCAACAGTCTCTATGGAAAATGTTTGACAACACTGGCAGCTGTACAGGATGGCAGCATGGTATCCCATCCTCTGCTACCTGGCACAGAAGAAGCTATGCTGGGTAAGGTTCTTTCTGCATATTATGGTCAGATTGGTCTTCATGGGAGCTAACTGCATTAAGAACAGATTTGCCTATGTATTGCATGAAGCTTTTCTTCTCTTTAAAATGCCTGGCATCCAGGTTTCTTAGCTGAGAATTAAAGCAGATATTCCAACCAAATATGGATATAGCAGATCTTTCTCTTCCCCAGGAGAGTTTATGATACAACATCCATTAAAGTCTAATGTGCTGAGTGGTTTATAATACAGTGTCAAGACTGGAGAATCACAGCCAACAGCCAGGAGATGTGCTTTTATAAAAGGGAGACTTGTGAAAAAAATAATTTTCTCTTGTTCAGAAGTTTTACAACTGATTACTTTAATCCAGAAAAGAGAAGGAACATTACAAGTCTGATGTGAAATTTTGTTGAGAATACTGGTCTGTAGATGGAGAATCCTAAGCTGTAATATCATGTGATCATGCCTTTTATATTTCTTCTATGGATACATCTACGACTTTATAATTTATTATATAATTATCCCTGGAAGGAAAATAAGTCAGATAGTTAGGATGCTGGAATGGACTCAGGGAAGAAATGAGTTCATGCTCAGTTCTGGCATGGTCTTTAAATTTATTTGGAGCTAAATGACTTAACCTATTCATTTCAATTTTGCTTCACTGCCTTGGCATGTCATTGTGATTATTAATCTGTGAATACATCGAAGTGGGGGAAATACTAGTGTCACCATGAATATTTTTTGACTTTTTTTTTTTTATTTTAAATTTCTTTTTCAATCTAAAAGATACTCTGATGGAGGAGTCCATTTTTTTTCATGTGCATCATAGTCAAGAAATCTCTTGTTTTTTTCCAGTTCTGTAATTCCTGTTGGAGCAATGATGTTATGCAATATCCAGTCTGGATTTACAGATTGAGATGCTGGCTTACCAAATTAGTTTCAGGTGTTCAGATCTCATACTGTCTTTGGCTGATTCATCTTGGATCAACCACTGGAAAAAGTGCTGCAGAAGAAAAATGCTCTACTGACCAGTGGATATTGTACAGCCTAATAGCTTCTGATTGTTTCTGCTGTCTCTGATTTCCAATATTTCAGTCACTTTGTACACTAACCACAAGGAATGATTCTCAGGACAAAGGTTTTAATCAGAATCTATTTTTGGAAACAAGAAGGTTTTTCTTTAATTTTGTTTTCCTGCACATATTTGAACATATGTGACTCATGAAATATAAGCTCATGAAGCAGTTTGTCAACTGCTATGAGAGTTTTTTTTAATAGAATTCCTTTAGGAAGTTAACTAATATTAGATTAATGTTTTTCTAAATACTTTTTTGCTGGCAGTATCCATAGATAGCTTAAAATTGAAATGAACTTAAATTCATGAGTGGAACAGAAACACAAGTAACTTCTTGTTGTACTGTCTTAAGCCTATAGTGATTTGTTTATGAACACTATCAAGCATTTTTTTCCTCTTTAGAATTCAAATAATAGGATTAGTGAAATTCCCACTTCTTGATTTGAGATTTCACTATTAGTGACTCAACTATGTAATTCTTGGGATGAGTTTTAATTGACAGTGTACTTATTAGGAAGGTTACCAAATTGTTCATTAAGATAAATATACAGGATATTTCACAAACTAATTATGAGGTAAGTAGCACTGTAGATGTACATTAGGCTTATATCTTCAACCTTTGACCTTTGCTAAGGACAAAGTGTAAGAGCTCTAATTTTAAATAGTGTGGGACTGTGCCATCTAGTGTTCAATTCAGTATGCAGTACTATCTGCTTGGAAATAGGTGGTGTTCTTTAAAGTATTGAAAAATTTTTAAAAGGTAAAGCTGAATTTAAAATGGTAGATCAGCCTTTATGTAAATTTTGAAATAATAATTTATAATATTTTAAATTTACTAGGAACTGTTAATATAAAGCAGAGGAATAGAAAGTATTTTTAATTTTTGCTGTGTAAAGGGAGTCCTGTTTTTCAAATTATACCTACTGGATGGGGAGAAACTTCCTTATCTTCTAGGTCAGTTCAGCTGTAGAAGTGTTTTAGCATCATGGACTGAATTAAATATGTATTCATGCTGTTTTCAGTTTTTGCCACAAAGAAAATGCTGGTCTTTTCATTTCTTGAAATACCTTTTTGTTTTTTAAAATGCAGAAAATTTTACACTGTAATTTATTTTTGGCAGCAATTTGGCAGCAAATCCTGATGAGACATTTTCTACATTCAGAATATTTTAATCAAAGTTCATCTCTAAAGCTGAGAGAGTAGGAAAGGACAATTTTTTCAGTGTCAGTTTGACACAGTGCCTAAATTAGTTAAAATACTTGGAAAGACTGTATTATAAATGTAATAATTGTTTTCATTGTTTAAAGATCTTCAGAAATCTGAGAGTCTTTGTTAGCAGGAATAATCATTGACTTCGCAAAAAAATTGGATTAAATGCCTAGTTTGTATATACTAGCTGAATTCAAGTTTTTATGTATATACATCTGATCTATGTCTAAATTCAGATAAAAGAAGTAAATAATTTCCCATGTATTAAATATAAGATGATGATTAAGAGCAGTTGCTGCTAACCTATGTTGTTACATGTGTGTATCTAGACACCTAAATATTTGGATTGTTTAGAACCCTCCAAAGCCAGTGTGTTTAGTGAAGGAACAGTAGTACTTAAAGAACTGTTTTACTGTTTTCCAAGCTGTCAGTGATTTGTTTAAGTCTTTATGGACTTGGGGTTTTTTTGCAAGTCGATTATGATTTAAAGTGATTTGAACGGCTTCTATTGTGTTAAGACTGGAGTGTAATTTGGAGTGATTGAGTATCACTCAATGTCCTTGAGCTGCCTCATAATGGAAGTGTTTATAATACCTGTAACTTCTCTAACTCTTTTGTTGAAGACTCTCATGTCAAGATAGGAAGAGAAACACTGGGACTTTGCTTCCCTTTCTCTATAAGCTGAGGCTGGGGCTCAGTGTGCAGTAGGGATATGGCAGTGGTTAGACAAATAATTTGTTGAAGAGTGAGGGATAGGGCTTTTCATTACTTTTAGGCAAGTCCAGAAGACTGGACTTCTCTTAACTCAGGTCTTACATAAAGAAGAAGGGAATGACAATTTGAATGAAAATTATATATTGTCAACCTATTATCAATGTAAATATCTCATGCAAAACTGGGGTAAAAAGGATTTTTCTTGTTATCACCTCCTGTGTGCATTGTGATAATGCCCAGCATCTTCAAAGAGGGCTGTGACACACTGACAGATGTTGGATACAGTGAAGTTCAGACCATTGTGTCTAACTTTCCATCAGTAAGGATAGTGCATGTATGGCATGAATAAAAAGTCATTTCTTTGGCACATTTAAAGTGAGCAGTCATAAAGTTAATTAAACTGTGACAGTTTTGATGTGCATTTATGCTAGTTACTATCCATGTTTTGATTTTTGAATTTTGATACTGTTCCAAAACAATTATGTTCTACAGCATGTCCTATGTGTATTTTTATATTTGTGGGCTGTAATAAAATTCTTTGCAACAAAATTTGAAATACTAAATTTTTTTCTTCTTTTCTTTACAGCTATATTTATTCAGCAATGCCACTTTCTGAGACAGGCTGGCCATTCTGAGAAAGCAGTGTCTTTGTTTCAGGCTCTGATTGACTTCACGTTCTTTAAACCTGACAGTGTAAAAGATCTGCCAACAAGGGGACAGGTAGCAATTTCCATTTAAATGGGTGTGTGTCTTTATGTATTATAGAAAATGCTGTACCAGAAAAATGTTGATGAATTTTTCAGGACATAGAGAAATATTTTGGATAATAGCTTACTTAGAGGTTCTTCAAGGTGATGCTTACATTGAAAAAATGCTTGTGGGTCCTCTGGAGCTACAGGCCAAATGGCTACTTTTACTGTGTATAATAGAAGTGTGATAACCAGTCGTTTCATATCTTTTTTAATAATTAAAAATGGAAAAGATGGAGCTAGCTGACTGATGTCTGTGTCTAGTTAGCACTTGCCCTACTTCTCTTCCCCCAAAATGTTGTTGTTTTGTTACTGGTGATGGAAAGAGCTGATAGGACATAAAATCTTTCTGTTCAGACAGTTTTTGTAGAAGTTCCTCTGTTACCTATTTCCATTAATTTGATGGCTACATTAGGAACACTTTCATGCTTTCAAATGCCTTATATTTGACCCATGAGATTCTGTTCAGCTTATAATGGTAAATGTTTAAGTACTAAATCACTTTTTCTCTTAATTTGTTCAGGAGAATGTTGCACATGCACCCCACTAATAATAATAAGGAAGTTAATATTTAGATGCCAGTAGCATCATCCCACTGAACTGTTAGGAACTGTTTCCTCTTTAATGGAAACGGTAGAGAGGCCACAATTTCGGCAGCTGGGCTACTATAGAGAATAAAAAACTGAATTTGCTTCAGTCACCTCACTGTCTTCCCCAGAAACTCAGACTCCAGTTCTTGCTCTCTCAATTAATATTGTTACCACAAATGGAGCAATCTTACAGGTTAAAAAATAGTAGTATCTTCTTAAAGAGCTTAAATTTAGAATTCAGTCATAGCTGTCATGGAGGATTTAGTGTAGTTGCACAGATCCATGAAGTTACAGTTCCTGTGAGTTGAAAAACTGCATGATTATCTGTAGTATTTAAAAAATCTTAGAGCAGGATGAAAAGGAACCTTGATTTAAAAGGACCATGTTTAGGTTGGAAAGTGCAGTTCTTGAAAATAGGAAAATGCCAGATTTACAGCTGATCACACATTCTGCTGTCTTACAGAAGTGTTATGACTCAGTCTGGAATTACTTGTTTCCGTACTGTTTTCACAGTTCATTTTCTCACTTGCAGCAAAGAATAAATCCATGAGAAGCAGAATTATATTTTGCACTTAGCTATAAGCCTGGAATTTTCTCATGTGTTGATGCCTGGTTTTTCTTGGAGTAAATTTTATTGTTAATATTCGTATTAACAGTCACATCTCAATGTCCAAGCCAAGGGTTGGTACGCAGCAGAAGCATTTAATAGGCGAGAGATTGTCATTAGAGCTTAGGATACACAAAGCAGAGGAGGAATTGATGAATCTAGAGATGACTGATTGCATGCTGGCAGTGACAAAGTCACTAGGACTAGAGCCCTGAAAGATTGAAGTTCTTATGGATCTCTTTCCTCTTATCTTCAGTCCCGTCATATTTATGTACAACTGTGACGTTTTGATTTTGACCATAGGTGGAGTTACCATTCCATTAGCCAAATTCTTCATGGTCTCATAGAAGTTAGGGAGGAGGGGAGTTTTGGGTTCTGAAAGCCACACCTTGGGGACTTTGGATCTTTATCCTTGAAAGATTTTTAAAGAACTATAGGCACAAAAGTATTTTGCTTTCTTTAAAGCCTGTTACTTTTTAAAACAATCTTTATTGTAATGAGAAGAGCAGATGACAGTCCTTATGTGCCACAGCCATAACTGAAGTACTCAATTGTTCCTAGTGAATCTTAAGCAGTATCTAACAAAGTCTTCAGATACAGAAATTATATCCAGATATGTGCTTGCAGGGTCTGGGAAACCTAAGTTGACAGAGATAATGTTTGTACAACAGCAAAAATTATTTTTCTATATGTTTTGTTTTGGTTGGTCCCATCAAAAACAATAGGTGGAGTTCTTTGAACCCTTTTGGGATAGTGGAGAACCACGAATTGGAGAAAAAGGAGCAAGAGGCTGGAAAGCATGGATGCACCAACAAGAAAAGGGTGGCTGGGTTGTTAAGCCTGGTATGTGTGTCTTAATATGTGTAGTTGTATGACTATGTGTTCTTCTGAACATTTTGATTAGAATGATATAATTTGATTCTTTCATGTTTTTGCATACAAGTTTTAAAAAATACTGATATCAAGATAGTGTATATCATACTTCACAGGGAATAGGATGTGTTGAATGTTCTATGTACGATATTGTTTATGGAACATTGTTGTCCTTCCTACAATGAGAATTAGAGGAGAGAATGCCATATCCTCCACTTCATGTTGGAAAAGCAAGAGGTGTGAGAACTTGGTGGAGATTCACTCCAATCAAAAGTGAAAGGAAGCTACTTCCCTTAACACCCCTTCACCATATTAGTAAGGTGAGGTGGGATTATATTATTAGATGGCAGTTACCTCAAGGATACCTAGATTTATGATTCTATTTCTAGAATCAGATTTTAGTTTCTCTAGAAAATGTATAGCTAAAATAGGAGGAAAACATTTCCTTTCTCTATGTGATGCAGAAAACAAAGGAATTGTCTTCACTTGGCTGGAGTGCTTCTGAATGAGCAGGGATGCAGAAAACATTCCCTGCTGCTTAGGCTCACCTCGTCTTGTGGTCTATAGCACTTCCTTTCATGTCATATTTCTCAAGCAGATATAGCTTGCAAGGAAGCAGGAGGCTGGAATGTGTCTGACCAAAGATGAGCAGTCTTTGCTTTTGCTGCTCCTGCTGTAGCAACTCTGATGAAGCAAGTTTGGGCCTGCTTTTAGTAAACAAAGGAACTGAAAGATAATTATGTGCCTCCCTGGTCCCTGGATTAAGATGGAATTTTCTTGGCCCCTAACTGAGGTCAGCAGTTTTATTTTTGATGGCTCTAGACATTTTGTTCACAAATTGAGAAGACTCAGTATAAAGAAGAGGACTGCTGCCATTCTTGGGCAGCTCCAGTGTATACCAGTGCTTTCCTCATATGTGTCAACCCCTGAAGTTCAGGTGCAATTTGCAATTGAGTGTGTTCATTAAAAACTGTCAGGTTTCTTCAAATCTTGATTAGATTGTGGAAATGCTGTCTTTTTTTTTAATAGAATTGATGACTAAAGGAGATACTATTGAGCACAAAAATATAGAGAAAGTAAAATCTTGCAACCACCTGTTTGTTTTACCTGAAATTTAAGAACTGGGATTGGGAGTATTTAACCTAGTTAATGGCAGATGTCAGGATCAAGAATTTGGAGATGGTGTAGAAATGGCTTGATTTTTATAATGCAAGCAACCACTAAATTTTGAGGGCTGTTTTTTTCCTCAGCAGTAACAAAGAAACATCTCTACAAGCTTTCCCTTTGCCTATAGGTGCTCATTGGTTTCTGCACAGAATTAATATATTGCTGTCAGAGGAAAAATATGGTAGTTTTATCCAATAGTCCAGAAAAATTATCATAAAAGTGGGATGTGGTTAAGCACATCCTTTTTTGTGTGTGTGTGTGTAACTACGTGGGTTGTTTCACCTGCACATTAATTAAAATGTTGAAAATACCACTTACTATAAAGCAGCATGGCCAAACTTGTTTTGCAGTGTTTAATATTAAAGTACCATTGTTTTATGTACAGTGGTTCTCTCAAAATGTTTTATGCACACTAGTGTTCATAGAGCATAATTGAAATTTATGCCCAGGTATGAAGTGAAGAATAAATTGCTCAAGAGGATGACTGGCTCTTGGCTGTTGCTTGCAAATTGCCGTTGATAAAAGTGGTCCACAGCCTGTCAGTGTTTTCTTTTCTCCTCTGTGAAAAAGTTTGACACTGATTCACAGCTTCTAAAAGTTTGGAAGCTTCTTACCTTCCAATTCTTACAGAGGTGGTGTCAAAACCCAGAACTGTGACATCTCAGCTATGTCGTGTGTGGTTTTTTATTAACATTATATTTATTTGCATCGTTAAAGTAGTTGAAGTGTATGTCATGCCTGGCCTTTGGATTTGGTGGGATAACTTTTCTTTAATAATTTTTTATGTATATATATTGATTTGATTTTAGATGATGAGGATGATGAAGAGATAGATGAGGATCAAGAAATAAAAGATAAAACTCTTCCCAAGTGGCGTATTTGGTTGGATATTGAATATTCCCGTGAGGCAAGGCACTGGTTACCTTGGAGGCCAGACAAAACCAAAAAGGAAACTGAAGAAGACTGTGATGATCCAGAAAGACAGGTGACTGTGATATAATAGAACAAAGGGAAGTAAGACTAGTTATCCTTTAATTTTAATTCATTGCCATGTTTGTGGATATTTTAGAAGAGTAATACTTTCGTTTGTTGGGAGAGAAGATTTTTTTTCTTTGGAATTCAAAATTTGCCAAGGGTTTTGTGCTGAGATTTCTGAAAACCATGAGAAGCTCATGGTAAATTTTGGCAAGTCTGCAGGCAAATAGTCTGTCTTTGCTGTTCAGTGATTCCTGTCATGTGTGTGGAGAAATCTCACAGAAATACGTGTTTAAGAAGAGATGTGCGTTAAATAAACAAAGGTTACATTGCCTTCAAGTCAGATAGTTAGATATTTTTTATTCCTTGGGAAGTAGGTCAAGTCAGACATTGATTTTCAAATCAGAATGTGTTAAAAGGCCTGTGAATAAAGCCTTCCAGACCTTCATTTTTTATGTTTTCTATGGAGGTGTTCATTGTTCACAGGCAAAGAAATCTCTTGATAGCAAATTTACAGTCTGACTGGAAAAACAGATTGCTTGTTTAACTTGTCCATTTTTAATTTGAATGACATTTTTATACTATTTAATGGTAATTCTAAATCCTATTGATTTGAAAAGGTTCTTCAGTTACATAAATTACAGATTTGCTGCTTTTATTTGATTGCATAAATTAATTGAATTTGTTTAATTTGGATTTTTTTAGGTGTTATTTGATGATCTTGGACCATCTTTAATCCGTCTTTCTAATCAAAAGCTTCAACATCAACTATTGTACTCTTTTTTGCAATTCCTGGGTGTTCCATGTACAAGTAAACTCTTTCCTTCCAGTCTCTATATTGCCATGGATGAAAATAACATCTTTGACAGTGTGCTTTATGATGAGAAACCGCTGACTTCTGTTGATTTTCCACTTTCTGGATTCAACTGTATTGGTCATATGGAAACGATGTCACAAGGCAGACATCAGATAGGCCACTATAAAGAAGGAGAGGAGTTCATACAGAATGTCTTCCATGTTCTGTCCCAGATATTTACAGGAAAGGAAAAATCTAACCTGGCCATTTGTTGGCTGCAGTATGAAATATGGAAGGTAATGAGGAGTCTGCATATAATCAATTTTGTGATGTGTGACTTTCTTCTGTATTAATGTTTATATTGAATTTTAAAAAATCTTGATGAAAGTTGTCTTGCAGGACTAGGTATCCAAATCAGGAAATGCCAGTTAAGATTGCAGAAGGGGGAAAAAAAGAAAACAGAAAACCCCTTTTCCTCGGTACATGTTAAAGAGTGGCATACCTGTAGCAAACTATTTTTTTAAGTTTTGCATAAATGTTATTATATGTTAATATATAATTTTAAAATTATAATTTTAAAATTTTCTGTGAGGTTTTTCTTCTCCATTCTGTTTACACCCCTCTCAAAATACGCTCTGTTTATTTTCCCCTGCAGGTAATTCAGTGTCTCCAAGCAAAAAAGAAAAAGAAGCTAAAAGCACAAGGGAGGAAGAGTAAAAAGTTGGCCAAGAATTTCCTTAAAGCACCTGACAACCGAAACAACCTTTCTCTTTGGAAACTCTATGCCTACCTAGAATGGCTGCTTGGTAACACAGATGATTCCAGGAAGGTGTTTGACACAGCTCTTAGCACAGCAGGGACAGGAGGATTGAAGAGTGCCCAGCTCTGCAGCCTCAGCTTGCTTTATGCTCAGCTGGAAGTGGAACTGCTAGAAAGTACAGAAGGAGCTGTGATGTCACGTGCTGTTCATATATTGACCAAATTGACTGAAAATGGACCATATGTGCCCTATAGTGGACAGGTGTTACCTGTGAATGTCTTGAAAGCTCGTAAAACATATGAGCATGCATTGCAAGATTATTTAAGCAGAGCACCAGTTTCTGATCAGGATCGGGTCAATGGTACTGATCAGCTGGTTAACCTGGTTGGTTGTTATGCACTGTTCCAGTATTTGACTGTTGGGATTGATGCTGCAGTATTAATATATACACAGGTTTCAGAAAAACTTGAAGTTTCTGGTTCACAGAAATGTGAAAATACTGGAGACAATTCTGGCATTCTAAATTTTCCCACTGCTCTTGAAGCTGTCACACTGCTGCATACAAATTTACTGAGATTCCACATGAAAATTAGTGTTTATCCTTTGAATCCCCTGCGAGAGGCACTAATGGAGGCTCTGAAACGGTATCCTAGCAACCAATCTCTTTGGAGATCATACATCCACATCCAAAGGAAGTCTCACAGTGCGAGCAAAGCTCGAAGATTTTTTGATAGTGTCACAAGGTCTACTAACTCTTTAGAGCCATGGCTGTTTGCAATCCAAGCAGAGCAGATGAGAAAAAAACTCACAGAGAAGGTCCAGAGGTAATGCCTTGCAGCTCCTTACAATTAAGCTTTTTTGAATCTGTCTAGTCACACAGCAGAGAAGAGAAAATGCTATCACACTTCTCATTTTGCAGATGAAGAAGCTGTAGCTGGAGGTTTTTTGTTCAAGGCTGAACAGGGAGTTAGTGGCAGAATCTTGAACAGAATAAAAGCCCTTGGTGATAGCCTTGTGTCCTTTCTACTGAGCTAGATTGTGTTGGAATTTGTTTGATTACTTGCTACTAGCATCAGGATGGTACACATTTCTTTAAGGAATTTTTAAATAACTAAGCCTGCTTAGATGGCCAAGATAGACACTGTGAGCTTAGAAACTGTTGCATTTTAGCACTAGAGCAATAAAGAGCATGATACAGAGCATTGCTGCAGTTTCTGCCTGAGCTAGCTGCCCTACTTTACTCCTGAATCACAGAATACAGTTGTGGCAGATCTGTTTCCATAGTGAGTCCTTGAGAGTTTTGTTTTTGTATGGGGCTGTTACTAGGTAGAAGAGGCTGGAAATTCCATGAATTCACAGTGGTCTGGGCTCAGATTTTTTGCTCGTGAGAAAGGAGGAAAGGGTAGGAGATAGGGGAACAAGGTATGTGTTCATCTTAGAGCTTCGTCTCTTAACTGTTGTCTTCTTATTGTTTGGAGCTACCTATCCACTGCTACCTCTATATCTCCAGTGGCATCAACAGCTTGGTTGGTAGTGTTTGCACATGACAACAGATTTCTAGGAAACAGTTACCTGGAAGTTTTACAGAGCTGTAAGCTCACAATACTCACACTTTGTGAAATTACATAATTACCAGTATACTTTGAAATTATGATGCATCCACTTCTTTGATTGATACAGGCTGGCAACAGGCATTCAGACATGGTAGTGACATTCCTGAGCTGTAAGTCTCTGTAATTCTAAATTGTTATAAGAATTCTATGGCCACCAAATGTAAAGGAGGATTTTCATTTGATTTACTGTTCATTTCAGATTAATATTATGATAGGTTTTCATTATTGTTACTTGGAACTGAAAATTTTGGAATTATTTTGTCTGTGACATTGAGTTCCTTTCTAGATTGTTTACTGCTAGCAAAGCCTTTCCTATAGATTATATTTATAAGGGACAAGTTGGGTGTTTCAAGAGCAGAGCTGAACTACTGCAACAGGGAGATAAGTGGCCTCTCAATCATGCATAAAACTAATGTTTTATGATGTGACAAAATAAGAAAATATCTGTGCTATGTTTGACTATTTCATATTCTGGTTTGTATTTCTGCTTAAGTGCATGGAATTCAGATGAAAAAATGAACACAAAGTGTAAAACAGGAACGTTTTTAAGTCACTGTTAGGTACAAGGATTCAAATGTACTCCATGCAGAGTAGTTACATAATTTTCCCTCATGGCAAAGGTTAAGATGAGAGGGAAATTTACTTCAAAGACACATGAAATAAGAGATAGGTTAGGAGCCAAATGTTAATGGTGAGTGGAACAAGCTGGCAGGCTAGGAGAACATGCTCAGACGAGTGGTGTTGCCATCAGTGCTCCAGTCTGTTTCTGCAAGTTCAAGCATCAAAAGTAAGCCAGTCTGTGTCAGCTGTTGAAGGAAATCAGTGCTTTGTTGAAAACTACATACCTGCTTTTGTGTTCTGCCTGGAATTTAGGGGATTTAAATCTCTGGGTGAAAATTACTGTTGTAATTGTGGTTGAAATCCAGAGTTGTAATTTTGACCTTGATCGAAGACCAGTGTATGGCCTTACAAAAGTGAAGGGTAAATTTGAACAAACTTGCCTGGGCACCAGAAGATGATGTGCTGATCCAGACTTGAATTCTTTTGAACTGCTTAGAATAATAAATAATCTTGGAGGTAGGCTAAGGTGTTTTAATATCATATGATAGTGGATTATCGTGTTCAAAGAGAAATGATTTTGAACATGCTACATGAATTCTCACAAAAATACTTAATCTATATTTTTTCCTAATTTTACTATTTAGAAATGCATTGATTACATTAGTGAGTGCTAAAAATCTGGTTTATAACACTGAGTTTATAGCACAAATTACAAAACCCTGGTTATGTATGGTGCTGTGAACAGCACATCGTTCTTTATACCTTTTTACCCACATGTGGTCCCTTGGCTTGGGTTTAAAGGACTGTCATTTCTTCTCTCCTCTGTGTTTCAGGGCAGATGTTGGTGAAATACATTGTACTATTCCTGAAACTGGATTAACAAATCGGATTGTAGCTCTATTTGAACATGCAGTTCAGAGTGAAAATGGTACCCATTGTCCACTGCTATGGAGAATGTATTTGAACTTTATGGTAAGAAGAAGAGTGTTTGTTTTGTTTTACTGTATTTGGAGTTCTCATAAACACAGCTGGAATACTGCTTAGAAAAATGAATACTAAATGCTGCCATGCCTCTGTGATTTGTAAGGTGATATATTTGACTTGTACTGCTCCTTATTGTTGGGAACATTTAATTCACATGGATTAGTAGTAATAGCATCTGACAGTGTAGTCCTAATATAGATGCAGACATTGTGTCTGTCATCTCACACAGTTAAAAAGTATGTCCTAAGATACCAATAGATGTCAAGCTGCTTCCCAGTGGAGTAGACCCCAGCATCTATTGGTGCAGGAATTTGCACTTCCTGTTGAAGTTCGAGATTCCCGTCAGCTGATTTCTTCATCTCATTGTGATCCCTCTGGATGTATCAGCCACTCCTCTCAGTTTTGTGGGGTCTGCAGGCTTGCTGAGGGTGTACTCTGCATCATTAGCCAGATCAGTAACAAAGGTGTTAAATGAGATTGGTCCCAATAGCGTCCCTAGGAGTACCACAAGTCAGTGACCTGTAACCAGACTTGTTCCACAGATCACCGCCCTCTGGGCCCAGACTCTGAGACAGTTTTCTCACTGTGCATCCAGTTCTTTTGTCAAATGCTTATTTAGAAGGCTCTTACAGGAGACAGTTTCAAAGTGTCTAGTGTCTGGACATACTGAAGTCCAGATAGACAATGTCCACTGCTCTCCCCTTATCCACCTGGCCAGTCATTTCATCATGGCAGTTTATTAAGTTGGTCAGTCGTGACTTTTAGTGAATTCACACTGTCTGCTGCTGGTTTTCTTTTCACTCACGCGCCCAGAAATGGTTTCCAGGGTTAGCTGCTCTGTCACCTTCCCAGGGTACAAGGTGAGGCTGACCAGCCTGTAGTTCACTGGGTACATCTTCTTCCCTTTCTTGAAAGCAGGAGTGATATTTTATTTTCTTCAGTCTTTGGGTCCTTCTCCCAGTTGCTGTGATGAATCAAAGATTGTCAAGAGTGACCTCTCAGTGACATCTGCCAGCTCCCTCAACAGTGCAGTTCATATGCAGTTGAGGTGCAGTTCATATGCAAAATAAATGCATGGTAGGCAAAACATAGCTAAAGCTTCTCTAACTTGCCTTCAATTTTGACAGTCTTTTGAATCTTAAAAGTTATATATAAAAGTTAACTGGCATTGCAGTTTAATGCTGAAAAGCTATATTGTTTGTTTCTTCCATAGTTCCCCATGGAAGTACATAAATAAAATCAACTTTATATAGTCAGCTTTGCCATCTTGGCTTTCTTGCTTATCCAAAGTACAATATGGAAGATGAAAACACTCAAGTAATAACTGCCATTCCCCAGTGTTACTCTTCTGTTCACGTCTCCTGGTGTAATAAGTTGTCAGAGAGGGATCAGCAGTCAGAAGGCTGTGAAATAGAGAAGAGGCAGGGGAAGGAGAGATCTTGTTTTGTGTTTGAGAAGATCTCTTGTGGGGGACTGTTACTTGTGACCATTTCTACACAAATACATGCTTGTAAATATTTTATACAACATTGTATGTAGGAACGTACAACTGAATTACTGTTACTCTTTGCAAACTAATAATGACACCCCAGTATGCACAAATCCTAAAGATCACCTATTATGTATTTTATCACTAGTGCTTCATTTATGGAAGATACCTTTTTCACAAGAACAACAAGGAGTATTTCCTAGATGCTAATAAGATGGAGGAAAATACTGTTACAGTAGTAGCTTGGAATAAGTTTGTTTAGAGAAGCAAAATCAATTAGAAACATTAAAATTTTCAGATACAGTCATAGAAGAAGTTGTGATTGTTCAGTATTACCCTAAGTTCTGTAGATCTCTCTGTTTTCTCTTTGCTGATGAAACATGCATTAGGTAAGTGGACAGGGATGTGGGCTGGAATCTGGCTTGAACTGCCAGGCTCAAAGGCTTGAAGCCAGCAGCATGAACTCCTGCTGCAGGCCAGCTACTGGATTGATACTGGGACCAGTGCCCTTTAACATCTTTGGTAATGATCTGGATGATGAGAGTCTGTACCATCAGCAAGTTTGCAGCCAGTACAAAATCAAGAGGAGTGGCCAAAGCACCATATTCTGCTTTGGGTCTGTCCAGGTTCCTTTGAATAGCTGAGAGTCCTTGTTCTCTTACCTGTCTTACAAGTAGAGCCCTGAAGCTCCTTTAAGACATCTGAAGAGTGTAACCCGACAAATTACATAGCTACCATAATGTATAATAAAAAGGATTCCTCAGCAGAAGAACATTGAGCTTTTCAGCAATTGTTTGTCTCAGAAGTAATTATTTCAGCTATTACTGCACTGAAGTATGAACTTTTTTTTATCACACAGGCTTCACTAGGAAAAAAAGAAAAAAGTAAAGGATTGTTTTATAAAGCCCTTCAAAACTGTCCTTGGGCAAAGGTAAGCACAGAAAACAGGTAAACTTGTCATCATACTTCAATTTTTGAAGTTCTGTATTTGAAGAAAAAGTTAATCTTTAGTAGTTGTTGTAAGGAGTTATATGCAAATGAAAGGAAAGGTTTCTGAGGAAGTAATGTTATGATTTTCTGCAAATAAAAGATGCATCTTAAATGGAAACATGGTCAATAGTCAGTGCTGTTTGTTTTTCAGGACAGAAAGGTGTTGCATTGAGGCATGGCAGTAAGAAATCCTGTGTCATGTAGAAATTATTGAGTCTTTCAGACTTTTATCATGAGCATGGTAGTATCAGAAATACATAGCCAAATTAGAATTTATTTATGTAATAATGTATAAAAATTGAGGAGAACCTGCAACTCCTCAGGTAATGTCTATATATGCTGCAAATGCTCCAGTGTCTCTTAACCTCCATTTTATCTTTTTGAATAAAGTTACTCAGTAAGAGCTGGAAAAGACTTGATTAAACATCTACTTGGCTGTCACTGTAGGAGTACTAATTCTGTTTATATTACTTGTAAGAATACATGATATTTCTTATGTTCTTGCTACAGAGTTGTTGCTGTCTACTTACTTCTTTATACTGCGTTTGTTGCTAGAAAGGTAGCACAGAAAATGTTCTTGTTCTCTTTCCAGGTACTCTATATGGATGCAGTAGAGTATTTCCCTGATGATCTGCAAGAGACGCTTGATCTAATGACTGAAAAAGAATTGAGAGTGCGGGTACCTATGGAAGAGCTGGATCTACTACTAGAGATTTAAAAGAAGATTGTAGCAGAGTAGAGGAAGTACAGAAGCTGCTTCCAACACTAACAATTAGATCCTTCTCTTTTCATATAGGAACTCTGTTGGGACTTGGGTACTATGTACTTGGTATTTGTTTTGTTGTTAAATGTTTTATATAAATTCCTATCAAAATGGAGTTCTACTACCTGCAAGTATTCTGGAATCAAGGACTGCATTTTGCTCACAACAATGGATCCATTTCTCTGAAGTATTGCTGGCTCCCACAGAAGGATACCCTCTTTAAATAGTCTCCTGTTGGAAGTTGTGTGCACTTCTTATTCTGTTCTTTGAAATTACATTCCCTAGGGTTCAGTAGAGGTTCAGTACATGCCAACTATGGCTTGGTGAGCAGCACAGGAAATAAACATCTGCCAAATGGATGCTCGACTGTCTCCACTTGGCAGACTTCAGTAATTTCCTTCAGCGTGGTATGCCTGTGTATATGTAACTGCCAAGTCAAGTAGCCATTACATCTGTATGTATACTGTGAGTAAAAGCTACATTTTTGTTTGAGCAGGCACCTATTTTGGTATGCTTTGACAGATGACCATTTTAATATAAATCTTTCTGAAAAATATACCTGAATATTTGACAATTCAAAAGTAACTTGTTTTTTACTTATTAATTTAATAGAACTCGAGTGTATTAAAAATGAAAACATGCCCATAATGCATCTCTAAGCACCTCACTTCTAAACAAATGTTTGTAATTGATTACTTACTTTGACTCAAATCCAGGCAATTGTTGTAAGAGAAGTAGAGGTTTGATCTGTATTTGATTCTCATCAAGAAGGCAGAATCTTCAATGATTATTTAAAAAGTAGCTTATATTCCAAGAGACTTTTAGCAAGCTCCTAGAGAAGTAATATGAAATATGGTAGCAATTTATATTATGAAATATGGTAACAATATGTTACACATTTGTTTTGTAAAACAGAACATGCTGAAACATGGAAAGGATTGTTTAGCATCCCTACTCTTGAGACCCAAAGACTTAGAAACTGGATTTGCATCTGAAACAAGTACACCTGTAGCCACAGAATACCCAAAACTGCTTCAGACATTTTTCATGAGAAAACTAGTTGTCACTAGCAGCACTAAAGCAATTGGGCTCATCCAGCTGGTAAGATCCTATTACTCATGAAGCTATGTCTGGACCAAGATGTATAACTTCTAGCTCATGTCTGTCACCATGATACAAGATAGAATGCATTTTAGTTCAGGCTGCATTTAATTTATTCCTTCTAAAATTATTTTAAATATTGCAGGAAATATGTATAATTTTAAATGGCATTACAGCACTTCTGAAGAGCCTTATAATATTGATGAAGTTGGAAGTGGTGCTGGTTTTGCTGTATCAATTCGTCTTTGTGAAAAATATTGTTTATTTTTTAAATCTTTACTTTCTACAAAAATGACAGAGCTCCTGAATGGGAGGTAGAAGTTACTCTGTACCCTGAACAGTAACATGACAAATTATGCCTGTGTTTGTTAATGCTTTCCCATCTCACAGCAGAATGCTATTTCCTCTAAAGCTGTGAAAGGGCCATGGGAGGGGAGAAGCTTGATTGTACTCCTGCTTAGTCACAGAAGAACCCAGGTTGAGAGGGACCTTGAAAGATCATCTGGTCCAACCTTTTGTGGGACAGGGAGCCTAGATGAGATGAACAAGCTCTCTCTGCATTGACATTTGAAAACTTCCACTGATGACTTCTGTATCCATCACTTTTCTGTTGTTCCGTGCATCCTGTCCCAAGTCCTTTCCTTTGCAGTTTCTCCCAAAGCAGCACTTGGGCTGCTTCCTTGCTTTTGATGGTCAGAGGCTTCCTTGAGCAAGTCCTGCCTTTTAATTCAGACCCCAGTAGCTTTCCTGTCCTTGTGGGGAAGATACTTGCTGTTCACTTTCTCTTGATATTTATTACTTCTGTCTTCATCGTCAAGTTCAGAAACTCTGGCAAAAGTGGAAGTAGGTAAATTCTGCTGCAAAAGCTAAGAACTGAATTTTCAAACATGCGTTTTTCAGTTCCTGTGGTGGCAAACAGGGTCCTAGAACAGTCCTTGAGTTCATTTAATGCAATGCAGCTGTTCTTCAGGGAGCTGAACACATCTCTTTGTGGCTGTTGCTTTGAGCCAGCAATAACAGCCACGTCCCAAATAAAAAGTGCCTTGCTTGCCACATGTCATAAAGCTCTTCAGCCCCTCAAGCAACAGTGAGATCAACTGCCATGATTGGAAAGTGCTAAAAAATCCCTAGCTTTTTATGACCTTTCCAAGGAGACAGATCTCCTAAGGTTTATAAGAATGGGTAATAAAACTTGTTTTTCTAGCTCCAGATGAAAAACAATTCTATTTCAGGATTCCTGTCATCCAGATTAAATTCAAGGATTCCATTAATCTGTAGGGTTCATTTTTAACAATGAGCCACATAATTTTTACATAGAAAAATAAAATCTCTTGGCCCTGCTGCTGCCATTGTTGTCGGTTCACTGACAGTGAGCAAAGGCATGGCTCTGGGTGTAACTCTCCACCGGCTGTTGCTGGCCTGCATTTGCTCCCACAGAAAGTTCCCAGAACAAAGACTGCACATTGCATAACTGGTTTGCATGTGGAACTTTTATAAACCTTAAAGATCACATGTACAAAATTTGGAACTTAATTACATAGAATTTAACAAGGCCTTCTCAGAAGTGTACTACACAGGACACTTCATAAGCAGTATATGCATGGCTGCAGCTGAGCCAATAGACACCTAGCAGAATTGTGTAGAGGGAAAGAAGTCCAAGTTCTGCTCTAGAACACCAAGCATGGGAGATATAGTTAGAATTCCTTTGTGCACAACTGCTGCATGCCAGACCCTGCACCTCTAGCACTGGTGCTGGTGCATTATGAGTGTGCACATCCTGCCATGGAACCTGTAACTACTGCGTTGGTTCTTTTCAGAGAGATTCTCTAGCTTGGATGTTTATCTAATGAACTGAAACCCTTTTGGGAAAAACAAATTTATAAACTCTAATCTAACAAGTACCCTATCCAAACACGTTTAGATGTTTAATGTAAGACTGCTAATGAGCATCCATCTTGCTCTCTTGTAAGCTACAAGTGCTAGAAATCGGTAGCTTTAAAGTGTATCTCAGTGTTACTCAGGGTTGCATACTTGTCATTGATTTTCATATATAAATGACTGATATACATGACACTGAGGTTACTCAAAAGTGACACTTGTCCTAGTTAGCCCCTAAAAAAAGATACAAGAAGGTAATCAAGAACAGCAGCAGTGCTAGAGGTAGTTGTAAGAGACTGCCATGCCTAAGGAGGATTGAGAGTTGGGGCACCTGCACTGCTCCCTCCTCATGTGGTGTAGGTCACTGAGACAAGCACTTGGGTCACCAGCACTTTTCTTGAAAGTCAGAGAACGCAACAGACAGTTCCGTGTAAATAGCAGGGCTTTGTCACCAAAACAATTCAATTCAAATAAATGTTTTATTGGGAAGTGAAGTCACACTGACTGAAAACCCACAACCCACCAGCTTTTAACCTGTTCGTGAATGCAAACTAGCTGTGTGGTTTTACACAAGACTCATCAACACAGAAAGTTCTGTACAGTTCCCAAAGAGACAGATGACTTAAAGATACAGTCCCTCAGGGGTTCCCTCTTGCTTTTTATAGAGAACATTCTCTTTAGACTTTTTGAAATCTTCATTTGTTACTTTCATTCTCCGTTCCCTCAAAGCCATCAATCCAGCTTCTGTACAAATTGCCTGCAACACAGGAAGCAAGAACAGTTACGCCTTCCCTGCAACCCCTTCAAACCACACCCTGAAAAACAGCTGCATCTTCCTACTGCTCCAGTAACGTAGAAGTGAGGTGTGTTAACAAAGTCTACATTCTTAAGTTTGATACTGTTCTGTAGCACTGAAGCAGGCTGAATAAGGCCAGATGAGTGTGTCCAAAAGGACAGAAGTAGTCAAGAGTTACACTTCCCTGATGGGTAGCTTTGTAACAACAGTAATTTCCCTCATGCAAGGACAGACACATCCAGCTGCATGATCCTTCTGCAGGGAGGTGACAGTAGTGTCAAGTTGGTTTAAGCTCATGAATGGTAACTGTAGCAAGGGCTCTATCTGCTTATCCTGTACTGCCTTAAGTAGTGTTTAATACCTTGCACACAATTCCACATTTGCCTTTTAGTTTCTACTTTGCTACTTTAAAATTTCAAATTCAGGTAACACAGGTACATACTCTTACCAACACAAGCTACCTCACAATTACGATTCTGTTAATTTCCCATTTGTAAAGCAGAGTACCTGGCACTCATAAAAGGTACTTTAAACCATTCCACCTTCCCTCAGTGATGTAAACACAAAAAATTGGTGAACAGTTTAAATGACAATAGTTTTGGATGCAGCAAAAATGAGATTTGATTTTTGCTTTGAAGTATAAACAATGGTGATGTGCACTGACCTTAATATCCGCACCACTGAGATCATCTTTTGCCATGATCAGCTCATCCAAAGTCACATCATCTGCCAACGTCATCCTGCTTGTGTGAATCTGAAAGATTCGTTTCTTCGTCTTTTCATCAGGTAGCGGGAACTCTATTTTCCTATCAATACGTCCTGTGCAAAACAAATATTCAGTCTTAGGTTTTTTGCATGCAGCTGTTGGAAACAGCAGGAAGAACACCTGAAGGGTTTGACTGACAGTAGTTCTTAAGCTGAAGCATGTCCAGAGAAGGGCAGTGGAGCTGGTGAAGGGTCTGGAGCACAAGTCCTATGAGTAACAGCTGAAGGAACATCTGGGGCTGTTTAGTCTGGAGAAAAGGAGGCTCAGGGATGACCTTATCACCCTCTACAACTGCCTGAAAGGAGGTTGTAGGCAGGTGGGGGTTGGTCTCTTCACCCAGGTAACAGGTCAAGAGAAAATGGCCTAAAGTTCACATGGGGAGGTTCAGATTGGATTTAAGGAAAAAATTCTTCATGGCAAGGGTTGAAAAAGGTCGCTCAAGGAAGTGGTGAAGTCACCATCCCTGGAAGTGCTCAAAAGAGATGAAGAAGTGGCACTTGGGGATGTGGCTTAGTGGTGGAATTGGCCATGTTAGCTTAATGGTTGGACTCAATGACCTGAAAGGTTCTTTCCAACCTAAACAGTTCTGTGATTCTTCCTACCACAATGAATCATGTCTTGGAGTAGAAAGCAAGGTCAGACTATCTCTTTCAATTCTGGCATAGTATTATCTCCTCTGTACTCTAACAGCACTGGGTTTGAGCTGAAGGGTCTAAAGCTAAACAATGACAAAACCAGACCAAACATATACCTCAGTAACTTCATACCGTGGCAGTATTTCAGCTTATTCTTTTGATCTCTGTTGTTTTCTACCTTCTACAGTTTAACAGACACCACAAACATACTGTGCTTTGGTACATTTTTAGTGGCCATTTAGAAATACTACCTGTGCCTGTTCAAGTTCAATATGTCTCCCTCACTCATCCCCCAAATGGCAGGAGTGTGCCAGGCCTGCTTTCCTGGCACCAGGATCCAGGCTGTCTCTGGTAAGGCCTAGACTCTCACCCCCAAAACACAGGTGGTGCTGCTCTGCCTTCCCCAGCTGCTGCAGGTGTGCTGCTGCTGCTGCTGCACACAGCTAGTTTAAAAATTACTTAAAATGGCTGTGCCATCTTGGTAGAAAGGAAGAATATTCAAATTGTTTTTGTATATGTAAAGGAATTAATACATTTCTTCTGTTCCAAATATTTTCCTCCTATTTAGAAGCTTGTGAATGGGTTCTGATTTCAAAAGATGCACCAGCACAGATGAAATGATGAATAAGAACAAACTTGCAGTCTTTTTACCAGCCTGTGTTTGTCAGGTTATGACAAGTCCTTTCACAAGAAAAGTGGCTGAAGCATACACAGCAGGGAAGTCCCTTACCTGGTCTAATTAAAGCTGGGTCCAGTGTTTCTATTCTGTTTGTAGCCATGATAACTTTAACATCTCCCCGAGAGTCAAACCCATCCAGCTGGTTCAGCAGCTCCAACATTGTGCGCTGGATCTCTCTCTCGCCCCCTGAATTTGAGTCATACCTTTAAGAAAAAAAAGCCAGAAAAAGCCCTAAGTAACTGAGACAAAGGTACAAACAACAAGGGTAGAAAGGTACTTTGTTCGTAAATATCCATAGGAGATTTAAATTAAAAATTTAATGTTTATCCATAAACAAAACATTGGTTTTCAGAATCACGTTGTGACATCTAGGTAAGTAAAGAGACATTGAACTATTCTTGTAGTTGTGGAATGTAGCAGCCATCATGTGAAGGAAATCTGGTTTTTTTCCATGTTTATTATATATTTGGAAATATCTTCTTCCTACCTAACAAAACCAATATAAAAAAGGAAATAACCTAATTCTTAAAAGCACGTACATCCATACATAAGGCAGCAGTTGGCACTTCAGTCTAGTGGCACTTTAGGCTGGTGGCCATGTAGCAAACATGTATAAGCACCTTTTAATTTATTTAAAAAAAACCTGAATACTTTAAAGACTATTTGCATTGGACAGTTCCAACAAACCTACAGAATTTTCAAAGTAATACAGTTTGGATATGGGCTGAACAACAGTTTAGTGTGGCACAAGCAATGCTTCTCCGTGACATACACTGTGTAACCTGTAAAATACTCTCAAAAAGTATTTAGCCACCTATTTGAGAGGCAAACAACAAATGGATATATTCTACATTAAATATTCTGCTTTACCATTGAATGACTAAAGCCAATTACTGTATATGGACTTGCAGCTAGAGGATCCCATATACAAAGAGTCTCTTTCTGATTTTGACGCTCCCTCCTAGAGATGCTGCTATGTAGCAAGAGAACAGAGGTTATCTCTGGTCATGTCTATTTAGTATGAAAAGGCTGTGATATTGTGTTTCCACAGAAGTTATTTGAAGTGTTACTTGTTACAAATGCTTACGTCAAAGCAGCGTATGCAAATGGTAGCAGAGCAAAGAAACTGAGTCTCAGTATGGCTGCAAAAGAAGTGTTTCTAGAAAAGCTTTTGTTGCCCCTGGCAATCCCTGTGTGCGCAGTGGAGCTCAGCTGCTGTACCTCTTTGTACCAATTGCATCAATCTCATCGATGAAGACGATGGACGGGGCGTGCTCTTCAGCCACGCGGAACAGCTCGCGCACGAGCTTTGGGCCATCACCCAGGTACTTCTGGATGAGCTCTGAACCAACCACTCTCAGGAAGGTTGCTGATGTTTGGTTTGCCACTGCTTTGGCGAGTAAAGTTTTGCCTATTTTTAGTTAGAAAGAAATATTGTAATTAGTTTGCAGAGAAGGAAAGAGAATGAAAAAAGTGCCCTAACAAAACAATTGTATGAAAATTGTGACAGACTTGGCAATGCTTTAAATGCTAACCAAGTGTAAATTATTTTACTTGTGTTATCTCAGCATAGATGTTACTGAACTGGAAGATACCTGTGCCAGGTGGGCCATACAGAATGACTCCCTTGGGTGGCTTTATACCCATCTCTTCATAATATTCAGGGTGGGTGAGAGGAAGCTCCACAGACTCCTGAAGCACAAAAAACACAAACATGTTTTTATAAGACTGAGTGGTCTCCAACAAAGATCTGTAGGCACCTTCAGCAATAATGAAAGCAGTGAAGGCAAGAAGAACTTGACTGATTTCAAGACAGACATTGAACAGCATAGCTCTCTGTTGCCTCCAGTTCTAAGGCAGACAGCTACTGTATCTGCACAGGTCTTTTTATTTTTTCTACTTGATGGGTGGTAGAGCAGCAGTGAACATTCCCCCTCCTCCATCCTCATGCATGATTCCAAATTTAGAGCCCTGGAGTTCCTGAACCCCAAACACCCATGGATGACCTTGAGGCCAGGGAACCCTTTATGAAAGAGTGCCTTCTATAAAAAGTTACAAGATATCATAGATTTTAAGAGTATTTGTAGTTTTAGACACCTACCTAGAACAAAAGGGTTGAGTTTTGGTAAGGTTCAGGCAGAGTTCTGCTGGTAGAGAATAAACCAACCAACCCAACACACCCCAACCAAACAACAAACAAATGCAAAAACAAAACAAGCAATTGCCCTGAGAGACTAAATCCTTAGATTGGATGGCATCAGACGTTCAACATAACCTCTGCAGTTTTTACAATTAAACTCTCATCTTGCACCAATTGAAACTTTACATGTTGCAAAGTAATAAGCTATTAGAGAGGTTTAATGAGCTCTGGGCTCTATAGGTTCCTGAGCAACTGTGAAAGGTTCCTGTGCACACACTCTGGTGATCCACTTAAAAGACTGAGGTCCACAAGTCTGCCTAGTGAAATCTAATGAAGAAATGCACTACAGAAAGATAAAGTACACCACTACAGGAACTGCAGCCAGTCCTGCTGTTTCCACTCTCAGCTCCTAACATAACAGTTACGTTGCTGGCTTAACTGTAAATGAGTACAACTGAATACCTTGATTTCTTGAATTTGGTTGTCAAGGCCACCAATATCAGCATATGTTTCTTGAGGAGCTTTCTCCACTTTCATCACAGTCACTAAAGGGTCTGTGTCATCCATCAGGACTCCTATCACAGCATGAACCTAATTCAAGAATTAAGAGTGATCAGAGAAGACAAGCAGCATTTTTAATACAAGTTGAAGTCTAATCCCTATGCCCACTTATTTAGGTGTGTGAAATAAACAGCATTCTCTCTTCCTGTGGTCTTCATAAAAAAAAGGCCAGTTAAAAACAGTACAAGAACTTGTAAGAAACTTGATTTTATAAAAACAACTCACCTTATGATTTAGCAAAACAGAGCAGCCTGGCTCTAGCAGGTCCTTGTCCACAAATGACAGAATACTGACATAGTGCTCTGATCCCACTGATGTGGACACAATGGCATGGTTGTCATCAATGATCTCCTCCAAGGTACCCACAGACATCGGTGTTCCTCTCAGATCATCCACCTTGGACCTTTCTTCCTGTTGTCAAGAAGAATCCAAGAAAAAATGGAACAACACAGGTAAAAACATTCTTGTACAACACTGGCTCAACAATTCAGACAGAACATAGCAGAACCAGTCTTTCCTATTGTTCTACTGCCCCAAAAACACAGAGGTCAGTAACAAAACCCACTATTAATTTAGTCCTACCCTATGGCCGCCATTTATGTGGATGTGAATAACTGGAATCTTCTTTCTCTGTTGATGGGTATCTGCGAGCTGCACTTTGACAGAGCATTAAGAAACAAAAAACTGTCATGGCTTCATCTGTAGTGAACCATGCTTGGTCTAAAACAATTTAGCCAATTAATGAGGAATTGTAATAAACCTCATATGTTTGTATCAACTGGCACACTGGTGGTTCTTTATTTCCATTGCTCTGGTATGAAGTAGTTCACATTAATTGAGAGCCTTTACTGTTTAAAAGTAACAGTTCACCCAAACCTCACCTCTTGTTTTTCTTCCAAAGGTTTCATCTGTTCTTGATTTCTGATAAACTCTTCCTCCATTAAGAGGTAATCTTTAATTCTCTCCAATTTCAACAACTTGAGTCTGCACTGTGTGTGAGGAGTCACTGTAAACAAAGCAAATTCACAGTATTTTAGAACAAGTTTGACATGGTACCAATTAACCACTAATTCATTACTAAAAATCCTGCTTTATTTTCCTGACTGTAACTTGTACCTTACTTGTCCCACTTGTAACTCCAGGTGAAAAACAGATTTAATATTTCCCCTGCAGTTTTCCTCAGTTATATTTTTCTTTCTCTTACCTGGGAATTCGTAGGCTGCATCCTGCAAAACAATAATCTTACTCTGTGAGGGGCTTTTTAAATGTTAATTAGAAATAAAATTACATTTGGCATTGTGTTAGTGACCTCCAGAGGCAGATCACGAGGAGAGAAGAGCTCTGTACTTCCAGAAGAGCGGACAGTCTGCAGCACTGCAGGAGAGGCAGATTGCTTACCCAGGGGGAGTTTGCTGGCAGCATCTGGTCCCTTGGTCTTCTTTTTCTTTTTCCCCACTCTGGTTGGAACTGGAGGTTCATATTTTTTCTTCTTATCCTTAGTCATAAAAAGAATTCCGTAAGAAGAAAAAAAAATCGGGGTAATAACAACGAAACAATACACATAGGTGTTAAGTGCACAGACTAAAAAAGAGCTCAAGGTGAAGGACTTCATAACAAAACTTTCTTCTTATGATCTGTAGCAAGAAGCCCAAAAGAAACATGACTCTTATTTTTTTAAAAATGCTCAAATATTTCTTCTCCTGCTTATTTTACATCCCTCTTTCCAATTTAAACTTCTGCCAGTCTTCAGTGAATACAGGACATGGAAGGCTCAAGCCTGAAGTAAATCATAAACAAAACTAATAGATGAGACAATGTGAAAAATATTGACTCTCCACCTTCTGCTGCACTTCAGACACGTTCAGTTTCCCAGCCTAGACACTGCTTGCCATGTACATTGTACTTTCAGCTCCACAGGAGACCAGGGAGGCCACAATATGAAGTACACTCCTACTGCAGATGACTGTGCGATGTCACTTTCAAGCCAACAACAGTTCCTTAAGTGACACCTTGAAGGCATCTAGTCTTTCCTAACCCTGGCACATTTATAGTTTTATTTTTTTAAAAAACAAATCACTGTTAAGAAATTTCAGATTTTCTTAAGCTCTCTTTTTGTTTATGAACAACACCTATTATCTACAATGTACACCCAGGAAAGACTTTCATCAGAGCCAGCAAGACCATAATTTTATGCAGTTCCAAATATAACAATAATTTTTAAAAAGTAAATTTAAAAAGCCTATTACAGCCAGGTTCTGTAGCAGCGCACTCGTAGTTCATTCTGTAAGTATTTATCTGGATTTCAGTTACCTTGTCATCCTTCTTGCTACCACCAGGACCATGTCCACCACTCTGACTTTGTCCCTAGACAAAAGGTAAAAAAAACAAACGACAAAAACCTAAATATATGTACAGTTCTATGAATCAAGAAGCCTACGAGCAATTCCGCGTACAGAAATCCCGTAATTGGATTTCTCCTGTCTAAACAAAGCGCTAACACATTCCAGCTTATTGTCCAAAAGTAAAAACAAGCGTCCGATCCGGCCCGGCCCCACCGCCCGCGCTCCCCCCCTCGCCGGGCCGCGGCCTGGAGACGCCGGCGGTGACTCCGCAGAACGCCGGGCGCTGGCGGCGGAGCCCGAAGGGGCGCGGCGCCCGACTCGGCGCTGCGGGCAGAACCGCGCTATGCGTCCCCCGAGGCAGCGCTCGGTGCCGTCCCGGGCCGGGGGGGCTGAGGCCGCTCTCACCATCGCGCCGCGACCGCCCTGAACCGCTCGGACCGCACCCCAACGGGCCGCAGCCGCGTCACTACGGGCAGCGGCGAGGGACACGCGAGCGGGCGGGGCCGAGCGCGGTCCCGGGCAGCCGCGCGGGTGCGGTGCCAGCAGCGGCCCGCGGGGGGCGCCGTGCGCCCGCGGTGTGTCTGGGTGCGCGGGTACGCGAGCGGCGCAGAACTGCAGCGGAGGAACGAGAGCGTAAACCTTCATGCCTTGTATTTAAAGTTACAGGGGTTTTTTTTCCCCTAGACTTCCTTCCATCTCTTGCATCAGCTAATCAATATAAAAACATTCTCGTGTGTGCTGTAAGAATTTTTTGCTTGTGGCAGCACTTTAAGAACATGGGTAAAGTTTTCAGGAAGTCCTTCCCTCCACAAAAACATAACTTTTATACCTAAACTGAGTTCTAGTGGTCTGTGGTATTCCTGGGGAAATGCAATAGGAACTTTCAGTGTCTGCTTTTGACATTTCCAAAGGTGAAGCCTGAACTCAAGCAGGTGCCCGATCCCGAACCAAAGCCAGTTTTGGGTCATGCCTGTTTTGCACCATTTCTTTGCACCAGAGGTCCTGTCCTTGTGCGGGGCCGCAGCAGCTGCTCTGCGTCTGCCCACCAGAACCAAAGCTCCTGTCTCCCCCTGGGGGATCTGCAGATAATTCCTCTGCTTTGGGCTGAAAGAGCATCATTATCAGCAGAAAGGTTACAGTCAAGATGAGGGCATAGTCTAAAAATACTTACAGCCTGCTCTCACCCAGTTAACCAGCATATAGATTATATTTACATCTGTGATAATTGATAAAAGATTCGTGTTAATCACAAAAGCATTGGGGGTTGTATAAACCAGAATACTAAGCTCTGAAGTGAAGCATGGACACTAGATAAAGGAAATTATATGATAGAATCATTCTGTTTAGAATCATTATGTTATGTTATGTTATGTTATGTTATGTTATGTTATGTTATGTTATGTTATGTTATGTTATGTTATGTTATGTTATGTTATGTTATGTTATGTTATGTTATGTTATGTTATGTTATGTTATGTTATGTTATGTTATGTTATGTTATGTTATGTTATGTTATGTTATGTTATGTTATGTTATGTTATGTTATGTTATGTTATGTTATGTTATGTTATGTTATGTTATGTTATGTTATGTTATGTTATGTTATGTTATGTTATGTTATGTTATGTTATGTTATGTTATGTTATGTTATGTTATGTTATGTTATGTTATGTTATGTTATGTTATGTTATGTTATGTTATGTTATGTTATGTTATGTTATGTTATGTTATGTTATGTTATGTTATGTTATGTTATGTTATGTTATGTTATGTTATGTTATGTTATGTTATGTTATGTTATGTTATGTTATGTTATGTTATGTTATGTTATGTTATGTTATGTTATGTTATGTTATGTTATGTTATGTTATGTTATGTTATGTTATGTTATGTTATGTTATGTTATGTTATGTTATGTTATGTTATGTTATGTTATGTTATGTTATATCATGTTATATTATGTTATGTTTTCCGAATAAGTTGCATCTACTACAAGCATCCAAAATCAGACTTCCCAATAGCCCTTCCTGCCTTTGTCTAATCAATGCTGCCTGTCTCAAGGACCAGACTCCACTGGTGCTTATCTACAAAGGCCAGATGGTTATCTGTGCAACTGACTATCGCCGGAGATTTGTGAATTGGGATAGGGATGTTTATTCGACCACCACTGCTTGCCTGGCAAAATGATGACAGCTAAAGAAACAAAAGTTATTGATTACGGCGGGAAACCATAGTATAAGAAGGGGCCACGGGCCGGGGTTCGGTGGAGCGTGGAGTGGGCGGTGACCCCTCACGTTCCCCAGCGAGCTGCTTGCTCTGTCTATATCCAATAAAGAAATCTAAATTTTGCTAAATACTGAGACTTTTGTCTCTCATTTATAACACATCCATCACTCTTTTTAGTGTAGAGGTCAGAGCATTTGTGAAGAGGCTTTAGTTTACAGAAGACACTAGGATGTGGGATTGTTTTGCCTTGATGTTGTTTTTTTCTTTCACAGTTTCTCTAGAATTCCTGTCTGAGTAGGGAACTTTATTAATGTAACTGGCTGAGCTATGTAGAAAGGTGTGAGGTTTTGATAATTTATTTTAGTTTGGTTCCATTTGCTCACAAGGGTTACTGTTGTGCACTGTGGATTTAATTTGACTTTTCTATTGTTTTTATCGTTTTATAAATTAGCTGCCTTTTTGTTACATATCAGCTGTTCTGTAACTTTTAAGGACATTGAAATGAAATTAAATATAAAAGGTATTCTTTGCTTTAATAATATTCACTTTTTGGAGTTTACAGTCTTACAGGATTGCATCTGTATTTCTTTTAACCTTACAGTGTAAAGATGCTAGAACATTCTTTCCCTCACACAATTTTTCCTCCCTTTAACCTCTCTTTAGACTAAGATATACCCACATTTATTTCAAATTATACCTGTAATTGATAGTTCTGCTTATGATTGAGAATTCTTATCACTTTTTCCTTTGGAGAGCCTGATTTTAGTGCCATGTAGCTTTGCAGACATTTTAACTGAGAGGATTATGGCATAACTGGTAGGGGTGTAGGATGAATGTAAAAGCTGAACTTTCCATTTATAAGCTGACAAGACAAAGCTGTGACAGCCTATCTGGTTTTGTAGTATTAATAAATATTAGGAAATTATATATGGGAGCAACTGTAAAAGGATGTTGTCAAGATTGTCTCCTAGCTCATTCACTTAAAGACACGCTATGGAAAAGCTGTGACAGAACACATGAACTGCAGAAAGGAAACACTGTCTTTGGGGTGTTCTGGTTAATGGTTTTCAGTTCTTGGGGTGAATAGTGCTGGCAAACTGGAAGTGAAATAGAAACGTAGTTCTGTAACCTGGCTGCTTGCCTTAACTTTACACATCCAAAATTTTGGTTTGGTTGCAGAGTACAGATAATGTCAAATTAGGAAGTCTAAACAATAAATATTGTATAAACAATAAAAAGTATTCAAGTGTCTCCAATTTCTAGGGCTATGCTTACTAGAAAAAAAACAAAAACAAAAGAGTGAGCAGGGGTAACAGGAAGGAACGCACAGTCCTTGTTTGTTAAAGATGAACATAGCCTCAGGGACATCAAAAAGCTCATCATATCAAAAAATACCAAGACTTGTTCAGAGACAGTGGGATTTTTGTGTTTTGTTTTTAGTTAGTGTTTTCTACCCCTCTTCTTTATTCTTCAGTAAGCCTACTGCTGATCTTTTAGGCATATTGTAAAGCCCCCAGCTCTGTTCCCAGGCCTTTGAGGAGGAAGAGGGCAGCTGAGGGCTGGGGGAATACTGGGTTTGGGATTAGTAAATAGCAACGAGGTTTATTTTCCCTTGGCACACACAGGAAATTACGAGGATTGCTTATGTTGAGGTCAATTTGTCTTTCTTAGTACATATCTAGCTGCCTAGAGCTTTTTATGTTTGCATAAAATGAACCTACAGATTGGAAAAATATAAATCTTGCTATTGCAGCTACATATAGTGGGTCGTGTTTTCAAAAGCTGCAACTGGACTCCCTCTTTTCATAAATGGGCTCTGAACTTACATCACCTTCAATAAATGAATAAAAATGAAAGGGTTTAAGGACCATTGGGATTTTTTTTTAAGTGTGTATGTGTCAAAGTACCAAATTAACCATTAAAGTTCTCTGCTGCTTACAAGTTATTCAAACAGTTTAGAAGTGGAAGGTATTCATACCGCCTCCTAACTGGCAAGTAAAATCATGAAGGATAATTATTAGCAGGATACTAACCCTTGTGAGCTCCTCACAGAAACAAGTCAGCAAAGATTCTCTCCCAAACTTGGAATAAGGCTTCTCAACTTCTGGAAAAGTCTTTTACTTTACATTGTCCATCCATGGAACTATGGACATTACTTTTAAAATTAAGGTGCTCAAACAGGTGCCTGATATCAGGCAACATGATTGCTTCCTCCTTCTCCCATCACCAAGACTCAAATATGGTTTTAAAAATAGGAATGTCACCTTCACCTCCACTGTTTTTCCTGAAGTCTGTACTGTACATTTCAGTTCATTTTCAGAAAGGAGTGGAAACCAGCAAGCTTCAGCCCTAACTACATCAATGGCTCTTAGCTAAAACCCCTTTGATGTGAATTATTGAGTATTCACAAAGATGACATTTCCTTAGAAAAGATTCACCTGATGTTTCATTACTCAAATCATCAGTTCTCTTGTCTTCCTTGACACGTTGTTGTGTTTTGCAGCTCTGAAGGGCTGTGGTTTTTATGCCTTCCTGGTGTTCTGTGCCTTGCTCCCAGTGTGGATAGGAGCAGCTTCAGCCACCTCTGTAGTGACTCTGCTGTGTCCTCAAGGCGCAAAGAGCTCTCCCCCTGCCTCTGTTTCTTTGTGATGGCCAGGCTACTACCCAAGGGAAGAGAGGAAACAGGAAATGAAGGCATCTTGCTAATTCCTCGTTTCACAGGAGAGCCCAGAGAGATGCCCATCTTTAGTGCAGCTTCATGGCTGTGGATTAGCACCAAGCAGCTGTAGCAGAGTGGAAGGCAAGGGCTGCAGCCATGAGCTTATCCCACTAAAACAGCAATGCGTGCTCCCACCATTGATGGTACCAAAGACTCCAGTGAGACTCTTCAGCTGCTCGAATTGAAGCAATTGCAAAAGTGGACAGATTCTACTGTTCATTGGAAAGGACATGCTAAGATAGAGGAGGAGTCCTTACACTCTCACTTCCTAAACAATTTGAAAACTATATTTTCTGCATGGCTACAATCCGGATGAAGTTCATGTTCTTGGATATGCCATCCTCCATTTACGTAATCTGAGTTGGCATTTATTATATTCCTAAACATATTTATCCATAGTTTACTGTTGTAAAATTTCACTTCTTGGCAGCAACCACATTAAAGCAATATTTAGGTATATTAAAAATTAATTGTCTTGACAGCATTAGCTACAGACTTGCTTTGAAGCTTTGATTACTACAGTATTGTTTAGAACAAGGTCATATATGAAAGGTTGCTGACACCATTCTTTAAAAATAGCTGATGCACTTAATTTTAACAATAACTAGTTTAAGAGGTTTAGTATTTAAACTTGGAGTACATGGTAACATTTTCCGTGAAAACAGAATTAAGTTTTTTTCATCCACATGGAAAGGCAATATCTTACTGGACACATGAATCTTAATTCTCCAATATAAGGGACAACTATGAAGGGTAACTTAGGAGACTGTTAAGTGTCACAAACCACCTAAAGAGAATGTATAAAAACAGTAGTAGGGCTGCACATATTTTTTTGGTTTTCTTGGCCCTATACATTGGACCATGGCCAATGGGTGAACATGTACTAATCCCCAGAAGGCTGCAGGGCTGGGCAGATGGAAGCAGGAAGGATTGTTCTCTAAACACGGAGCTTCTGCACGGAGTGGACAAGGTCGGTGTCATCAGCCAGAGTAACTTCCATGCTGCACTGTATAAATGTGTTCCTTGTTATCTGCTGGCTCTTCTCCAAGAGCTACAGCTACAAGCATTTTTGTCATTTAAACGTATTTATTTATCTATCACTTTTAAAGTAAATAAGTTGGAGTCATAGTTTAGTGATGAAGGTGGCAGTGCTGGGTTGTCAGTTGGACTCAAGGGTATCAGAGGTCTTTTCCAACCTTTATTACCTTAAATGAAGTCGAGCAAATCTGGTTTTGGTTCTGTAGCCAAAATGACCAAATTTAATATATCAAAGATTTACTTGAAGGGCAAATGATGCCAAGTTGAATGGAGTAGAAAAAATAATTTCTATCTGCAGAGGACATAGTTCATTCTGACATACTGTTACAGTTGAAGGAAGGTACTGCACTAAAATGTGTGTATTTGAAAGAGGGAGATCAGGAAATAAGGAAAAACGATCGACTTGTGAATAGGAAGAATCATAAGGAAATGAAAATATATTTTTTTTCTTAGCTAAATAATTATTAAGGAGACAGATGAGCAGTACAGCAAGTGTTCACTCTCAGAGCTGTATTAATCCCACTGTGTATTAATCTTTACTACAGCATAAACAGGATGGCACAAATTTTAGTTTGTCTTTCTGTTCTAGGGGTTGAGGTGTGCTGGCACATTGTAAAGTATCTGTTCCATCCTGTTTTCCTGCTGGCTGTGGTAGGTGTTGATTAACACCGCAACTAATAAGTTTAATTTTTTTGCAGTATCTATTCATTTGGATAGCTCACCTGAGTTTCTGGCTACTGACTCATCAGCATGTCATAGATATATCTATGTAAAAATGTGTTGCTGTTGTGGTCTGATTACCACTGAAGACTTCTTGGAGCAGGAATTACTTACACTAGATGAGCTGAATTCAAAACATCTGAAGCGCATGAATGCTTTCAAACATTCTGGTAATAGAATTCTTGGGAATCTTTCCATGCTGTAGCAAACTCTAACACCTCGAAGAAGGTGTTTCATACGTGTTGTTTCATACATGTTTTCAGAATACTGCAGAACAAGTAAGTTTATTAAAAATTATGTTTATGGTATCCTGTGTCTTTGTACAATCTATTTGGAAGTCTCAGAGCAATATACAATGCCCCTAAGTTAGGCCTCATAGTCTTGCAGGAAGGCTGGCAGCTGAAGGAGACTGTCTTAGTCTTACCATCCAACGGCTGAAGTGAAATTACTTCTCCCTTAATGTGAGAAGTGTCAGAGACACCTCATTCACCTGATGGCAAATACATTCCCGTAAGTGATGCCAAAGTTCAGCCCAAAGGATTCCAAGGAGTGAGAGCAGAACAAGAGCAAGCAAAGTGGAATCCTAAACCAAATGGAAACTGATTGTAAGAAGAAAATACGTTTCTCACTGTGCAGAGGTTAGCAAAATACCAGGCAGTATGGCTTATTGGTTCTCATATTTCGGTAAGACAAGATCCTGTGGTACTTTGGCAGTGAGCACAGAATGATGTTGCTATGGTGACTTCTTGTTGCATGGCAGGAAGACGTAAGAAGAAACTGTTTTTTTCGTAAAGTCTCACGTATTAGCTGGTCCAAATTCTGTAGAGTTTTTGGTAGCTTTAGGAAAGCTGGAACAAGCGACTATGTGATAAGAAACTTACTACATGTGGGGCAAAGAGGAAAAGATAAGTGATCAAATATGGAGTTATCATCTAAATGGAACAGAGTTCTTTACCTAGCTAATTAGTGGTTGCTAATGTTGAAAAGATGCTATCACCCAGTGCTCCTCAGAGTCAACCCATTGATACACTAATAACTGAGGATGGTTTTAACAAACTGAACATTTCTTCAGTAGTTACATCAACATTCACATAAATTAGTTGGATTCACTTTGCAGGACTCAATCAAATGATGAAGAGCTAGTGAAATAATTTTTATGTAAAGAGAAAAACATGAAACAGGCATTTCATTTCAGAGTAAGAAGTATTTCTAAAGGCACAAATGCTTTCTAAATATTATACTGACTACTACTTAGGCTGTGAGTCTGAAATTCCTAGACAGTACTAAATGTTTGCCAAATCTGTGTGCTCCATTGTTTTACTAACTGCTAATGATTCGTATGTTTTCTGCCATGAAAGGACAGAGTTGTTATAATTACTCATCTAATGCTGCAAGTGTTCCTGCTTTCCAAAACCCAGGAAAGTCATTATGCCTGCTCTCGGTCCTCTCCTCACAGTGCAGTGCAGAGAGAGGCCAGAGAGCAGAGCACATCCACACAAATATACCAGCAAAGCCTTCATTAAAGACAGGAGTTTGGAGGAGAGTCTGTAAGTCAGAAAGCATTTAGGGACAGTCCCAAAGCCCACTGAAGCAGATGCAAAGAAAGGCTGAATCTAACAATGGAAAGCATAAGTGTGCTGAATGCACGGGAGTATTAAAGGCAGTAGAAATTGGAAAGAAGGGAGAGAACTATCATCAGTGTAGGGGAATGAGAAGCAATTGTCTGAGACATCAGAAAAACAAGGTCCCTGGTAAGCTAGGAGACACTAGCTTCACCACCTTGCCACTGGAACTGAAGATATGTTGGCTTTAATTGCTCCTCCCTGAAGTACTGGTTCTGCATTAATCTGTTGACTATAATGTAATGGCTCCTCTGTCATTTCCCGCAGCACTGTAATCTAATACTGCACAAGAGTCTCACCATGTTCACATTCTCTGTTGAGTAATTGTGGCTTTGATTTCATGATGCATAGTCTGTTCAATCAGCCTGTAATTGCAGCACTATCTGGAAGTATTGTTGATATATCTATGTAATTATGTTTATTGTTAATAATGCAAATTGAATCTGTTGAGTTAGTCAAGTCAGTCATCCTCAAGAAGCAGTTTTTACAGATGATTTCTTTAGCTTTAGTATTTGGAGATGCTAGTCTTGTCTGGAAAAGCCTAGGAGACATGCAGGTGCTGTGGCTCTGAAGCTGTATTTTATCTTTCACAAACATGTTTTTTAAATAAACTTTGTCCCTCACTGGTAGAGATTTCTTCCCCTGCCCCAGTCTCACATAAAGTCAGCCCTGGCAAAGGTTTTGAGATATATGTTTATAGTTGATTAAATTGTCTGTATTCCCTGCTGTAAATACAGCTCTCTATATCAATTTCCTTCATGTTACTCAAATGTTACATCTATCTGGATAATATACTTAATATTCTGTTCAAGGCCAGACTGGAGGAGGCCCTGAGCAACCTGAGCAACCTGATGTAGTGAATGGCATCCCTGCCCACAGCAGGGGGGTTGAAACTAGATTATTTTTAAGATCACTTCTAACTCAAAACACTCTATGATTCAATGGTTATAGTGTGAAGTGTTTAGATTGTCTGCTTTGTAGTAGTATGGGGCATGTCATTTCCTTCTGCTGAAACCTGCTTTCTTGGGAACTTATTTTTGTTAAAAGCAATTTCTCATTTTGTGGTCTTTTTATCTCAGGATGCTCCTTTTGTAAATGAAGAATTGGTCATACAGTATGAATAACACTTGAAAATGGGTCTCTTGAATGCATTTAATTGAGACTGAATATAGCACTCTTGCAATAAAATAAATTCAGTTCTGCACCCAACAGCTGGGAACACTGCATTTTACATTATGCAGTCACAGAGTTCTGCCCCCTTTTCTGTATTTAGGTGGCTGTTGGAAACCACTTGTTGGTCTTGCATTGTTATTCTGGGCAACTCTCTTGCCTGTGGCTCTGAAAACTCCCTGAAAACAACCTGAGTTCAGCTATTTACATAACGACTGTGGAGTTTTCTTAGGGAGTGCCCTCTGAACATGCAAATCTCTCCTCTTGTTGCTGGCTCATGTGGTCCCTCACCTCTGGCTGACTTGAAGCATCACTTCAGGTTCTTACATGATGCCAAAAGTGCACAAGACTTTCAAAGATGGAGCATTCAAGGGGTAGTGTTATTTCATTTACACAAAGCTAGTAAGCACCTTCAAGGCACTCTCCCTCCATCCTCCTGTCTCTTCACTGGCCAGCTGGGTGGAGTTGGCCTGGGCATGCTGCAGCTCTGCAGAGTCTTGGTGGCAGCTGTGGGGCAGGGTTATCGAAAAGCTTACAGAAAGCAATCAAGGGGAACCTACCAAATTTGCTATTAGTTCCTTAGCAACACTGTCTACATTTTTACACTTCATTTTCTGTCTTTTGCTTAAGCTTTGAAGTTTCAGAGTATTCATAGGGAGTTCAGGGTATTTTACCAACCAGTTCAGGCTTTTGGCTATTCAGACTGGAGCGTAGTTACCGCATAGTAAATTGGAAGCCCTTCCAAGTTGGTGTTATTGTAATTCCATGGGAACTCTCACTGTTTCCCTGGAAGGTAGCCAAGAGCCCTCTCCTGTTATTTTGACTTTCACTCTTAGTCCACCTCCCCTCTGCTCTGGGGGGAGGAGCTTGTAAAGACATGAAATAGTTTCCTTCTCTACAATATGAGTGATGAATAACAATCTCTTTTTTCTCTTTTTACATTTTCTTAATAATGAGACACTTATTTGCCTTTTTTGCTCGACATAAGCACTACTCCTCTGGAGAAACAATCGAGGCTTTGAAAGTGAGTATCCCAACAAAGGTGAAATCCCCATGCCAGGGCTTGGGCAAATGCAAACCATATTATCCACAAAGTGATTTTAAAAGAAAAGTAGGGCACTCCTCTGAAACCTAGACAGCAGTGGTGTATTCCCAGAAAGCTGGTAAGTCTCAGGAATCAGCTGTGATCAAGCAAAGTGAAAACTCAATTTATTTTGGTCCTGGTTTATTTTTTATTAGTCATGCTTCTTCTATAGCAGTTAGTATACAATATGTCCTAAACACAGCCCAACACTGTGAATCTCGTTTTGGAGGTTCTGACTTTTTCTAGGTGTTTCCCACAGCCAAGTGAAGATCATGATTTCCAAGAGGTGACAAGAAGGAATTCACAATCATGCAATTCCAGAGGATTTTGGTGGATTTCTGATGCCCAATTTGACATTTAGTCATTTGAGAATCTAAATTTATGGCCTTTATCTCTATAGTGACTGCAGACTCCCCTGTACTAGTATGAACCACAGCCATGCAGATAAGAAGCAGGCATGGTACTGTAAGTAATTATGATAGTTGAGTAGAAGTCTTAGTATTGAATATCTGTTCTTCAGACAGAAAAATCTGTAGCATATATAGTCATGGTATTTTCACTTATGCTAGATTCCAGGCTACAAACATGCTGTCTTTAAGAGATAAGGAAATCAAAATGCTATCTATAAGATATAAGAAAACTAAAAAAGAATCTGACTCATTGCCTTGTAAGAAGACTCTCTCTCTTCTCATTAACCAACTTCAGTCTGTGTCTCCCCAAGATATTTGGAGAAGCTGATGTCTTTCACCTCATGACTGGGTTATTGGCTGTATTTCAACAGGACAAATGGAACAGAACAAGTAGTACACAAATGATGCATTTGTACAGTGAAGGGGAACAATATCTATCATGGTTTGTGTTGACTTCAGTGAAAGTTTTCAAACTGTTCAATATCATATGCAAGACAAACTAGAAGCAGGGATCTCTAGAGTGGGTGGATTTGCTAGCCCAACCAGATGCATTTTTCAGAGGTCCTGCTGCCTGTTAAAAAGTGATTGGCTGTGTAATTACGGATATGATTACGAATATTAGATCAACAGTCTGACAATGATCACGGCAGCCAAATTTTAGTCTCTGGCAGAAATGAAATTAACAATTGAGAGGTTCTTTCATGGAGACTAACCAGATTTCCTGTGCAACATAAGCATTTTTTATTAAGGTTGTCCAATGAAAAGGCCACAAGACATCCTGAAATAGCAGTTTGTTTCATTGTCTTCCTCTGAATGTCTGATGTTCCCATCAGTTTGTTCTATAGACCACTGACTGTATGTAGAATGGACACCTGGTTTGATGGGTAACCCAAACATGGCAGGGAAGGCAGCAGAGCTGGATCCCTGCTAGATGAGGTGTCTCATCTGCATCTGAAGCAGTGCAGATCAGTGAATAGCAATCTAGACAAGTTGTGGGAGGCTGGTGCATGGGCTGTTCGCAGGCTGTTCAGGGCAGAAGCCAGGTTTGAATTGCAGAGTCAGAAGCCACCGATTTCCACACCAAGCAGGCAAAGGTTTTGGCTGAAGGCAGTGCAGCCCCCACGCAGGCAGCCAGCACCATTTGCTTGAGTCTACACATTCATAGCACTGGGTACCTTCTGTTCCTGCCAGTTTGCAGAGTCCACTCTACCCCTCAAGGAGGCTAAATCCATTGTAAGCTTTTCTCAGACTTTTCTGCTGTCTCCTCCTGGTAATTTTTCTGTGGGAGCTGCAGACAATCCAGCCCCACATTAACAGTTGCTCACTGCAGTGCTTGCGTGGAACATTCACAGCACTTCCAACCCCAAATCCCAAAGCCATGTTGTAAACACTGAAATGAGAACTGCAATATTTTCCATGATTTTTAGAAACACATTTTAATGGTTCCTCTGCCCACAGCTTTATGACTTTAGAGAGTGCACCAGGACCTTGTGTTCCAGCTTTTCTTCGTGACCATGACAGAGTACTTTCTTTTATAAAAGCTGAGTTTCTCCCAGATGATGGTGACACAGGGGCTGGGAATTCCACAGAAAGTGTTCAATATGCTCAATGCACCAATAAAATCATGGTGCTGACAAATCCCTTGAATACTGATGATCACTCCAGGAGCACAAGTCTTGCAAGGCAGTGATGAAACAGTGAGAAATTGTTGGTTAGATAAAAGGCGACAACAGGTGAAGCAATGAAAGCAGAGGCAGGGGAGCAGAGTTTTATAGGGCTGTGCTGCCTGGCTGCTGGCTGAAGTACAGTGGGATTTCATCTGATTGCTGACAGCTATAGCCAGAGAAGGTATTTCTGTAAAAGTCTGGAGGAGATGTATAACAGCAAGCAGCAAAAAATGGGAACATCATTCAATTTTCATCACTAGCTTGTGGTAGGAGCACTAGAAAGTCACTGTTTACATGCACCCCAAATGAAAAGGTGTGTTGGGCAGGCAGAGGTCTGATGTATTCAATTAACAGAAAATCATCAGGAATGTAATGTCTCTGTGCTCTCAAACTCTTTGGAGGAGGCAAAAATTGCTGTGAGAACCCTTAACAATTTACTTGTTTTAATGTCCTGAGTTTGTAAAAAATTTTACTCCTCCCACAGTAAAGAGATACAGTTTTGGTTCTGGGCTGAGATATCCTGACAATGCTTCATGTCCCATAGAGCCAGCCTAGCCAGGCTTCCCGGTGACTCAGGGCTACTGGAGAGCTCCTGCATTCACTGCTGGCAGCTGAAAGATAGCATCACACAGAAAGGACCAGGAGACCTTTTTTCCTTCTTTCCATTCTCCATGTATCATATGAAGCTCAACACACTCACTGACAACCCTGTGACTGAAGATTTCTATACATGCAAAAGACAGCCTAGATTTCATTCCGACTTGTGTGACCTGAGGATATAATTCCAAACAGAGAGAAGTTCATTTTTAACGATCCTACCTCTCTTAATCCTTTACCCTCGGCTCAGGTGGTGGCCAAGCATACCATCTGCAAAGTATCATGGGGTAGGAGCATCAGCCCCAGATGCACTGGGAATAAAGAACTCGCTTCCCAAAACAGTGGCAGAGGAACAACCAGGTGCTGCAATTGTCAAGACTCAGCAGTCGCCTGGAAACTTGTACTGACCAGCCCAGAGGCCAAATCACGGACTGTCACCCTGGTGGTCCCAGCTCTGCAGAACAGATAAGTAATAAGGAGGAATGGAAACATGCAGAATAACACCTACAGTGTGCCAGGAAGCTCCCTACACATGCTATTCAATGACAGACATAGATACAGTTGGGTCACTTGACGTATTGTTTCAGCTTTGGATGGGGGCACTGCTGAGAAAAATAAGAGAATTTCTTCTCATGTGGCTTGTAGCAACTGATTATTATAGCAACTCATTGTGAGAATGTGAAAAACAATACCTCTTGAGAGCACGTGAGCTTTAACAGCCTGAGAGCTGTTTGGTGCCATTTTGGTAGCCTCCATGTTACCTCTGGTGTAGCAAAGAAGTTCTCAAGTCCTTCGTCCACACAACTAATTGAAAATTAACCTCCACCTCTCCAAGCATGAATGCAACACTCAGGACCAGAACTATGTTTGGTCATTAGGCTAATTGAACTCTGTAAAAGTAAGTTTGCATCAGGGCTGACTGTAAGAGTCTGCCTGCACTGTAAGAATGGCCAGAGCTAAGAGCTCTGATGGAAGTCCAGAAGCAGCAATAATACAAATACCGGAAGTTTTCTCACTAAAAATTGCAGTTCTATCAGAAGCCTGTAAATTCTTTCAGTTAAGCTTAAGTTCATGGGACCAGAAGCATTTCATGCTACTTGAGGATTATGTCATGGAGCAGCTATTGTTCCGATTAGCCTTAATAGAAAAATCCTCCTGAAAGAATATTTCAGTTCATCGTCTGAACTCTGCCTTTAGCTCAGCTATTAATTTCCTATCCAGTTACCAAGCCATATTTCCTCTTTGCTACAAGTCCCTTGCTATTTTATGCCTTATAAAGAGTTAATCTAAATTTTTATACTTTAACTGCTATATGTCTAAGAAGAAAATTGCTTCAAGAATTCCCTTGGGGCAGCTTGTCAAGCAAAGCTCATTAATTTACGTGCCTGGATTGCCTACACCCTTCTCTGCAGCTGGGAGTACAGGTGTATGCAAACACTGGTGACTCCCCCTTACAATCTAATCCTTTCCCTTGCTGGCACTGCTAAGTGAAATGTGCTCCCTTAACCCACCAGAGTCTGTTCAAAGCAGGGCCGTGCTCCTGTCTCCTGGGTTGGCAGCTCCTGCATCCATCTGTCCAGAGTCAGGCATGGCCAAGGTTCAGCTGCCTCTGTTCCCAAGATTTTTAGTTCTAGAGTCAAGCGAAACTTCATCTTGTGCATCAGAATGAAAGAGCTAACAAGCACATAACATATTTCAACAACTTCAAAAAGCTGTTTGGGTCATGAAATCCAGTCCCTATGACCCCAGGCAGCCACACAGTAAAATGCTCCAAAGCATACCCTCTGTGCTATAGCATTGGCCTGGAAATATTTCCCCATTTCCTGTGATAAATATAACCTCTTTTGTACCCACTACCAAAAGTCCACAAGATTGTAACACGCCACAGCAAAAAGGCACAGGGGATATGGAGAGAGCCACCACAGTCCCAGCAGCAGTGAATCTTTAATGGGTGAACATGTCAATCTGATCTAGAAACTGATGGCAGCTCATCTTTCCTTCAGTTTGGATATTACTCTACAGATTCTTCCTTCTGTCACTTGGTGACAGGGAATTTCAATTAATTTTCTCTGCCTGTAAATTGGATGGTTTTGTTACTGCGCTGCCATCTTTGTACCTATGTTTCCAAGCTGTCAAACAGCTTTGTAACCAAGCATTTCTGATCGCAAATTCCAGATTGTTTACTTACACTTGATTTGGTTTCTCACACAGAGTCAGAAACCATGTTGGCAAATGAGAGAACAGGGCTGTGTTGCTAATTAGTGTCCTGCCAATATATAATATTTTACCAAGCCTAAGCTCCCAGCATGCTACACTTTGCTCTAAATTTGCTCAAAATATAAATGGAAACTACAGTGGGTCTTTTTCAAAAAAGGCAAATTAAAATTAAAATTAATGTCAAAGATGCTCTGAAACCATTTGTTCCACTTAACAGCATAGAATTCCTATTGATTCATCTGGAGTTCATTAAGCATATCTAGGCCATAACATGGAGAGAATCTGAAGCCTGTTAAGAGATAACTGGTCTGTAGAAGGACCAAATTATGTCCAGAAGAGTATCAACCCCCACTGATGCCTGGAAAGACCCAAGGGATCACCATGCTCCCCAGCCCTGCAAACAGACCTCTGGGGCACCTGCTGCCCAGGCAGTGAAAGCTGGTCTTTGAGTAGGGGCTGTGTTAGAAGGATGTGCTCTGTGTGCAGCAGGCAGAGACACTGCCATGAGCAGCAGTGTCTGTAGAAACACTCAACCAAAGGAAACTGGAAGGCAATGATGAAGTACAAGGGCAGTCCTGACATTCCCAATCTTTCAACTGCCTTCTTCCGTTATACATTAAGCCTGCAGAGATCAGCCTGAGCTTCCCAGGGAATACACTTTTTGCCATAGCTGGGGGGCGGGCAGTCACCAATCTTCCTGCAGCAGCTGGTTGTCTTCTCATTAGGATGGAAAGAACAACTGTGGTAATACAAGGGCTTTTATGCTTTGTTGACCCCTAAATTTGCAGCAGCTGCTGCTACTGTCCTCGAGGTTCTTGAAGCTAGAGACGCAAGAAGAAGGAATAACTAATTCCCACAGCAGCAACCTCCAAGCCTTCAGCATGAAGGAAGGAGCCTGCCACAGGAGAGCAGCTCCCAGGATTTTGAAGTATGAGATGTCAGTTCATCTGCCTGTCCATGGGAGGTGTGAATGGTTTAGTGTTAAGTGCAGTGAACTTACATCTTTTTCATATCTCTAGAAATCACTCTGAGAAGTTAGCACAGGTAAATCCTCTCAGGTGTATGTGCCACCACTGCTCAGGGTACCAGCTGGGGAAAGCACTTGGATTTGAAACATCTAGCAAGGACTGCACTGCCTCACAAAACTGTGACAGCCATGCTGTGAACATCCTGCGCTCCAGGTCCCTAGCTGCTCTGCAACATCTGTTAATTCTCACAGCATGCCATGGTGTTAATTTTGATTGTTTTGTTTCTACAAGAAAAAACAACTTAAAGAATAGGTGACTGATCCCAGAAAGACTGTTCTGATGTGTATTATTTTACCCAGTTTACAGATAACCTTCTTAAATACTGAAGGAAATTTCACATACTGGTGCAGAGCTGAGGAGGTGTGGACAACATCAAAACTGGTATCGGCAGGGCACAACCACTTCCCCAGAGTGCAGCAACATTGCCATTGGTACCTGATGGTGACATCCACCAGGACAGTGCAGAAAATGGAGGCTTTTAGAGAGAGGATTCCCTGCTCCAAGGCAAAAGCACTCACACAGATAGCTAAAAAGAGCATTCATGTCAATCTGATGCCATTATGTTTAATGGAGCTAAATGTGACTTCTGCAACAACAAAATACTCCTACAGCAGAACGAGGAGAGAGATAAACACATTTTACATTGTCGCAGCCCCACAGGAATGAGAATAAAGGCAATAAATGCTGTCAGCCTAATCACACAGCTGTGGTTATTTTGTGCATTGCAAAACATGGGATTGATATTTACAAAAATTCCCTAGGAAAGCTGTGTAAAGGCACAGTATCTGGCTTCCTGGCTAGCATGGCCTAACAGGCACAAATATCTCTGGCTCCCTATTGTCTGCTTTGTGATTTCTCTTTGCTTCCAATGTCATGCCACTACAGAACTTTTATCATCATGACGAAGGCCTGGTAAAATTAAACTTCCAAGCAGAACTCCCAGCTTCTGTCCTAAAATTTCAGAATTTTTAAAACGGATCAGTTAAATTTTTGCTTGTACTCACTGGCCACACAGCATCTCACAGTGGAGTAATGGTTAACCCACTAAAGGATATCTAGCCAACACTGACTCTCTGGTCCCAATTTTTCTCTCAACCTTTCTTCGTGGGGCCAGACTTGCTAGCATGAGCCACAGTTAGATCTACAAAGGATTCATGTGCCCAAATTGCCACGAAAGACCACAGCAGAAAGTGTGAGATGCTAAACACAGTTGCTGCCCAGCCCTGGAGATGCCTGGGAGCTTCATTGTTATGTCCTCAGAGAGAGTCTGCATAAGGAACTTCATTTTGGCTGAGCACTTGGCTTACACTGTGAGGCATTTAGGGGCTGTTTTGCCTGCAACTGTTCCTGGAGTGGGCCTGGAAGGAGTAGGACCTCTCAGCTACCCTTCCTCTGAATGTGGCAGAATGTAGCACTTCAAACACATTCTATTAACACTGGTTTGCCTTGGATGTCAGACATCTCTTTTTCTGCCTAGCCTCAAAAGCTTAAAAAAATCTGTACTCATTGAGGAGATGGTAAGAACAGCCTGTCATGAAAGTTATACAAAATTCTAGTGTTTATAGTAAGCAGATTATGGATATGCTGCTACCTCCCTAGATCAAGGTTCCCTTCATACTCCAATTAACAATTGTGGCCTTGTTTTAGAACCATGTACCTGGGCAGACAAGAAGTGATGTTGGTACAGGACAGGAAACATCCCAAACTAAATGCAAAATAGATATTAACTCCCAGAAATCTTCCAGAGTCAGATATCTGGAATCAAATTACATTTTTGGACAATTTCTGGAGGAAATAATGCATCTGCCATCTGGCTTTGTAACATGGCCCACTGCAATCACTTTCCTCAGTGCATGTTTTCATTGTACCATTCATGCAAATTCTGGAACAAGAGATGACAATATAACTGCTAGCCAGTTTTTTCCCCCTCTCTTTTGCTATAATTATGGATCTCTGTTCAGTTCCTTATTACTTAAGGAACCTTCGGTTTTACATGACTATTAAATTAACCCAATTGATTTCCAATCTTCAATTTCTCCACTTCTCTCCAGGGTGGGAAACTGTTCCATTTGTTTTACAGTAACAAATTCTCTGAAGGTCTGATTATAGATCAGGTTCTCATCAGTGTGTTGCATCTATCACTTGAGGCTCAATAACTTCAATAACCCACAGGAAAATGAATAATTTTGAATTTAAATGTCATTTTGATCCCAGTTCAACCTGGTTATTCAACAGCAGAGGTTAAATAGCCTTGCAGGCTAGGCAACTGGGGTGGAAAGCCACATGGCTGAATATCCATGCCTTACCATATTCCCTGGTAACCTGTTCTGCTGTGAAGGAATAACTGTGATGCTCATCTCATGGGAGAAACATAGGAATGGACTACCACATGTCCTACTCAACCCTGAAACACTTCCTTTTGGATCAAAGAGGACAGATATATAAGTTTTCTTCTGAGAGAATGAGAAAATATTTTCTTTGGGTTTTTTGTCTTGGGTTTTTTCGCTTGTTTGGGGATTTTTTGTTTGTTTGTTTTGGTTTGGGATTTGTTCTGTTTTGTTTTAGTTTGGTTTGGTTTTTTGTTTGGTCTTTTTTAATTGTTTGTTTGTAGTTTTATTTCTGTCATTAATACGAAGTTCTATCTTTTTTTCCCCAGGGAACTCCTCACTCAACCTTGACAGGAGATGCTATATCAGTATAGCATTATACCAATCATACTTGTATTTGATGACTCCAGTTCTTCAGATCATGGGTCAAATGCTCTGTCAAGAAATTCAACAGTACTTTTTTTGCCTTGCTTTTTTATTAATGGTATGAGTTACCATGGGCATAAAAGCAGAACACTAATTGGCATGAAGACCTATTTAAACATTTAATCTGTACAATGACCTAAGTCAGTGATTTTATCCCTCAGGATCTCAGCTTGACCTTTCTTGTGAAATTCTGTCACCTCCAAGGATCACAGTGTGCTTTGGCTGGGAGTTTGTTTCTCCCATGGAGTGCGCTTGTGCTTTAAAGATCACAGTAAAATGCAGAAAACATACAATTAACATACTTTATCCTGGGCGAGATCCTGCAAGGACACCATATGCTCCCACAGCTTGCTGAGATTCTCATTTTTTAAAACTTTCAACAAAATCATGTAACAGCTGCAAATTTAGGGAAAAAAATTCTTAGAATTTGGACTCTACTGTGAGCCTTTTGCAGGTCTTGACTTCATTGGTCTGACTTAACTCCCCTGGTTGGATGAAGCAAAGCATCCACACCCAAAAGAGAGGAGCCCTGGCACAGTGCCACTGCCAAAACAGCCAGATGTATTTGAGATTAACTGGTTGAGAGCAAAGTGCTCTTGACTTCCGTTTGGTTTTAGTCAACATATCAGTGAGGTGAAGGTCCTGCAGATCAAAATAGCCCCTTCTGGAGGGCTTTTGATTTTGTCCTGGGACTTCCCAAGCTGTCAGCATTAAAGTAACAGCTGCTATGAGAAGAGTTTGTGCATCCCATGCTTGAACAACTAATCACATTGATTCCTGAGTGAAATGGACTCTGCTGTTGAGTCATGCAGTCTTTATTACAGGGTTTCCTCCAGAAACCCTGCATTTCCTACTCTATTCAGGTCTATTTATCAGTCTTAAGAATCTCAAAGTCTTCAAATTGTCAGGCAAAAGCACAAGAACGTATTGGAATGGAGTAGAAGTTAATATACTCTCTCAACAATTATACTAATTTGGGAAGAAAATTTGTAATTGCTTTCAGGTCCATAAATATAGATCAAAAGCCCTTAATGCACAACTGCAGTGCACAAATGCTGTTTACCACTGGTGCTTTCCTTTTGTACATCCTAATGCATCCTGCAAAAGCGAGCTACTGCGAACTGTTATAGAGGTGAGGAAAGCGGATCACAGAGAAGTTACATTTCCAAATCCCTACTCAGAACCAGCATTATCCAAGCAAAGTCCAGGCTTCATAAATCCATATTCATAATGCATGAGGTACTGATCACATAGAAAAGCAGTAGAGTTGTGCTTCAAGCCACAGATTTACCAGGTCAGTTTGGAGCTCACTCTACCGATTACCTGAGCCTTAGGTGCATTGGTGTGTTTGTGTGGGCAGGTGTGCTGGAAGGTGGGAGTTTGCACCTTCCCATTGCTCCTTCCTTCACAATGGCTCTTCTGCCATGGTTTTCTGGTGAGGTCCTGTTGAGATTCCTGCTGTTCTAAGTGAATAGGTTCTTTTCCCCAGTGCTTGGAGCGTGGATAAGAGTCCTCCCTTCTTCTGGCAACAAGCTGTTGTTCAATCTGAGTGATCTTGTCAAGCTGTCTCAGTCACAAATATCCCCAGATAGAGATCCTAAGAAGAGGATTCTGAAGATTATAAAACGAGACCTGGTGACTGATTGTGTATTCATTATAAAAAAATTTGACCATGTCTGCTTAAAGAACATCCAGTATTATTGGTATTGCAGGAAATAATTGCCCAGACAGGCCCAGTGGTTTAGATCAATGCAACAGTCATTACATCCCTGGGGACACTCTGTAATTATTCTATATTTAAACAGTTGATAGAGTCTCAACCCCCCACCATCCTGACCAAAGCTGCCTGCATATAATGAGGTCTCTCAAAGTCTTCCTTCCCCTACCATACGTGCTGCCAGCAAGCCTTGTCATCCCATTTCTCACAAGCCCAAGCAGACTTAGTTCTCTTGGCACCAAGTAAAAGGACACAGCTGCTGCACTATGGCCTCTCAAGGGAACCCACATGAGGAGCTAGTACTCTCACATCCTTCATCAGTGCTACACCATCCAGCCTATACAACCAGCTCCTGCTGCCTCCCTCACTGCACTTCACTCTACCAAACCTGCCCCATGTCACAGGCCAGCTCCATTCCCTGTCTCACACAGCACAGCAGTTTCTGTACTTTTTTGGACCCCCAAACTAACGTTTGTTCTCATGGTATGTTTTAGGAGAGGTGATCCTCAGTTAACAGCCAAAAGAGACTGTGGCACTTGCTTATGATGAGCCTTTGGCACACTGAGGGTTCTCTGAGCAACTGGCAGTGCTGGTTAGAGTGATGGATTTCTGCCTTCCTGCACTGAGCCTTTTGGTGCAGGTCACCCTGCTTGTGTCTCACCACGAAAACCACAGCAGAAGACGCCATAATGCTGCTGCTGCTGCCGCCACCCTTTCACCTCTCAGGGCAGAAGGAAAGAAAGTAAGAGGCAAAGTAAATACAGCTTTTGCTGTGCCTTACGGAGGAAGCTGTCACCAGTGTAGGGCATTTTGGTGTATTTGTCTGAGGACAAGACTTCCCCTTTTTCAAATTGCCATAAAACAAATTGCCTGTACTAAACAAGGGATCATGGAAGCTTTTCTCAGAAGGGGAAGACTTGCTTCTTCCCAAGCACACATAGCTTTTACCTGCATCACCTAATTAGCTTCCTGCAATCCAGTCTGCATTGTTTCAGAACCTGATATATCCCATATCCGACAAAGTCATTCCTGTTTCTATGTCATGCTTCAATTGCACCAGTTTGCAGGAAGTATTTGGATGTTAAATTTGATTTAAGCCATTATGTTTCATTTTTACTGAGACTCTTTGACTCACCATTTATTTAGCTGCTTCAGCTGCTTTTATGGCAGGTTGCCCACTGCCAAGGCATCTGAGAACCTCATCACCAGTTTAAAAATCAGCAGACTGACAAGCGCCAAATCCTGAGAGACTGGGCCAGATTTTACAGGGGATGATTCATCTTTCAGTTGATAACTTCCAGCTGCTGATATTGGGAAGTTTAGTCCTCTACATTGATAGCACAAGTGTCTCAGCCAGTCTCAGTCATTTTAGGCAATACAAAGATACCATGTCTAAACTACCTGATCCCTGATGTGAAAGGGTCTGCCCCTGTTTATTGGTAATGTCAGGAAGGCTGTGTACTCTCTCTAGTTCCACTGAGAGCCCTTGACATCACTGAGAACAGAGTAACACCTGTGTGCCATTTTCTTCATCCGTGGTATCAAGATTAGGAAACAGGACTGAGTGTGAGGGTTCTTGTGATAAAGCAGTATGTCTAGGAGCTGCGCAGAGGAGCATGCAGGTGCATTTCTTAGAGCCTCAGAAGTCCTAAGTTAGCAAGCAGGTTGTGGGAGATCCTGTGGGGTTGCTTTCTAATTATCCTGACAACAGTCTCTCTAAACAACCCTGTTGAGAGGCAGAAACATTTCACTAGGCTGTAAAACGCATGAGCAACAGATAAGACTTATGACACATTATGTATGAGCAATGAAGTTGTTTTAGTAGTTACAAACATTGTCAGATATAATGAACAACTGAGATTTTCCAAAATTAGGGTATTTTTAAAAGTTGTCCTTAGAAAGCCTCAGAACCATTACAAGGAACTGCAAAGTCAAATTAGGGACTTCAGAGAAGCTTCACAAAGCTTTAATGTCAGCAATTAGCTATTAACGTTAACTTCACACAGCAATTAGTGTCAATTTTAGACAACTGTATAAAAACTTTATATTCTCAGAATGAATATCAGAGTGAAACCCAGGGCTTGAGGACATATTAAACAGATGTAGTAACCACACAGTCCTTGGGCATGTGGACAACCACCAAGGGCTGCATGACATGCAGTGTCTTCTGTACTATCTGACCCACAATGCTGGCAGAACCTTCATCAAACAAGCTAAGAGAAATGCAGTGTCACACGCCTGGGAAAAGGTAGTGCCATCCTTCTTGGGCAGTGCTTATGGTAGTCTCCATGAAGCTTTTCTACATCCTATGAGTCTGTACTTTACACTAGCTATAAAGCATACAGGAACATCAGCACCTAAACTGTCAGACAGTCTTGAGGCATTGCGAAGTGTTTCTGCTGATTCTTGTTCTCCTCACCAGCTGCTGTGATGGCTACAGCAAAGTTGCAGCCCTACATAGGGCCATAATGTCAGACTGAGGCTGTTCCTGCAAAGATTCCTGACTCCACCAAACCACAGAATCAATTAGGTTGGAAAATACCTCCGATATCATCAAGTACAGCCCATGACTGAACACCACCATGTCAACTAGATGTGGTACTGAGTGCCACATCCAGTCTTTCCTTAAACAATTCCATGAACAGTGACTTCACCACTTCCCTGGGCAGCCCATTCCAATATCTTCCTAATGTGCAACCTAAGCCTTTCCTGGCATAGCTTAAGACTGTCTTCTTGTCCTGTCACTGGTTGCCTGGCAAAAGAGACTGACCCCCTTCTGGCTACACCCTGTTTCAGGGAGATGTCATAGGACACGTACTCCAAAGCCTTCTCCAGCTCTGTCACCCTTCTCTGGACTCAATCCAGCATCGCAATTTCCTTCTTGAATTGACAGGTCCAGAACTGGAAACAGTACTCGACACAAGACCTCACCAGTGCTAAGTACCAGGCAACAATCACTATCCTGGTCCTAATGGCCACACTATTGCTGACACAGGCCAGAATACCATTGGCCTTCTTGGCCACCTGGACACTGCTGACTCATGTCCAGCTGTTGTCAACCAGCACTCCAGGTTCTTTTCCACCACGCAGCTTTCCAGCCACTCTGCCCCAGCCTGTAGTCCTGTGTGGGGTTGTTGTGACCCAGAGGCAGAACCTGACACTTGGCCTTGTTGAACCTCAATACAATTGGTTTTGGCTCATTGATCCAGCCTGTCCAGATCCCTTGGCAGACCCTTTCTATTCTCCAGAACAATACTTCCACCCAAATAAAACTTTTAAGAAAATGCTGACAAATGCGTTGGGGCTATGTGAGAGAAATTTGCAAACTGGTATTTGCATCTGTGTCTCCCCAACTAGCTCTGAGCCCAGACAAGAGGTTGTCCTCTCGTCACAGGGCAACACAAACTATTCCATCCCAAGAGTCAATGTCATAGAGAAAAAATGAATAAGGTGCCTGAAGTTCAGGATATGAGTCTTACAAGTCGCATAAATTTCATAGCTCAAATTACTACTGACGTATAAATCTGATTAACTGCATCAATGTTTTACATTATTTGGCCCTCAATTGCCTGCTTAGTGCCAAAACACCTGTTTGTCACAAACTCCGGTTTCTTTCTTGTACCTTTTATTCGTAATTGTATTCAGAATACATCAGAAGAAGGTGCTTTAAAACTGCTTACATTACTAATTGAAGCATCATTAATATTAAATTTGTGCAGAATAATGAAATAGAGCAGAAACTAATCCTGATTTTGAATAAACTAGTTTCTTAACACATTCAGCTGTGGAAGGAAAAACCAATCCTTTCTGTTCTATAATTTTTGATAGTGTTTTATTAAAAATCCAATTCGATCACAGTTATCCAGGCATACAGTTTCTGGCCCCCTCCCAGGAAGGACTGGTATAATTGGGCTCCAGGAGAAGGATGTGCTCTTTCTTACATTTGGTTCTTTCACCAGCTATCCCTAGGGTAGCAGTATAATTTTTTTTCCTACATCTCAGCTCAAAGATATTAAAGTTACCACAGGGAAAAATAATTTTATTGGACAAACAGCAAACAAGTAAAGTGATTTTCTGCCTCTGGACCCGCCTACTTGCCTTCCTTAAATTAACAGCTTCTCAACTGAAATCCCAATACTTCCTAGTGTAAAAACCATCCATGCTGTTTATTTACATCTAGCAGAGTGAATAGTTCAGTTAGTAGGCTCAAAAGGAAATCATTTTAAGCACTATCTGCAGCTGGAGAAAGGTTGCCCCAGGGCTCTTTCAAAGTCTTTCCTGTGTCTGTCCTTCTGAATCACACAAGTGCCCGAGGCAGCTGGTAGGTGTCTGGCAGTGGCAGAGCAGACAGTGCAGTGTTCCCTGAGCCAGAAGAGTCAGGCTGCAATTCACTCGTTGTGTGGCCCTGGTCAAAGTACCTCGGCCTGCTGGTGGGACACTGTGAGCAGAGGCTGGATGCAGCAGAATGAGCAAGGATGCTTCCTGAAACCAGGTCTGCCTAACCTGTCAGAGCTGGAAGGGGCCTCTCCATATCTTGGAGGTGTTCACTAACCAAACACTGGTTCATGAAGTGACACTGGGGAGAACTTTCAATGTGCTCTAGTCATTAAAGAGCACTGGCCCTAAAACTGAGTTAAAAAAAATCTGAAGAGTTTCTCAGATCTCCACTGAACACAGACAATTAACTATTTTCCAGCAATCTTTTCACTACTCACTTTAAGGCAGTCTTTCTAAACTCTGTATTAAGCTACCTTATGGTAAAAAGTCTGGATAAGAATGTCAACAGAAGACTTGACTTTCAAGGTCTTCACTGTAAGCTCAGTAGATATGCTTTGGTATGCAACAGTAGTCAGTCCCATTTTGGCTGGATTTGTTAATGCTTTTATTAATGTAACTGCATCTCATCTAGGCTGTCCTGTTTACATGTAAGTAGGAAAGTCTGGGATAATACTCTGTTCAGAGAAAATAACACTTATCCTTGGTGCAACCTGCAATTATTTTTATTAGGCAACCTGTGAGGAACTTGGATAAGAGAACATACCTTTGTCCTGATATTCTTCTAGTTTTCTTGAGACATATAACAAACAAACCACAGAAGGGGCATTACATTGTAAATCCCCACTTTTTGTTCTTTGGAGTATCTTTTTAAGGAGAATGTCTAATTCAAGTTTTGTTTAAAAATACATAACTGAATATCTACTGGAGCTGCTAAACCAAGTACAGAACTGTTAGAAATTCTAGGTTCTCTGGTTGTGATTTTTCTCTCCTTAATCAGGTGCTCTAGGCTACAATTTTTTATTTTATATAAGCATTGGAGGAGTTCAGTAGCCTCGACTAGAGTCCTTTCTTTGCAAATAAAAATCCAAACTTTCCATAAGTATTTATAGAAAATTTTTATAAAGACAAACAAAGAGCAGGCCCACCTGTCAGCTCCAAGCAGATGAAGCATATCTGCATGGGTATGCTAGCCACAAATCGTGGCAAAGCAATGTAATTCCTTTCTTCAAGTGGAGCCCTTCTAGCTAAGGGAGAAGAGGTAGAAACCATACACCTTTGAAAAGCAATGATGCCATCTTTGCACAATATTTTCATAAGTAATCTAAGGAAATGTGGCCCAAATTAGACTGCTCGAAGGTGAATCAGAACTGACTGAAAACTGTTAGGGACATGGTTCACCATCAAAATGCAGGAAAAGAGACTTGGTATAATTTCACATTTTCGCCAGTAAAGAGGTCAGAGTTAATACACTGAAGTGTTCTGCATACTGTTAATGTTACATGCACAGTCCTTGCACAGTACAAACTTGGCAATCCAAAACCATACTAGGATACTCTTATATAATCTCCTCTAATTTAAAGATATTTGAGTAGATTCTAAACCCCTAAGTTTAGGGAATACAGTTACATAAAATAGCTGATTTTGAAGCCATGGGGAGAAAAGATAAGTTAATTTTTTTTCCATTTTATCAATAAGCTACTTGTGAGGCTTTGCAATCATTGACCTAACCTCATCATTCATCTAATTGCTGTAATCACTCCTGACACCTGATACACACATTTTCTTCTATTGAAAGAAAAGTATAAAATAGTGGTCTTAGAATTATTTCTGAAATGCAGGTCTGTTCTGTTTGAACAACTGCTACCTTTACTCTCTGCAAGGCAGGAAGTCTCATGATGCTCTTTCCAGATAACCTGGGATTAGGGAGACACAGCCCGACCCCTCTCAATGCTTCTGCTCTCAGGTCGCTCCTTCTGCCATACACTCCTCAGAAATATTCTGTGACATTTGTAGCACTCCTCCCAGAGCTTGCCCTACACTGCAGAGCTGCTGATTGTGACTGGCACACAGCAAAGATAGTTTGGGAAGCTCTAGTGTAAAATTAAGGAGTAGAAGTCCAGAGTAACAGCCTGCAACACTGATGAGGCTCATTAACACTCCTCACTTATGATTTTGCCTACAGTAAACTGTGACATACTGCAAACATGGGACTAAGTTTTAATGAACAAGTGACAACAGCTCCCCCTTCCCACATGTTAAAACTGGAAAGCCGAAGTGATAAGCAATGACTACACAGTTGCTGAAACTCAGGGGAAAGATATCACTCTATCTTTCCCAAGGACTGTTACAGGAGCTTAAATTCTTCTCATTCGACTTCACATTAGTCATCTGCTGATTTCATTACCCATGAACAAAACCTGGAACGGCATGTCTTGTTGGAGTAGTAATAAAAAAAGGAGACTTCATAGCACAGAACAAATAATGCTAAACTGCAAATATTTTTACGAAGAACATTTTAGACCAAGAGCCAAAGCTGAGAGAACTTACTTGAAACCAAGTACTGATGGCAGACTGACCCAGCACACCAGTGTGGCGAGTGTCTGTGCCTGACACAACTTCCAAAGCTGTGATACCTTGGAGTGTCTCACACTACAGTGCCAATCTTTCAGCCCATAAATTACCCACACAGTGTGCACGTGTGCACTCATTTCTGTACTTCTTGACAACGCACAAAAGATACCCATTTTGGTTTTTTATCACTCCAGGGTAACACCAAAGAGGACAAAAAAGGTTCTGTAGCAGGTTATATCAGGTTGCTCCAAGAGCAATAAACACCATCACATCCCTCTAAATGGGTCACTGCATGCTTTTTCTGTATGTGCAACAATGTCTTATTGTTACTTAAAGTATGGCTGTGCCATACAGCTTTGTAATGAAAATTTTTAAGAAAACTTTCAGGCTGAAGATTTTACAGGGTCAAGTTCCATTATCCTCAGACTTCATGTGACCCTGGGCTGCTCATCAGTGCACTGTAGACACTGTTCTCAGCCATAAAGGAGGTTCCTTTTTTCTCTTCTCAAATACTGTGGTGGCATTTGTCATCAGGAAGCCTGACCAGTGGGAAACGTATAAATATCAAAATCAAGTTCCAGCTTTCCTTAGCCACTTGCAAGGTTAGATTAATCAGCATATTGCTGATTGATGCATACATGAATCTAATGGTTTCATGCCCACCATGCCATTAATTTTAGGCTTAAGGTGGGACAGAATGGGAACATGCAATAAAAGCAATCAAAGCAATAAATCTGTCCTTCGGATGAAAGGTGTGCATCTATTACACTATGAGAAGTCAGAAAGCTATAACTGAAATGCACAGTACTGTCAGACACCTTAAAATGAAATTATTAATAATTTAGTCAGAGTTCATAAAACTTACGTAGCTTTTTATATGAAGGATGCCTTAAAAGATGACAATGAAATATCTTTGTTCTTTTTACTACTGCTGCTATCAATTGTTAAGTAGTAACCATATGTCATCTTGTCTTACTTTGTTACCAACTTCGGAAAGTGTTTAGCTGAAAGGGATATAGGTATTTACCTAAGTGTAATAGAAAAATACTTATTAGAAATGTTTGAAACATCCCAGTTTTAGGATCACTGGTCTTATTCTGCGCTGTTTTTCTCCTATGTACTCTGTGTAGATGTTTAAAAGGTTCCACTCAACCCACGAAGCTCTGATACAAGGTTCACACAGAATAAGGTAGAGCAGTAACATCCATCTGAACACGACAATTTGATATTAGATGGGACAATATTCTAAGCGATAAACACTGTACTGTTTCTGGAAATAAGCTACTTTCTAAGGGAAAGACATTAAAGAGGCAGGTCACAGATAAGCAAATCATGTAATGATTAATAGAATTCAGTCACTCTTCTCTAAGGCGCCTTGCACTGGTTACTCTCAGACACAGATTTGATACACCATTCATCTGTATTCCAGTATTGTATTCTTCCCTCCCATAAAGATAAAATAAAGTCCTAGTTGTTTATTCTGGAATTTCTTTGGGGGGGGGACTATATAAAATGAGACAAGGAGTTGGAGAATTTATGGTTTTTAAGCTTTTGTTTCAATATTCTCCCTACCACCTCTTTACTTCAAATACATTAGTTATAGTAGAAATAGTTTAACTACACTTCAGGGAACAAAAAAAACCAACTATCATGACATCCAAAGAATTTACATCATTAAAGGCATTGGCAACTGGATTTTAAGTAGAGCAGAAGAAAATTGTGGTAAAATTTTCTTATGCAAGTCTTGACATTCTTTAAAATACAGAAAGGCATTATTTTAAGAAAGAGACTGACATGACAGCAGATTTTGAAGCCAGACGTGTGTGTTGGAGTTGGATGGGAACATCATACCCAGGATGACTTTATACAGCTTAATTGAGTAACAACAGAAGCAAAGCTATGACAGGCACCAGCATTAACTGCACAAACCTGCCAGAAAACTTTAATATTAACTCTTGCGTCTAGGGCATGTCACAATGTTTGCACTGAAATTGTCATTCAGTCTCACTTGACTGAGTGGGAAGGGGGCTGCTACAGTGACCATAATCACAGAACTGACAGCAGACCTCAGAATTAGTGAACTGCAGCCCTTTAAGCATGATTCCATCATGCCCAGCAGTGAATGAAAGAAAAGACAAAGCACAGACAAAATTTAAATTAGCTTTTTTTCACCTTTCAATAACTAGCTGGAGACCAATTCACAAAGAAGTGGTAGTTCTGGAAGATCAGAGGCCTGAGATGTCCCATCTGTTGGAGTATCACTTGATTTCCAGAAGGCAGGCTACCCTAGGGTCAACATTTTTCTCTCTTTTTTTATTGAAACTCTACTAAATATTAATATTTGTATAGAATATTTGAACAGTCACAGTACAAGAGCTTGGCCTCTTTGGCAACCTAGCAGGTGAAAAACCAGGTCTTCATATCCCGTTCATGGGGGAAAAAGTGTATGTATGTGAAAAATGGGTTATCAGCAATATACTCCTTGAGAAAAGGAAGAAATCAATTTGAACACTTGGGGTACAGGTGAAATGTGAAGTTAGACTTCTTTCAAGAACCATGTATTGCAACCATAGGAGCTATAAACCACTATCAAGGCCAGCAGTAAGAATTTTTTATTGTTTTTTATTACTTACTTGTTTTTTATTACTTACTTGTGACCATTTGGTCAACATCTGATTTTTATAACTAAGACAATTAAAATGGTATTTTTTGTCCTTGCCAATGCACTGTTCTGTAAAGCTTGAATTACCTGTAAGTAAGTATCAAGCCCTAAATCACCGTGACACCAGGAGTCGGCTCTGAGCAGAGGCAGGATCAGGAAGAGCATTCCCATCCAGAAGGAGGTGTGTGGGCAGAGCACAAAAACAGCAGCAGAAGTGCTTGGGTGGACAATGAAGCGGTGGGGCTGAAGGCTACAAATGACAAATGTCACCAGCACAACACAAATTAGAGGTGGGAACATGACATTTAAGCCTGGCTCAGCAACCTCCTAGTTCATAAAGGATTGGGAACATGTTGAGAATACAGCTGGACTAAAGGGCTGCTGCAGGTATGGTCTGTAGTTGAGAAGGCCAGGAAAGGCTTGAAATGCTGGCACAACTATGGAACAGTTGAAGGAGAGGAGATGGCACACCTATTGATTAGAACACACTGCAACTGAAGAGTCAGCTGCTATGCTTTCACTACAGTTGGCAGAAAAAAGTGTCTCCAGCTGACATGACAGAAGAAATATTATTGATCAGTAAATGAGACCTTCAAACTTGTAGTTCCAAGTTGCCTGGGTTAACCATAGACAGTCTAGCACTCACCACCATAGTTCAGCTGTCTCTCTATGAACACATATTTGAAGATCCAGTTACTTAATGGAACTTCCATCAGGGAGAAGCAGCAGTTTCCTTCTGAAGTGTTTATCTGAGGAGCGGAGAACACAAATGAGTAATTCAGTAAGAGGTGAAATTACCACCCTCCCCTTATGAGTTCCATTTTGTATTTATCAGAGCCAAGCTGCTCTCTGAAGGCTTGTGTCTTTCTCTAGACTCAGATAATTTTCCCCATGTAAATATTCAGTTGAGCCACTTGAAATTGATGAGAATTCTGAGTCTTTTCAGGAAGAGATGTAGCTGCTATAATTGGTGAACAGAAATTGCAGGGTCTTACTTTGATAAGCAAAGACAGTCCAGGCTGCTGGGGAGAAAAATAATTTCTATAGCTCATTTGCTTCAATATAGCTTTGAATTGTCCTTGTTTCACTTTCAGGAGAGGTGGCCTGAAAAGACCTAGGGACGTTAACCAGTCCCTGTCTTTGCCACAACATTTGCACTAGTACAATGATTAGCACAGAGCCACTAGGCTGTATCAAGTTCTGATCCTTGCTGACATGACCTTTAATTTTAATGTCTCAGAAGCATTTTCCTCTTCTCTCTCCACAACCCTATACCTACAACCTTGTCTAGCATTCCTACCCACAGCTGATAGTCAGTGTGTCTGCTAGAAGTGGAGTTTGATTTAATTTCTCTCGGATGCATCATTTTGTTGCCTTGGATGATCCCCTACCAAATAGGACCACAGATCACTCCAGAGAAATGCTATTATGATGCAAATGCAAAACACTTAATACTCTATCTAAATGTGGATGTAACTCATTACTGCCCATAGTTAAATTTGATTCCTCAGTCCTTCAGAGGAGTGAGGTAAAGTGGTAAAGAGCCAATATTCTCAGAATTCTGAGATTCATTCATGAAGATAACAACTAGTGGCAACAAAAGATAAATTACTTTATTAAAAACACCAGAGAACCACCTGCACTGTGGTGCTTTTTAAAACAGGTGCTAGTCTAAACACTTGCAACAAGCAGAATATCTACAAACGACCTTGCAGTTTTGTGACATATTCTCAGAATATTAGAACAATTATAGATCAAAGCTATTTCTAAAAAATGTATAGTTAAAGTAGTGCTGCGTTAGATATAATTGTGTACAAAAAGTGTCTGATTATACATTTAATGGCCAGATGTCATTCTTTTAATATTTTTCTGATATTGGAAACTGTATTTGAACTTGCTCTTATATTTTTCTACAAGTGGAATTGCTCGACTTTGTGCTATATTGCTAGAGCTGGAGCAAAGTTCACTCCTACTGCTTGAGCAACAGGTAAGTGCCAGATGACTGTGACATGCATGGTGATGAGCACAAAATGGACATGGATTTGTTAAAAGGCTTACAGGTAAGTGACACTGTCATTGCTTTTCTTACTACAGATACTCCTGTTACTTCTATCTTCAGGACTTGAAATTATAAAATAATTTTAAGTACTTTTACCATCAGACTTGTCTGCTACCAAATCATTAATAGGCAAAGAATTCTCATCGTTGGGAAGAGAGATACATAGCAGTAAAATCAGTGAATGAGTAAAAAAAAGATTATGCACAGTGAACATATTGAAATTTGTTTAGAGATAATATAAAGTACATACATGCAAGACATATAATCATGAAATTTTTAAATACAAGTTAGTTGAATATGTCTCTGAGACATATCTCAATTATTCCTCTTGTACATTCTGGTCTATGAGTTTATACTGGACATTTCAGTTCAGCCTCATTTCCTAGAATATGAGAAACCTTACACAGTGCTGCTGTTTAATCTATTTAATATTATTCTTTTAAGATTTGGCTACTGTCCCAGGAAAAGCACATAGGTAAGGGAAACATTTGCAAAATAAAGGTGAAACCTTGGAGGAATTAACTCAAATAAGCTAAATGGGACTATTTTCTGCAGGAATCTTAGAAAATCCAGTTGTATTAATTCAAGTAACTTTCATATAGAGAAACTGTTTTTACAATTAGGTATGACTACCAATTGCAGATAAATCCACTGCTTGTTGTTAATTAGCTGTCTGGACAACAATAGCAATGAAAACACAACCCATAAACACATTATCAGATTGCCTGTACATAGCACAATTGCATAGGCAGAATCCCCAGGCATTTCATGTTTTGGTTTTTGCCTCACAATAAAACCCAGACTGCCAGATCTTTATTCTGGTGTTTTCTTTACTGCAGGTCATTCCTGAACCTTCTTACCCACACATGCTCCAGATCTCCTCAGTGTTGCTCCTTTGACAGTCACTTTCTTCCAGAGGGCAAACAAAAATATCTGTATTTTTGGACTGTATGCATATAGACTTGCAAAGATGTGCACTCCAAAATGACATAGACATTAACTGGCAACTCCAAAGAAAAGTGCTAAACTTTTGTCTAAGGCAAAAAACTTAGGGTAAAATCCTGTAACTCAAAATAATTTTTTCTTGTAGCTGTTTCCAGAGGAGACAGAATGAAGTATTGTGTATTTTCAGCAAATAAAGAATGGAAATGAGAAATATATTCCTTTATTCTTTTTGAGGTCATATGTCCCATCACAAATTCCATTTAAACAGGTTACAAGAACCCTAGTGTAATAATCAGGGAGAAATGGAACCTTCAATCATCTCCTTTTCAATCAAACATTGTAATTTGGAAGCAGATGACTGAAGTATAGGAATATATGGAAACTCATTCTGCTCCTGGATATTAGGTAACTACTTCATAAGAATGCCACATCTGCTATATGCAGGAGGAAGACAGAGTGTCATAAAGGCAGAGAAAACTGCCAGTGTATTAAGTAGCAAATTTCCATGAATGTCCTTCGATTTCTACCAATCTACATATGTAGACTTCCTCTGAGCACAGCTTCTGACATTCAGATCAAAAATAATGGTCAAGAGAGGCAAATGAGACTACTTGCATTTATTTTCATCAGCAACAAGTGGTTTTAAATTATCAGTGTCACAGACATAACATGGAAACCTCTGAGACGATCAGAAGTAACAGGAAGTAATCAGTAAATTGAGGGAGTTTAAAAAGTAAAAAAGAGGACAACTTTAGCAGGGAGTGGGTGAAACTTGACATGAAGCCCAATTCTCCCCTCAGATGCTCTCAGTATTGGTATAAAAAGTATCTTATCAAAAGTTAGTTTAATCTACCTCACTACCCCTTGGAGTAGGAATAAAGCTTTCAGGCATGATTAGAGTAACTATACCAATAGAAAATATGTCCCTCCTGGGCACCCAGTGGAGCTCGTGCTGAAGGACTGGCTTTTCTCAGTCATGCCCTCTGCCCCTTGCTTTTCCTCTTCTTTCTAGTCACAGTAAAAGCAAGACTCACATTTATTTTCCTGTCTCAGATCTGGAAATAGTACTGACTTTTTATTTTCCTATGTATGTGCCTTGGAAGCATTTAGGGATCTCAGATTTGAATGTTTTTTAATTACTTTTCCTTGGACTCCATTTTTTTTTACCTTTGTAACCAGACTTATGTCAAACTAGTACAATAACAACCGGGATGAGATATGTATTTGATCTATATAGCATAGTAACACATCCTCTTTATACAGTATAACTTGTTGCTTCTTTTTAAGCTGCTTTGCACCTTGTGCAGATGTCATCATTCAGCTGTCTTCAGAGATACAGGCCATAGATTCTTTACTTGCCTTTATAAAATTATTAATCTCATGCAATTTAATGTTTTCCCTTTAAAACAGAATATACTCAAGTGGTTTGTGGTATCTCATTTGCTAATACCACTGTTTCTGCAGTGTCTCAGTGTTTTCTCTTGTTCTATGAATGTGAAATACTGTTCTTTGTTCAGATTTTCTACAGACCCTGAAATATTCTGATACCCTCTCTAGAAATACTCTGATTCTAATTAGTTTTTAGACTATTTGTCCTGGCAGCTGGACTGAGTCATATCAAGATTCCTTTCCCTTCACAATACCTATTTGGTTTCAGAGACTTGTCGTGGTTACAGTGCCCTGCTTCAAATTTTTGGTGGCCATGAGCTCAGAATGTAACTGTTAGGGTCTTTGGAAACATTTGAACCTCTTGGTTATTTCCAAACACATCAGATACAGGAGTAGAAAATCAGAAAGATACTAAATTTCTACAAATCTTGTGAAGACAAATGCCTAGAAGAGAATATGCTCCAGGAAAGAGCAGGACCAGCTGTCACCTGGCCTGTTAGCAGCCTGCCCAGCCACAACCAGCTGAGGGTGTGCTGGCCAGGGGGGAGAGGGCAACACAGGAGCTGGGCATTAAAAAGGGGAAAACAGGATATCATAGCAGGTTTGCTACGCTACAGAAAGAACTAAATCTGAATGTTGGATATTGGATATCTAGTGAGGTATTTGATTAGGCTGTTGTGAATAGGAAGAAAGGGGATGGAGACCCTGCCCCAGGAACGTACAGGGGTCTCAGCACCCAAATTGCTGGTGGGACAGTGCAATCTCTGTCAGAGACTGGGCAGATGGCCCAAGGCACAGCCTTTTCTGCTCCTGTGGTGGGTGGCTGTGCGAGTACTTTGGGGTGTAGTGCCAAGGAAGCCCATGGGACAAGTGGCTGCCTGGCTGGAAAGTGTGCTCCTTGGGAAAATCAGGGCTGGATAACCATGAAAGCAAGTTGCAAGAGTGAGGAAAACCCTTGCGGCCTTCACGGGATGGGCTGGGCATGCCTTGGAACCCTCCAGGTGTGAAAGGGCCCCAGCTCTCTGTGCAGAGAGGGAAGCACATGGTCGCTGCAAAGGAGGTATTTGGGGTGGCATGGACACATTCCCAACTTTCTGTGGAGCTGTGGTGTAAGGGGACTATCGAAGTGGCTGGTGTTGGAAACATAGCTGCTGTTTTAAGGTGACCAATGGAACCTGGCTGAAAATAACTCTATTTTCAAGTTCAAGCACCTAAATTATCTAGATATTTTGTAAATTTTATTTGAAAGAAACCTAGTCTATTTAATTCAAGTCATTTTCTTCCCTTCAAAAGAACACTCAGCTCCTATAATAATAACTCAAACACTTTATCATGCATTCTCCTGCTGCAGTTCACCATGACAAAAGGATTACCATGCATTTGCTTACACATTTCTTAAAAACCAGGCCTAAAAATTTCCACTTTATCATGCCATCAGAAAGGAGACCAATGCTTCCCCTCTAGAAGTCCCAATGTGCATCCAGATCCAGTCTTCGACGTTCAGTGTCACTTCCTAATGGTAGTAAGAAGTCGAGGAGTATGTTTAGTCAAATCTCATCACTTTCCTTTCCGTGGTCCTGTTCTACATTGACTCTGTTGTTTGTTATTATTAGTAACCTATATTTACCTCCAGAGACCCCATTTAGCTCTGTGCTGGAAATTGCTTATTGCAGTTACTGCTGTTGCCAGTTGTCATACCACTCCTCTCACGAGCCCATTCAAAGTTTATCAAAATCAAGAGAGTGATGGCTTTACTGTACTGACCTATTTCATACAAAGCTGATTTTGTATATCTAATTTGTAACACTCCAGGGTTCAGAGAGGGAGCAGCACAACTCCCTCCAGCAAGCCTTAACTCAGGCCAGCTTTCCTGCAAGAAGGATTTGCTTATGATGGGTAGCTGATGGGAACACAAAGTACATGTAAAACCTTCTTTTTTCTGTCAGAAGAGCATTTGCTTGGACCATAAGCCAAGATGCCTTAAACTAATGAATAATGAACTCCCTCACATACAGCACATTAATTGTAAATCTACAAGGTTTGTTTGAGAATTGAAGCAAGGAAATGTCTATCATCTGCTGGTCACACGACTCTATTCCTGCTGTCCATAAGGAGATCAGTGCTTGTAAAAAGATAATCAACAGCCTGACACATCGAGGGAAGAATGTTCTTGAAAAACCTTTTTGTCACACACACAAAAATAGTTATTTTGTGCTTCAGTACTTGTAGCCAATAAGGTTAAATATGCCTAGCAAAATTCCACTTCAAACAGGATTTGATGTATAAACTTAAATTAAAATAATATTTATGGAAAAATATTCCATGCTGATGTTTGACTTTTTAAATGGATTTTAATCAGTAGAACGGAAATACATGCTGTGTTTTACATGTGTTGGGAGATTGGATTTTTCCTTTTGTTTCTTTCTCTCATTGAATTTTGCCCCATCTGTTGCTAAGACACAATAACTACCAACACTTAAAAGAATAAAAGATGTGGCTGGGAGGAGGAAGAATAGGGAAAGGTGCAGCTGGTTACTTTCTTACCTGGGGGGTTTTCTCTTAGGAAGGGCAAAGATACCACAAGATTTTGGCCAGGTGGTGACAGGCTGGGCTCTGTTCCTTCCCCTCTCTGGCTTTCAGCCTCAGAGGAGGCACAGACAGCCTGTGGCTGCTGCCCAGACACTGGCTGCTGCTAGGAGCTTTTGTTGTCCCATTGCTTCTCCTACCTTGGGTGAGCCTTTGCTCATTAGAGCAGCTGTTGAACTGGGGCCTTTCTAATACCCATTCTGACTGGAAAGGACATTCATCATGTATTCAGGTGCGTCAGGGGAAAAGCCAGGACCCCAACCCGCTCCTTGTTCCCAGAGGACGCGTCTCCCTGGTTGCGTGCGGCAGCTGCTATGGAGGAGCCCGGCAGCCGCTGTGCCAAGCCCTGCTGCTTTCTGCTGCTGTCTGGAGCTTTTTCGCTACACTCTAACCCACACTCCCTGCCTGCTGGGATACAGGAGCTGCGGAGTTTCTGACACATTTCCTTGGCTGCTCCGGGGTCTGCTTGTCCCTGCCGCCACAGCCGCCGCTCGGTGGTTCCGTTCCACCACCCAGCCCGCCAGCCATTGCCGCGTGAGGGAGGCTGAGCCCGCGCCACAGCGCCCCCTGCAGGAGCGGGGGAACCATCGCACCCGCGCTGCCCGGCCGGGAGCCAGCAGCACCCCTAGGGGCTGTGAGAGGAACTGCACCAAGGGGAGGTGCCCACAGCTGGGACTGGGCTCCTGTTTTGCCTGCTGCTGTTTGTTTGCCTTGTTATGTACATATACACACTACTAAACAACTGTTATTCCTTTCCCAATATCTTTGCCTGAGACCCTCTTAATTTCAAAGTTGTAATAATTCGGAAGGAAGGGGGTCATATTTTTTCCATTCCAAGGGAGGTTCCTGCCTTCCTTGGCAGACACCTGTCTTTCAAACCAAGACAATGTGTAAAAGTCAACCCAAGTCCTTCCATGTATTGCCAAAGCGCTTTTGTATTTTTCAGACTGAATTCTTCCAGTGATCTTTCTATTAGTTTCATCTATTTCTGTAGCTCTGGGAACACAACTATTTTATAATATGCACCTGTAAAAGGACAGAGTGGAATTTTATGTTGGACACTTGGCAAATCAAGATTTACTTCTGTATAATTTTAAAATTTAACCAATTTTCCATTATCTAATTAGTTGTGCAAATTCCTTTGGGATCTGAAACCTAAATCTTTTTTAGTTCATATCTAACAGCCTGGAATAAAAATATTGCAATTGCAGCTTACTGTAATTGACACTTGATGAAACTAACACGAAATGAGTGTAAAATTGATTGGGAAACAGTTTTCACACAACAGTAGGTACAGACCAATAGTTTCGTTTCAAACAGGAAGAAAGTATTGACGGGGTTTCACAAAAACACTGGATCAGTGTTTTTATTACTAACTTGGATGATGGAATACAGGAGACAATTTTAGGTCCAAAGATGATTCCAGGCAGTCAGGGTGGCAAAGATGCTGAAGGACAAGGATTCAGACAAATATGGATATGGGAAAGAGATCTGAAAAAACAGAGGTAATTCAGTAGCAATCCCTGAAAGATGGTACATTGGACTAATCACCTGCAGAACTGGAAGCACTATAGTTTAGGTAGCAGTTTTGTTAAAAAAAAAAAAAATTGGCATTGATACAATATGAAAACCTGAAGATGAATCAACAGTGTTTTAAAATAGCAATTACCAGTCCAGAAACAGGAACAGGATAGAGAGGTAAGATGAGGAAAATAATTGTGCTGCTCCATGCTCTATTAACAATATATTTTCTCTGTCACTATATCTCATTTTGACCACTATACTTGAAAGTAAAAGTGCCCAAGAGATGAAACACAATCTGGAGCATCGTAGAGCAATGGTAGAAAATGTCACATAAGGAAGGGGATATTTCTAGCCTGAGATAGCAAAGATGAGATGAGATATTGTAAAAAATACCTTCCTTTCAAAAAGGAAGGGAATATTCTGTTCTCCATATTCAGCAGGACTCAAATGCAAACAATGTGCCTCAGCTGCAGCAAGGGAGAGTTAAATTAAGCATCTGGGAAAATGTTTAAAATTAAGATGCTCTGCAATAGGTTGCCTGGGACAACTGCGAAATCCCTAACACTGGAAATTCATTAGAAGCATGACAAAGTTATCCATTTTCTTATCATCATGGGCTGTGGTTTGTGGATTCTAATTCTTGCTATTGCACAGGCTTATTACATGGTGCCAAACAAGGACCAAATCTTCTGCAAATAGGGTGAAACATTTCTGTAGTTTCAGTTCTTCATACACAAGGCCTTAAAGCCTTAGGCATCCAAAGATAGTAGAGGGAAAGGAAGGGATAGAACCCTGAATAAAGAAGTTAAAATCTTGGCAGATTAAAAGGATCTTTTTTTTTTGAGATGCTAAAATATCACACTTGCTGTTTACCCTTTGCATCTATGCTGCAATCTGAGGAGGTGTAAGCTCTGTTTGACACCTTCTCAGCTGATAGGGCATTCAGAACTCTCTGTGCCTCACTTGCTTTTCCTCCTGACTTGCTTTGTGTAGTATATATACCATGCTATATTAGGCTAACAGAAGAATTTGATGAACTAAGAAAAATGATAAATGGAAAGGAAAAAAAAAAGAGGGAAAAGGGTCCTGTAGGTGTAGACTGAGAGCAGAAAGCTGAGGGAAAGAATAAGCTGACACAAGCAGTCAGCACAGAGCAAAATCTACCTTGCAAAACTGCAGGAATTTTCATGGAAAATGTGTTATTTGTTAGAGTTTTTTCAGCTGAGGAAATGAATGACTACCAAACAATTCTTAGAGATAATAATCTGGGTACTTTCAATTTTAAATTGATCTTCTTTAAAATTAGATTATTATTTTGTAGACCAAAAAATGGTTGCTGGGCAATAATTTATTGCAGAACACAGCACTTCATGCGTAGAATTAGTATTTGCACAGTTGGTGGTAAAAGCAAAGCAAAAGGCTAGTCACATTTCTTTGGATTATTTTGTAAAGTGAAATTAATTCTTGTGCAACATATCAGATAAAGGATGCAGAAGCAAAGTATCCATTGATTTCAGTGAAGCAGAATCCATTCCTGAGTGAGTATCCAGCCAAATCCAACGTGTAGAGCCAAAGCGCCACGGGTTGCTTGCCAAAAAATAATATCCCTGCTTAGGGGCCTAGGACAGACAGACTGACCTTTTCAGTCTTTGCCATCTCAAATAAGACTACCGACAATAACGACACATAGGGATCAAAACATCCATCTGCTATGTTTGAGGCTGAGAAAAGCAGCTATCTGGATGCTATTTACAAAGAAATGTGTTTAACTTAGAGCTAAGTGTTTGCCCAAATCCAATAGTTCAGAGGAAGGTCTGTCACTTTCTCTTGGTAGGGGTGTTGTTCATTACTTCATGCAAGGAGGCCACTGCCAGTACACTGTGAACAGAGTGCTGAAGAAGCATCACCCAGCAAATAACAGATATATTCACTGAGATGGACAGGAACTAGCTAGGCCTGCTTTGGAAAAGGGTGTCAGGGTGGCATCCAGAGGCATCTTCCATAGTAAATTATTCTGTGAATCTCTGAACTGGTGGTTCTGGACAGCATTCCCTCTGTCTAGGTCTGGCTCTGGGCACTAAGTGCAGACCACAGGACACCCAGAGGTTAATGGCCAGCAATTGCTGCTACTGCAGCACTAAGGACTCTTCTGGACACTACTCAGTGTCTCCCCTACCATTGCAGAGATGAGAACAATGGTGATTCCAGCTTTTTGAATGCTAACAAACTTAGAACAGCACCCACTGCTCAGACTATTAGCTCATTGCGTCATTTAAATAGATGAACAATACAAAGTTCTTTAATTTGAGCTGTGACTACTCACTAATAAGACCAAACCTCTTTGGTGAGCTGGAGAAATTACCCTGGTGTAAGCTTGAGTTAGGATAAAGAGGAAGATTCCTGCAGCTCCAAGCAATATATGTAAAGATTATGCAAGGTCATTTTCATTTTTCTTCATGTGCATCTTTTTCTTCTAAAGATATCAAAGAGCAGGGTTAAGTTTTCTCAGATAAGACAAACAAAAAACACTGACAGTATTCTATGGCTTTAAAAGGCGGAATAGTTTTGCAAAGCATTTCAAAAGATAACATTTGTGAAAACTAAGCCATCTTGCCCCTCTGGGAGCTTCTGCATGCACCTAATAGGAAATCCATTTGAGTCCAGAAATTGCACCCTTGCTTGGAAAGAGTTGATTCTGCCTTTCATCAAGCTTCCCCTTTATAGAAAGCTAGGCAGCAAGTGGAAAATAATATTTCATTGTAAATATATCTTACTATTGTACCTCTTCAAATCTTTGCAAATTTATATTTATTCTACTATCACAAATAATTTCCAGTGATGAAAACTGAAGTCACATATTCGAATGAAACTGTAAAAAATAAATTATGACATAGTGTATGTATTCCACAAGGTTGTTCTTAGACTTATTTATGCTCTTAAAAGCCTGCAGTGATGTGTTTTTTGTCTGGTTTGACATAAAACAGCTCTATAAACACAGGTTACATCAAAAAGCTTCTGACGACTTGAACGTGAAGTGTCATTCTTTGTGTTCACAGTTTCTCTTAAATCTAATAAAAAATAAGACTATGTTGGTCCACCTTGATGAGCAATGGCTTTAATTTTCCTAGTGAAATGTGACCTTTTAAGCAATAAGCAGAGTACTGTGTAGATATTGTTGCCAATAGATATTTGGAAAATAAGTAGTAGGGAAGGGATTGTACTCTTATTTCCTGGATTAAGCAAAAAAGTGTTGTGAACATTCTCAAACAGATACATTGTACTTGTGTATTTGGCAGTATTTTCTTCCCAGGGGAAAGAAAACACTTGGTGATTCTCCACAGCTTGTACATGAACTTAGATAAAATAACTTTACTACTTCTTGAAGAATCTAAGAAAGTGCTGTGTTAGCCCAGTGTTAGTAGCCTAAATTAAAACAACAGAAGATTCCAACTGTATTGTTTGAAAATGCTGATCCTTCTCTAAGCTAAGGCTCACTGAGCTCCTGTTCCCAGCATGGGGACATCAGGGGGTTACACAAATAGTTCCACTTCCACAGCTGTTGGAGAGGAGTCATCCAAACAACTTGATATCCTCCACCTCCAGAGAAACTTTATTCAAACATTATGTTAATCAAGAATCTCTTTTCCCAACCTGAACTCTTTCTCTTGATCAATTAAGTCAGAGAATGGAGCTGGTATATTTCTTACACCTAGGCCAACCTTCTCCTTGCTCTTCAATTTGTTAATGTGTCAAATAGAATTAAAACTGACAGAGGCCAAGATTAAATCAAACAAAATGTAAACATTGTTTGTGTTATTTGGTTGATGCAAAGCTTTCACTGTAAAATGCTTTTAGATAAATTAATTCAGCTATTAGAGTGCTGCAGCACTGAAACTTTGCTCCAACTCTTTGAACTTTTCAGGGACACTGTCAAGTCATCTTAGATTCAAAACCTAATACATGACTGGGGTTCTGAAATTGCCTAATGGAATCTGATGCCTGACTTCTACTGAAAGTTGGTGTGTGGTGAGAAGTTAATTGACTTCCAGCAGGAATTAAATACTTTTAAAGAGTCTATTCATGTCCTTGCAAAAAGAGGCCCATGTCCTTCATGGAGATAAATGAATGTAACTGCTTTCACAAATGCTTACCAGCAAAGTGCCTGATGCACATATTTTACAAAACTTAAACTAGCAAGAAGACCCTAAGAGATACCTCTACTTTCATTTGATTGTATTTTGGTTAGCACTAGATATTTCCTTTCAATATAAAATAATTATACTGTTTAATAATGATATTATTAAGTTGTGGCATAACTATAAGGTTAAATTTCAGCAGATTACTCCATTAAGGACTTTCAGTTTCAGCCTGGCAGGCTGCAACCTGCAGTTTAACCCACTGATTTTAGTACTACTCCTCACCTTTTAAAGTGCAGATTCAGAATCTCAAGGCATCCAAGGTTTTCCCCCAAGCATTTTTGCCCTAAAAACCTCACCCCCATATCTCAATAGCCACCATGAAAATTCATGGCAGGCAATAGAGACACTCAGTAGTTTTGAAAACAGGTTTCTATCTTGTTGACTGAGATTTTAGTGTTAAGCAATACGGCATTAAAATTTACACTTTGAAAAGTTTTGAAAAGCTTTGAAAATAGATCCATGACTATCTCCTTTAATTCCTCATTGCTACTTTAAAAAGTAATGCAAGAAATGTGATGTTATCTGTATTTTTATTGTAATTTACTTTTCACACAGTAAATGGGCACTTGTCACTCCTGTGCTAAATTCTGCTCTTTGTTTGGTATGTGTACATATGTATCTCCACTTGTTTTGCAAATTTAAAATCTTTATACTACATTATGAACAGAGCTTTTGGTGGTTTCTCTCTTCAATGCCTTTAGAAAAACAACTGCAGTAGTACCATGGCACTGTAGTCAGAAATTTCTCTCTCTGATCTTAAAAGTCTTATTTATCTGCAGATATTCTCTAAGAATTCTACAGTCTCCTTGGCAAAGTTACTCATTCAATGTTGAGTGTGGCTGTCGTAAGGGGAGCTCAATGACAAAGTCAGAGGTTTCTTAGGGACAAGATGACATCATGGTACAAGACGGCACAGGAACAGAATATGCTGGTTCTTCATCTCTGGCAATTGACATCTGAATAGAGATGTTTAGTGCATCTATTCCCTTGTTATCTTCAGTGGATATGAAATCCAACCACAAAACCAGTGCAGAGATCTTGCACCTGGCAGGCTTGGGTCATGAGGAAGGCAGTGCTTGAGTGAGCAGAAGGTTAGGGCTGATCAATGAAAGCAGAGCTAGTGTACACCAAAGATTTCTCACAGCCTTGTCAAGTCTCTTTGATAAAGACTATTTGTCCCTTGCTTTCATAACCACAGATGTTTTCAGACGTACTGAAATAGCTGACAAAGACTCCTCTGTGGTGATGAGAAACCCAGGCTGGTTACCAGAAAGAACGGAACAGAGCAACACAACTGTCTCATGTCTTGAAACCATCTGAAGAGCCTCTTAATGATTGCAGAAGCAAAGGGTTCTGTTCTGTACTATTTCTGCTAGTTGGCAGAGGAGTACATCAGTAACAATGAGATCTTTGGGTTACAGACAGTGAACAGAGGGGTTTCTGAATTAATTTGGAAAGAAGGCTTCAGAGCAGTACTTTTCTGTTTTTATAGCCAAGTATTTTTATTCAGTGAGATGGTGACAAAGGGATTTTTAAAAAGTGTAACATTGTAATGGATCTTGGGTATCATAATTTCATCTGAAATAGCTCAATGGCAATTTTTGGTGATACACAACCCCCCAAAAAAACAAATAAAACTGCTTTTCTCACAGAAGTGAGGGTTTGGAAGCTGATTCAGATTTTATATGGATGCAAATATGAAGGGATACTGTTAAGACTATTCCATTGCTGCACAGATGAGTTGACAGATATCAGAATTTCGACTGATTACTTCAGCTTGAAGCTTTCCTTGCAATTAAGAACAGCAGGATTTGACTTTAAAGCAGGATTTCTACCCCTAATAATGTAAAAAGAGCTTGCAATCTTTTCACTAGTTAAGTACATTTGTTGAATATCTGGGGTTAGCTTATTATATGAAAGGATTCCAAGCTTTTGTTTTCAAATTCAAATATTGATAAAATGAGTATAAAAATGTTATCCTACAATATTAGAAACCTAAGTAAAAGAACCTTAGGCCAGAATGAAGAAAAAGGCTGTGATATTAATTCTTAATACAAATTAAACTGAAGAGGCTATCTGCATTGTTCTGTATGAGAGAACTACAAAATTATGTTCTAAATTTCCTAATCTTGCAGCATTCTGAAAGGCTTTCCAGCTGTGAGAAAACATTTAGTCATAATGCATACACTATTCTTTCCAGGGAATGCAGTCCTTTGTGACCAATTCTGCTTATTTACACTCTCATATACTGTTTAGCTTTAATGTGTTGCATGTTTAAAGGTGAATCAGGAATTCAGCCCAGTCTTCCTTAAATTCTTGCTCGATTTTATGTTAACTGAATCCCTTATTTCTCTAGCTACCTAATACAAAGGGTAATTTCACTGTCATTAAAGATCACTTCTTTTCCTGTTTTCATGATGTTCTCACTGTTATTATTCTTCTCATTGAAATTTCCTTTCTAGTCATAATGAACACTCAGAGCATTTCATTGAGAAAAACAGGGAGTTAAAACATTTTCTATTTCCCTAATCAAGACCCTGTCATTATTATCACTGAAAGCCAGAGAAACAGATGAAGAATGACAGAGTTACACAAAAGAGAAAAAGGACACTGCCAAAGTGATTCTGTGATCACAGTCACTTATAATAACACTCTGGATGCTGGCATGGCAATCTAATTGCACACTAAAGCCTGTTGTGTAAACTCAGCTACTAGTTGCATTACACAACGCTGATGCTTCAGTCACAATTGAGACAAATATGAACAGAAATTTGGAAAGTCTTTGCTATTGTGGAATAATTCATACCACTCATCAGTATGTCAATTTTCAATTTAATTTGACATTTTTGAAACAGCCACAGTGATTCAATTCTAGAACAAAAAGTATCCTTGGAAAATAACCATGCTTTGCAAATGAAGAAAAGAAAACAAAAGGAGGATAAATTTTTATTCTATCATTTTTGACAGTAACCTCTCATAGGAAAGACTAAATAAATTCTAAAGGCAAAATTCTCTCCCCATTCACATTACAATAGCTCCAGAATATACCCACCAACTTCCTTACTATTTTCCATTAAATTACACCTGCAATATCACAAAGGATGATTCATCTTTTGGTCTCAGATAAGTCACTTCCAGCAAACAGGCATGATGAGAGCAAGACAGAAAGCTCCAAACAATCTCTGAATTAAGAATGTGTTCAGTAGACACACTCGGAGATTTCTTACCCTGAAATCTGTATGTCACATAATGGAGAAGAACAGGACATGGAAATTTTATCTGAAGGCTAAATTAAAATGCCCCTGCAGTAACCTGCTTGAGGAACAGAATGATGGGGAAGAAGGAAGGCTGGGATTGGTACAATGCAAAAACATTAGTGACAGCCCCCAAAAAAGTCAAGAGGTCTTCCATCAGGAGGTATGCTCTTCACATCATCCCACCCTCTGGTGGTGCTCTTTCCCTAGCTATTTCACTTGATTCATGGTGTTTCAATACCTGTTGAAAGGCTTCACACAGTTTCACTGCTATTACTGTTACTATTTTACCTATCCACACTTGTCTCTGCCAGTCTGTTATTCATAATTGCTAGGGCTCCAACCCCACCAGAGAATCCATTTTGCTTCGAATTAGAGCTCATTTGCCTTGGATACCCATTAGCAGTTTCTGACAGCTGTTTCTGCATGATGGCCAGTGAGACTTTATTGGAGGCCAGGAAGTCTTTCATGGAGATCATCTCTCCTGACAGACGGCGTCCGTCGGTGTCACTCTCATTGACAATGTCAGTCTCGATGGAGATGTTTCTCCGGCTGCGCACATTTCCTGGCATGACCACATTCCTCCGGGAACGAAACAGTCTTCTTTGGCATCTGTGGCAGCACTTGCAGGCGAACCTCTTTAATATCCAGTTTATGGACTGCTTGATGACAATAGAGATCACATTAAATAAGGAATAGATGCAGCACACCCCCATGAGTATGAAGACAAAGTTGCCAAAGCGGTAAAGGCCTTGGCTCTCATACCTGATGTTCTGGCTACTGACCAGATCACCAAAACCAATGGTGCTGAAGGCCACAAAGCAGAAGTAAAGTGAGTCAAAGTAACTCCACCCTTCAATCGGTGTGTACATTGCAGAGGCACAGCAGGAAATGATGAGGGATGCTACACATAAAATCAGCATAACATAGTACACAGAGGGCTTCCAGCCCCCCAGGCTGTCCACCTCCGAGCTCCCCGAGCCCCGGCGGCCGTTGTGAGGGAGAACCCCTTTCCTCCTCAGCTGTCTTTCGTGGCAGGACTTCATGACGTAAGCTATGACAGTGATCAAACGCTCCAGGAACAAGTTAAAAAACAAAATGGTCCCTGCACATCCTATAAGGCCGTAAAAGATCAGAAAAATTTTGCCTCCAATGGTGGCTGGGGTGGTCATACCAAACCCTGGAAAACAAAAAAGAACAGTTGAAAAAAATAAACCGGTAGATACCCTGTTAGGACTTTCATCACGTGCAAGACCGATGAACTGGTAGCAATTCCCTGTGGTACAGCTCAGCTTTGAGAAAAAATACATCCTCCCCAGATGTTACCCACTTGTGCTTGACTATGCCTGAGCTGTAAGGGGAAGGAACACATGCCAGTGTTTCCTCCACAATCAGAAAGAAACAAAAAGCAGAACAAAAAACATGGACAGGAAAAGAGAGTTTAGAGGAGGTCTGAATTTTGGCCTGGTTGCTAGGTTCACTCGTTCTCTCTTTGTGCTCTGGATTGTTTCCAGGCTTTGGGGTTATTGCAGCTGCTTTCTTCTATCTGATGCTATTCTCCACCATGTCTTTGTCCGAGGGGATGGCTGTTGCCTTCCAGAGATCCATCTGCACCAAGTCTTTGGAACACAAGGTGAAATTTCTCTGAGGCTCACAACTCCTGGTGTTAGTGCAGGTGGCACATCACCCAGCACTCAGCACCCACTGTAGCCTGGCTATGGAAGCCCCGGCGAGGAGCACACATCAGAATGACATAGCCCCTGACAGGACCATCATGAGTGTCCCAGTAGGAGTTAAAGATGCCCTGCATCTGACTTGGCTGTCTGTCACTCATTATCAACCCCTTTTTAAATCAGCATTGCTGAGGTTTTTCTAATTCTCTGTGTCCCACTCCTCAGCTCAAGTCTGCATGTGGATCTTATCAAAAGTCTCCTCTGGTCTGGTTCCCTGTCATGGGATTTCTCAGGCCAGAGGTGCTTTGGTCTACTCTCAAATATTTCCCATCATAAAGCCTGAAAATAGTAATTTTGTTTCAGTTAAAACTGTTGATAAGACAATCTTGCTTTAATAAGATATTACTAAAGAATAAAAAGATATCCAGAGCATCATTAAGCAAATTGGAGTGACACTCATGACAAATCTTTGCTAGTGTTTTATTAGGATTATTGAAGGACTACGTAACTGACCAACTAAGCAAAAACATATTCGTTGACAGGGCAGAAAATTCACAGGAGACACTGGGTTTTTTTCTTTCTCTTTCTAACTATGAGATGCCGATTACAAAATAAAGACATTAGGCTCCGAGAAATAAAGGAAAATCTAGTCAGTATGATACACTTGTACTTCAAAGATAAAACAAGAGCAATGTGAAAAGACCTTGTTTCCAACAGTGCCAAACTGCACGTCTCTTCCCTTCAATGGCAACCTGCTGCCAGCACAAATTCCTCTCTAACACTGGTCCTGCCTCACACTGTGAAGTGTCAGCCCTCACCCCTCCAGCTCGAGCTCCACTAACAACAGCTCCAAGTGTGGGCTCTCCAGGGTCACTGCACTTTTGCCTGCGTCCACAATCAAACATCAAGTGGTCCTACAGGAGGCACCAGCCTCTTCGTTAAATTTCTGTGCTAGAGAGAGCTGGACTGCAGCTCTGTGGTGTGGAAAACAACACGACAAGTTCAAACCACAGACAAAACATTCTTCACAACAAGAACTTTTTCCTGTGGTTGCCTTTGGCACACAAATATTTCCTCTTGCTTTCCACCCTCCCTTTCTGTTCCATGACTTGATCCCTCTATAATTTTAGTTTTAATGATTATTTTTGGTGCAGGCTGGCTTATATGCAAGTCATGACCTCCATCATGTGAACAGATACAAAAAAAAACAATGGACAAGAGGAATCTCTCAGCAGCTGGTGACATCTGCCCAAAGAAGCTGTGGGGAGGGAAGTGATGGGCTGCCATGCTCCTGCCCCACCCTGTTCCTTGAAGAAGGGAAGCAGCTGTAGGCTGAGCAGAGCTGGAAGGGTGGGGAGCCCCTGGCACAGGGTGAACAGCATTTAGGGACTGCCAGGCATCTCCTACAGCATAAAGCAAATGCACTGGGAATAGAAATGCAGTTAAGGCTCACACTCCCAGAGCAGCTCTATGCCTTTGGGCTGCTTGCCACAGGTCCCTCTCAGGATCCTGACACTGACATCACGGCCAGAGTCTGAACTCCTCAGGTTTTTCTCTGGTTAACCGGATTTTGTTGCTGGGTTTGTTCTGTGACCCACTAGCAAGGCTTTACAAAGGCACTCAATAGGCATTCCAGGGAATCATGGTGAACTATGAATAAATGACTTAGTGAGCAATTAGAGCACCAAGGTGATCCATAGGGCACAACAGTGAAAGAGCAAGAAATTACATTGCAGATTGGGAAGCAAATACCGAAGGAAATGATGAAATCATATAAAAGAGGAAATAAAAGCAGTGACTGACACTTGGAGACTATCTGAAAATACAAAATTGCTTCTTGTGATGAAGGAAAAAAAAAGACACAACTGCAGGAAAAAAATGCCAGTGATTTTATGGTGTGAGAGAATGCTGGTTAAGTTCAGTAAATTTTATTTTACAAATTGGGTGACATTTCTTGAAAGCACTGTTTCAAGTAGCAGTTGAGATTATACTTAATCAAGTGGAAATCAGATCCTTCTGGGTTGGCAAAACAGAATGTTTTTAAGGTACTAAGCGTTTCAGTCAATTTGTTAGACATGTCTGCAGATATGACATTGGATTATCACCACTGATAGAAATGCATGACAAATCCTAACTTTACCAGCCCAGCAATGAAGGCAGCATTCTTAGTAAAAATTTCAGGACCCTATTTTGAAATCACTTTAATACTGATTTGCCTGCATCCCATGATCTATTGACTTCTATAAAGTAGTGTGATCTTTCTTAATATTCAGCTGAACTGAGTAAGTACCTTCCTTATACTTCAGTTTTCCTCCAAATATTTTGGTTTGTTTTTTTCACCTATTGCTTAAGCAAGAATTCTGGGTTTTTTGGTGAATATTCATATTAATTCTGAATTTCTCGGTAGCAGATCTACTTTCTTAGGAGTTGGAGGAAATTTAAACTCCAAGTAGAGTCAGCAAAATTCTTCTAAACACTGCATACCTCCCGTGGGAAACAAATTTTCAGATTTTGTTTTGGCAGCAAAATTTTATTATGAAGTCTGGTTCTGCAAAGCACTCTAAAATTCACCTGTGTGTTCAGGTTATATTGTGTGGTATCCAAAAGTGTACACTTATATTAAAAAATCCAACTAAAAAAGGAAATCACATTGACAATATAATACAATCACACTTCATTATTTCTTGAAGTACTGGGCATAAATGGAGAAAACCAAGCAGCTGTAATTCTTATCAACAGCCAGTTTGATAAGAAGGACTGAGGAAGTTCTAAAGCAGAATCCTCTGACAGCAAACAGTGAATAACATGAAGCAAATATCAATCTCAATCTAACAGTAGAAAGATTATATTGAAATTTAACAAGAGGAAATGGGCATCAACTTCCTATTCCAGGCCAATATTAGGTAATTTCATCTTTTCCGTTGCAAACTGCTCCAGTGCTACCACCTGCTGTAAGTGCTTCTTGTGGGTCATTACCCACACTCATCTCCCTCTGGTGACACATGGTTTGGCGTTTGTGTTTTAATCCCAGATGTCCTGGCATTCACAGGTTACATTAATTAAAACTTGTTTTCATTTCCTGGTGCACCTGGTGCCATGAGAAAGTATGAGAAGTAGTTCATCAGTCCTAATCCCTCACGAATGAAGCCTGGGGTCCCCCATATAGCGTGTGTGTAAGGAGACTGGGACAGACATATAGATTTCACAGTTAATTTTACATCATGCAATTGGGTCTTTCTTTTGTTCCAAAAAATATCTCTCTTTTCTGAGAGGTCTCATTTCCTTTCTGAATGTGTGCAGTTCACTGCTCCTGCCCTTCCCACAAAAAGGAAGTAGGTAGAAAGAGGGGGCAACACTACAGCAACGAGTCATTGTGATGTTAGAAATACAAATATCAACACAAAACAGCATTCCAGTTTAGTCTACAATGAGAGCTCTTTGTGATCTTGTGTCTGTATTCCTAATGTATTTTATATTTATTTCTTTATCTCTGTCAGTTTGGTTTAGACACTCACTGGGGAAATGATGAATTTCCAGGGAAATAGACAATGGATAATAATTTAGATTCATGATAGATGTGAACCAAATTAAATAGGACAAAGACTTTCAACTGCAGTGAAAAAAAAATCAAGAAAGTAGTAATTAGTAAAGAGAAATACGAGAAGTCTTAGATACCTGCAAAGATGCTGACCCTCCTTTGTTCAGACACATTCTGTACTGAACAATCCACATAAGGATGTTTTATGCTTCTAAAAGAGACAGAAGAAACAACTCTAACAGAAGCTGTACTCCAAAGACTCCTTTGAGAAAATGTCCTGTAGTTTGCAGTGTTCCAACAGTGTGCAGACACCAATATTTAGGCAAAATTCACTTCTGCTGTGATAATTTCCTCTGGTGCTCTTAAAGCAGAATAAGCACTCCTAACAAAACTATGTCTGCTGGAGTAATTCTCACCTGCAGAGACTATTGTAGGAACAGCTAAAGGACTCTCAAATCTTGTCACATTGCTGCCCTCATGACAGTCTATGTCAGCAAGTTTGTAAAAGTGTCCTGTTCCAAAAAAAGGAGGACATGAAGTCCTTCTTTCCAGAAAGAGGGGGAAAAGACCCATTTCTGTGAAGACTTCCACTGTATGAGAGAACACATTGATGGAAGCAGGCATGGTGCTGTCACAGCTACCTGACAGCAACAAACCTGCACTTAGGACCAGTTTCTGATATAAAAAAATATCTTTAGTGTTGTTGATTTTGCTAAGTCTATGCAGAAAAACGCACATGCACACACACACACACACACACACACACACGCATGCAGACACACATGCATGCAGACACCTCTGATTTCCCATCATGGAAGATCAGCATCTCAACTGTGCAGCTGGCTGGTGAGATATACATCCATGCATGTTGTCTTAAACATTAATTTCAATATCTCAATCTTGTCTCTTATGAGGAACAGAGAATGAGCTAGCCATTAAACTTTCCTTTAATGCAGCAATTATTTGACAAAGAATATTTTATTGGAACAGCCTGGGGTGTGGTATAATTTATTTAATTGCTAATGCTGTTTTCTTGTGTAGATGGCTAAGTGGTGGGGAAAGGCTCAGCCTGCCCAGAGAGGCAGGGATACATGGCTCTAACAGCATTCCTTTGTGCTCTATGCTCTTCTGTTTCTGGGTTTGTCTGCCTGAGCAACCTCTGCACCTCCTGCCCAGCATAGGCAGCACTCCAGAGCTGTAATACCTGGAAATGTCTCCACGGCCGTTCAAGCTAAGTGATAACTGCAGACTGCTGTGATGAGTACTCAGCTGCTAGGTGACCTGGGACCTGCCCTGAGTGCTGCTGCTGCTGCTTCCATCTGTGCCAGAGTGCACCTGCTATGTCATGCACAGGCAGGATGAGAAGGATGTAACCTTCTGCAGACCTCCTGTCAGGGTTCGATCCATTCCAAGAGGACAAACACCGATGCTGGAACTAACGGTGTAGGATGTCTTGATGAAACAATACATATATGAGATCTTTTTCCCTCTCTAACTTGTTTGGAGACTCATCACACCTGACAGACAGCACTCTAGACACTGTTTCAGTGAGGCTGAAGGGTTGGCTGGTGATAATGATTTGAGGACTGCATGGATGCTGTGCTCAGTCTATGCCATCACTGGGACTGAGGATTTGTGTAAGAGATTGGGCATAACATTTCTTGCCCTCTGAGAAAAGGCTTCTGTAAACCCAGCCCTGTGACACAGATGTAGGTGAGTGTCACACCAAGTGTGTGAATGGGACTTCAAGGTTAGAAATAGCAAAACCTTGGGCTTTCACTGATTTGTTCTGGAAGGCATAAGAAAAAACTGGTTTTGTGTTAGTGTGTGAGGCAATGCCTCTATTTAACACAGGAAAGTTCAGCTCACAGAGAGTCATTGTTAAACCCTGTCTGGAGAGCTGGATGCCTGTTACTGCCCTTCTCTCATTTCACATATGGAAACTGCATGTTCTGCCTTGAACAGAAACCTACCTTAAGAAAAGCTTCCAATCTTAAGGAACATAAAAGACACAAGTAGAAGGAATGCTAACATTAAATGAACAATGTCATCAAAAAACAGTTTTAATAGACATCTTGAGTGGTCTGTTGACACTTCTGTTATCATGTCTGTGTAGTCCTTAAAGAATACATGGCTGTAATTTTCATTATTGCAAGACTTTCACATATGATAATTTATAGAAACCTTTCCATTCTGTTTTATATAATTAAGGTTATATTTTACTTAACATTCACATTATGTCTTCTCTAAGAAACGTACACAGCCTTATGACAACTGCTGTGTGATCATAAATTCAATGTATACATGTTTTATGCCTACCTTAAGGTTTCTGTTTATTTCTGTTTACATAATTTGTATGTAGTTTTTGATGCTGGAGGTGCTAGGTCTTGTGCCTTTCCATTACCCCTAGATAGATTTGTACCTCTGTACAGCTTTTGTGTTACTTTAAGGATAGAACAAAGTTCAGTTTTGAAATATCTTATTACTCTTTTCAAACTTCATGACTTGTTGAACAGGCATTTAAAGGTTTTTATTTAGCCTTAAAACATATAAACATTAATCTAATTAAATAATGTGCACTGAAAATTAAGTATAATATTTATATTTAATATTCAATCACATTTTCATTTTAGTATATTGTATGAAAAGGCACTTGTGACTGCATGTGACTGGCTACAAGACAGCCCGAAATCCTGTGCTCAAATGTGTTTAACAGCTTCTGCCTTGGTATGGGTATAGTAATACTGATAAATGGTAGTTCTGTGGACAAGATTTATATATATATATATATGCAAAACTGAAAAATATACAAAATTACATCTGAGTCGGATACATATACATATATAGAAACTTCTTTTTTGTTGAATAGAAACATTTCTGTTGAATAGTCTGCCTTACTAATAAATAGCAGTAACTTCAAACCATAATTCATCTTGGCAAGATAATAGTTTATCTGAATCATGAGTCTAATTAACACTGTTTCGAGGGTTTGTTTGCAGTCATTCAGTCTGTGTAAACATAATAACCCCAACTACCATGGAATAGGAACATAATACTGTGTACTCATTAAGCTGTAAGTTCATCTTCTCTAAAATTTTCCCTTTTGAATCATACAAAGCTGCCTGTATTTCAAGAATTTTCAGAGATTGGTTTAAAATTACTTATTGTTACTTCACTGCTGGCATATACAGCTTTTCTCTAGAATAAAGCTGTAGCATTTCCTCTCATTTAGGTGTAAAACTATGTGAAATAAGGCACGCTTTTTGGCCACCTCAGGGGAAAAAAACAAGTGGTGCTTGCTTGCATTGTCTTGGTAACCTGAGCTTGGGGTCATACTGTTACGGGCACCTCAGTGGGGTGGATTTTGTAAAATTAAAGCTCTTCCTTGGCTTTATATATCAACAATTTAAAGCAACAATGTAACTTGTGATTCAACTAAAGCAAAAATATCTCAGCTGTATTAAGCTCAAAAAAGTAAAGAATAAAACTCTGCAGCATTACAGACTGCAAGGAAGCTGGACACAGATAAGAACTTATTTTTGGTAAGCTGAAGAAACAGCGTATGTGCAGGTGTGTTTTTGTGTGATTACATTTTCCTAACCAATTTCAAGCCTTATCTGGATGTCAGAGAGGAAGTTTGGTAGCCAAGGGCCTCAGCGTTACTACCTCCCAGGAAACAAAACCTCACCCAGAAAATTAGGTTGGCCTGATGCTTGGATACATCAAACTAAAGGACAGATCAAAAGAACTTGGCATAAAAGACAGTACAGATATTGTTTTCGTTTCTTGGAGATTGATAGAAAGCCCCAAAATCTAAGAATAAAGGAAAAAAAAACCATAGTACTCAAGCAGGTGCTGCAGGGACTATAAATATGAAACGAAGCCCATGAGGTCACACCATAGAGAAAAGGCTGTTGGTATTGTGTGTAATAAGGATTTTGAAATATTCCATATAAAAGCAGAAGCAGATTTTAATTGTAATTAAAATTTTAAAAACTGGCATATGATGACAGATAACATTATCAGAGATTTCAGTGAATATTCATCATTGGACAACTGGTGATGGAGAAATGACAAATCTGAGAGTGGTTGCGATGGAGTATATGATGATAAACTTCAACTTTGGTTTTATTAACTCTGAATTTCTTATCTGTTAATCTGTGTCTCAACAGCCAGGAGTTATGAAAGGGGAAAAGGCTATTTCTCTTTCTTTTTTTTACATTTTGAAAGCAAACATTTACTCTGGGGTGGGGGGCGCTGATGGGTGGACACTCGGGGAAAAAAATCTGAGTTTGTCAAGCAATCATAGAATTACAGAATAGTCTGGGTTGGAAGGGGCCTTCTAAGATCATCTCATCCAATCCCCCTGCCAGGGGCAGCAGCACCTGTTAGACCAGGTTGCTCAATTTGAATAATTCTTGGATTCTTCAAAGACTATACGACCTACGAAAAAATGCATTTTTGGCACCAGGTGCAAAAATGTCAAGACAAACATAAGATACCATAACAAAAGGAAAAAAAAATTAAAGAGATGTGACAACAGTAGAAAGCACAGTGAATTTTGGCTCAGCGAAGAGAGTAAGTCATTGCTGAAACCTTATGCTGGCTTCTATCCACACAACAGCAAGGTGTGTACCTTTGTTTTTGAAATGTCTGGCTTTTTCAAAATATAAAAGGACTTGCTAAGTCCCTGGCTCATGAATGTCCTCACTCTAATGCGTATGTCCCTTCCTATGAAGCCAGAGATGCTCTTTTAATGACAGCTCTAGTGGCAAATTTCTGTAAGACAAGCATAAATTCAGTGATCAAGTCTACTCACATGATTTTAACAGGTCCAAACATTTATGTAAAACAGGACCCACTTGTAAAATATGACAGGGAGGTTCAACATTCTGCTACTCCAAATCCTCCACAGTAACTCTGGCTTGCTGTCAAAGTGTTGTGCCATTGCAAATGTAAAAACACCCACAACACAACACCTATTTCAAGGGCTGAATCTCTTCTCACCTTTCTGGATGATGACCAGTTCTGCACTCTGTGCATCAGGCACATGCAAAGTCTCAGCATTTGCCTTACCCACGCAAACAGTTAAACAAGGACAAGACAGGCATGCAGAGGCGGGGAGAACTGAATGAGATTACAGCAAGATGTGAAGGAGAAGTTAAAAGCTACAGAGCTAGGCATTTTCTGATATAACTGAACAAGCGATGTACTATGGGCATCCCGAAATCAGACAGTGGCTAAGGTTGGAAGGGACCTCTGGAGACTGGGCCTCCCTTGCATGGCAGGTGCCCAGTGGGATGGGAATTCATCTAGAGGATAACAAGGATTTCTGGCTTTCCAGTCAGATATTTATTTATAGATTGTGGAAATAAAGATCGTACTTTAATGATGTCTGGAGACTGAAATGTTCATATATGCAAAGATGAAACTGCAGTGAATCCTTTCAGAGGTAAAATTGCGAAACTGTTTCTGAAACATTTTTGATTAAAGGTTAAATGGTCCATAATAGTTTTTGACATCTTTATTTAAAGATCTCTATTTAAATTATTTATTTGAATAAATCTTTATTTACTTTCTCTCTGCTTTATGATTTTTCTCTGCAAGCGGGTTAACTGAATTAACAGCTTTTTTTTTTGTGAGCAATTACTGCACTGCTGTTGGAAGTGTGAGCTGTTTTAGAGGAGCTCTCCTCTCTGCCAAGAGGTAT